>CM051000.1:1336265-1386265 GCA_027704905.1 Muraenolepis orangiensis | reverse complement strand
ACCTCCCTCGGGAGGCGACCAGGAAGCATCCTTACTAGATGAACCACCTCAACTGGCTCCTTTCTACGCGAAGGAGGCTCTACTCCGAGTCTCTCACGAGTGACTGAGCTTCTCACCCTATCCCTCAGGGAGATACCAGCCACCCTCCTGAGGAAACTCATTTCGGCCGCTTGTATTCGCGATCTCGTCCTTTCGGTCATTACCCATTGTTCATGACCATAGGTGAGGGTAGGAATGAAGACTGATCGGTAGATCGAGAGCTTTGCCTTCTGGCTCAGCTCTCTTTTGGTTACAATGGTGCGGTAAAGTGCACCCAATACCGCTCCCGCTGCACCTATTCTCCTGTCAATCTCACGCTCCATCCTCCCCTCACTGGAGAACAAGACCTGAGATACTTGAACTCCTTCACTTGGGATCTGGGATCTGGGGTCTTAACAGGTGCTTAATTTAATAAACCGAACCATATGCAACAGCAAAAGGTTGTGAGGGTTAGGGTGAGAATTAGGATTAATACATTCATGTATTCATTGTAATGTTTTTGAATTGGAACACAATGCTGCATGCCTTCAAGTCCCAAACTGACCCCAATGACTCTTTTAACCCCAGCCACTAACTACTGTTAGTGACTGTAATGCTTATTGCTTATCACGGGTCACAGAGTTAGAGAGAGGGTTAGATAGTGTCATAAGCACAAACAAACAAAAAACTGCACTCCCACAATTATATACAGTAGGGATACATACATACATGATTAAAACAATATGAAATATTCCTTTTTGTTGTTGTGAGGCAAGACCCCATCCGGGTCAAACCTAAAAGGTTGGGTTGCTGCTCAGGCACGACAGACACACACACACACACACACACACACACACACACACACACACACACACACACACACACACACACTTGAGGTGCTGTTTGTGGCATGTTCTTGGCATGGTATAACTGGAGGCTGGCTTCACCCCCTCCACCAGAGGAGCATCAGCCGGGCCCTGCGAGGGCCCTCTGCTCCCGGCCGCTTGAATGCCAAAGAACGCGTGACGCGCCCCGAGGTCGTGTCAAGTTAACGATGGCGGCGGCAAAGGGTGATTGGATTGACTTCAGCCCCTTTAGGCGCAGTATTAGAAAATCCTAATCAATGTCACTGGCTCAGAGAAACAGAGACGGCTTGGCTTTCACGAGCAATTAGATTAAGCCGTCGTGCTAAGTACCATTCCTCCTTTTGTTGGACACCAAATCACGTAGCTTTGTATGCATCCAAGAAAGGCTTCTTATTGGTCACTAAACGGTTACACTGCTATCAACTCCATATAAGGTGTGATTTTCTGTTTAAAGTCATGATCCAGCAGACAATATGTCATTTAAAGAAATAATATTTTTGGTATTTCTTATAATGGAAAAGAAAACATTTCAGATAGCCCAGCGGCATAGTAAAAAATACGAAACCAATTGTTCAAATTGTTCTAAAAGCACCAAAATTGGCACACATGTAGATTAATACATTCTGAACAATTTTGGATATGGAGGCATTCAAGATTCTCCCCGTAGCACATTTGGCGGCCATTTTTTGAAAATGGCCGCTATTTACCATTAGCGTCATTGAATATGTACCATAATTTGTCTTTTTGTGGATGCTAGAGGTGATAAGTGTGCTAGAGGTGATAAGTAGTGTACAATTACACATACTTGTGTGCTTACCAAATAAAATGGCTACCATTTTACAAGAAAAATGAATTTTACTTTGCAGCGGCAGCGGTGGTGGCAGTGACGGCGGCTGCAGTAATAGTATAGTGTTGATAGTCATGGTACTTGTAGTAGTAGCTTGTGGTAACATGGTGGTGTTTTGTGTCTTTGCAGGTGAGGCTTTGATAACCATTCAACTGGTGGTGGATTACAGCAGCAGCAGCAGCACCACCTGACATCAGAGACGCGTTGTTCCAGACTGCAGCCATGGCAAAGAAGTTCCAACTGGTCGATACTTTTGAGCAACGTACTCCCACAACACCTCCTGAGACAAACTGGAAGCTGTGTCTTGTATGTCAAGAGGAGACAACAGAGTCACTTGTGTGCCCAGTACTGTCTAAACGCCGAGACCCTGGGAGTGGATACACGACAATGGCTGCAAACTTGGTCAAGTTTGATGAACTAGGAAAACTGCCAAGAACTGTTCAGTTACAGAGACTAGATGAAGGACAAGGTGTTGAGGCGACAATGGTTGCCCACCAGGCCAAGTGGCATAAAACATGTATGCTCCAATACAATAACACAATGCTACGAAGAGCAGAGAAGAGACTCATCGCAAGCAGCTCAGCATTTGGTAGTACTGACAATGTCCCAGGCAAGCGCGCCAGAACACACTCTTCAGAAGCCACTACCAGCGGCACCTCCTGCTTTTTCTGTGGAAAGTCTGGCACAGAGACCCTACATGAAGTAGCAACCTTCCAGGTGGACACACGCATACGGAAGTGTGCAGCGCAAGTTGGGGACAATGAACTCATGGCCAGGCTCAGCATGGGTGATATGGTGGCTCTGGAGGCCAAGTACCATTCCAAGTGTTTGTTGGCTCTTTACTATCGTGCAAAGACCACTGTAGAAGCCGAGCAGGAACTGGTGGTTCCACCAAGGAACTGGTGGTCACTGATGGGGAGCAGGTGATCTGTGTTCCACAGCAAGAGGACGTCAACTCACTTGCACCATGCAACCAAGAAGAGGCAGACACTCGCATGATGCTACATGTAGCACATGCTGCACAACATGGTCACCACCAGATACAGGTTCGAACAGTAGACACTGACGTCGTGGTCCTAGCAGTGATGGTAGTCCAGAAACTACCAGCTGGAGACGAACTCTGGGTAGCCTTTGGGACAGGCAAGAACTACCGCTACATTGCAGCCCATGAAATAGCTTCCTCCCTTGGTCCAGAGAAGACATGTGCTCTTCCAATGTTTCATGCCATCACAGGGTGTGATACTGTGTCAGCCTTCGTCGGACATGGGAAGAAATCTGCCTGGGCAACATGGAACACGCTGCCAGAACTCACTGATGCCCTGCTGAGTCTGGCAAATGCACCCACAAGCATCCAAGAGGATACAATGCATGTCAACTTACGCTGCTCTGGAGCAGCATGTGAAGAGATCTGCCCTTCAGGGTGGTCATGTCTGGGGCCAGGCATTGGTACCAGAGCCCGTGCTCCCTCCACCAACAGACTGGGGCTGGCATCGGAGTGATGATGGGCCCTACACACCACTCTGGACCACACTCCCTGAGGCATCCAAGACCTGCTATGAGCTGGTGTCTTGCGGATGCAAGAAAGGCTGCAGAAACCGCTGCAAGTGCAAGAAGGCTTCACTGCAATGCACGGGTCTGTGTTTCTGTGAAGGCGAATGCCAGTAGATTAGGACAGAAAACTTGCTAGCCAACATTATGATCTGTAGACATTCATAATCCTGGTGACCAGATTTGAAAAGTTCAGAATCATAATTAACATAGTGTGGCAAAATCTACGTTATTGTATTACATGTATGTACTGCAGGATTACACAATACTGAAAGTTATTGTATTGGCAACTGTTTATTGTGTCCTCTTCTTGAAGCCACTTAGATTTGTTCATTTATATTAGATCTATCCATAAATGTATAACTGTAAGTACTGTGCCTAGAGACTGGGCTTTTGGTCGACTATATAACTACAATCTGACCATACTGTAAACTCCCCGTACTCTGTGTATTATTTTGACTACCATTCCATTGCAATTTTGCCAGCAATTTGAAATAAAAAAGCAACTTGAGCAATTAAAGTGTGTTCCTGAAATCATGTACTGGTTATTAGAGGTATTATGTCATTGAGTATTGGAATCTTCATCAAATGTCCACTTTTTCCACAAAATGGCGGCCAGTTTGGGGGCCATTTTTGAGAAGATTCATCTAAATATATGTTAAACACTTATTGATGTTAATTCTGATGTAAAAAAAAGGAATTTTGGCCCATCTAGCACCATACTAACGACACATAATGAAGTCTATGTAATGACGCTAATGGTAAATGGCGGCCATTTTGAACAATGGCCGCCATATCTTCCACAGGGCTAATCTTGAATGCCTCCATATCCAAAAATGTTTAGAATATATTAATCTACATGTGTGCCAATTTTGGTGCTTTTAGAACAATTTGAACAATTGGTCTGCTATGCCGCAGGACTAAGAGGACTTGTTACGGCGCTATAGATTTCAGGAGGATATAGTTTCAGAATGCTGCCATCTAGTGGACTGAGGTACATGTTACGGCTATTGTATTTGTATTAATACTGGTGGATGTCTTGGATTTTGTTGTAAAGCTTGAACACAAACATCAACCCATTGTAGCCATTCCTTAAACCAAGGCACTAACAGTACAAACACATGTTCTGCTTTATACTTGTTTACAGAACACTACACACTAGTTATCATTCTAAACAGAAATGTCTTGCAATCATTGGGGAAACATATTCTAAATGAAAAACACTACTAGCTGAAATAGGGACACCCACAGATAACTGTCAGGTTCAGCCGTGCTGCTGTCCTATTCGTTTATTGTGTTCTGGCGCCCCCTTGTGTTACCAGTACATCTCTGTCTGTTCTCTGTCTGTTCTCTGTGTGTTTGTGTTTGTGTTTGTGTTTGTGTTTGTGGGCGTGTCCCTCAATTACCTTGTGTTTTTACCTGGTTTCCAATCTCCACACCTGTCCCCAATCACATCCACCCCAACAGTAGATCTACCCTGGTTTCACACTCAGTCTCTGCCACTCCTGTTGACTTGACCTCACTACCAGTCTCCAGAGTGTTCCTCGACCCCTGCCTGCCTGCCTGCCTGCCTGCCTGCCTGCCTGCCTGCCTGCCTGCCTGCCTGCCTGCCTGCCTGCCTGCCTGCTGATGATCCCTCGCCACCTGCCTGCCTTGCTTGTAAAATAACTTTCATAAATTCCCTTTGTTGCTGTTACTACTGTTGCTGTGTGTTTGCATTTGGGTCCGAGCTGATCGTCACCAAAACACCTCATACACTAATCTAATTTAACACCATTCAGGCTGGGCCTTAGCACTACAAATAGGCCTCAGATGGGATTCCTAAACCACCACCCATCTGTCCAATATACTTTTACAGTAACATAAATTCCCAAAAATATCTATTTTGATTCAATGGTATCTTTTCTGAGAACCTAAATGGTAACGCAGGGCATTCTGAGCTATGTGTGGTTGTGTGTGTATTGTCTTTTGTATAAAGTACATCAGTGTGTTGTTGTTGTTTTGGAAGAGTAATTCAGATTTGAGAATTTAAGAAAAGGAACGTTAGTTTCAATTGTAGAGTTCAATTGTGTTACGTGAGTTAGACGTTCCGAGTGTTCCGTCTGATGTGGCGTGTGTGTAGAGGTTAGAGATATTGAGCCACGTTCCCCATGGGTAAAAACTGTAAACACACCGACATATAGCTTGATATTCCTTAAGAAAGGAATACGATTTGCTTAACAACAGACAGCCAGACAGACAGGTTTATCAATCTAAATAATTACTTTTTAATCTGGCTTTCCAGCTGGGCAGGGGCAACATCTAAATGTTGGTCGAGAAATGTAAAGATTTAAGACAGCAGCCAAACCAGCCAGCGACAGATCATCTCAATCTGGAGGATTGAATCCTCTTTATTGATCACACACATGTTCACACAGTGAAATGAGTTCCTCTGCATTTAACCCATCCTAGTATCAGGAGCAGTGGATATCAGATATTGTATACACAGCACCCGGGGAGCAGTGGAGGGGTCTGGTGCCTTGCTCAGGGGCACCTCGGCAGTGCCCTGGTGTTTCGGAAACTTGAACCAGCGATCTTTGTGTTCCCAAGCCAAGTCCCAACAGACTGAGCCATTGTCGCCCTATACCCATATACAAACATGTGCACGCACGCACACACACACACACACACATATAAATAATGATCTCTCTACTGCGCACACATGGCTGAGCCGTGAGGGCCCCAGGTTCCAGGAAGCTGCCCCCTTGTTCAGCTGTCATCTCTCCCCATGAGTGAGTCACTGTGAGTGGGATAACTGAGTGTGTCAGACCCAGCCCATCTGGTACCCAGTACCTTATATGGTCCACAGTGTCATCACAATGTAAACACAAGGCAGTTAGGAGAACAGGCTGAGGGAGACTGAACATGGTGTGATGTGGAGCAAGAGAGAAGAGGCACACTAATTACAGGATAGAAATAGCCTTGTTCTTACAAGGCTATTTCTGGATTTCATTATTTGTCTTTTGCGGTCGTGAGTCTGGCGCTTCAGCTTCAACACACTACATACTTTTCAATAGTTTTCCAAGAAAGTTAGAGATACAATCGTTTGTGTATGGGCCAGAAAGTATGACAATGATTAAGAATGAGTCACAGTGGGACTTATTGGAGTGAAGAAAATAGCATCACCAGCATCGCATGAGGCAAGACGTATGCTTATATACCACAATGACTGCAAAACCCCAGAATTTGTGAGATTAGGCCGAGACATTTTATATTCATAACGGTTTGATTTGGTGGTTATTATTAGTTTTGTTTTAGTGTTGTACTTAAGTATTTACCAAGTAAAATGACTATCACATTAAAAGGTCTGTTTACCATGGCAGACAGCAGTCGATTCAGTCAAAGCGTTTAGAAAAGGGTCAGCTCTCTGATCTGGTGCCTTTTATGGTCTGGAAATCGTTCTTCTTAGAAATAGGATATTTCACATGTTTTCAACTTCCAACGCCTGCTGGGCAATAGAGCGAGGTTGGACTGCAAGCATCTGCTGAGTGGAGAGATATGTTTTTTTATTAAAGTGTTAAAATGTCTGGAAGATTTCCTTTTTTTTTTTGACGGCTCCCATGGCGAAAAGAGGTGTGTTTTTGTGGCCCTGAACTTCCCAGCGTTCCAAACAGGACCCTCTGAACAGGGCCCTCTGAACAGGACCCTCTGAACAGGACCCTCTGAACAGGACCCTCTGAACAGGGCCCTCTGAACAGGGCCCTCTGAACAGGACCCTCTGAACAGGGCCCTCTGAACGGGGCCCTCTGAACAGGACCCTCTGAACAGGGCCCTCTGAACGGGGCCCTCTGAACAGGGCCCTCTGAACAGGACCCTCTGAACGGGGCCCTCTGAACGGGGCCCTCTGAACAGGGCCCTCTGAACAGGACCCTCTGTGTGACATCAGCCGCTTCGTTTACTGTTCCACGCAACAGTGCACACAACAGAACAGCGCCTCACACACCAGTGGGTTGAGGGTCTGTTGTGTTAGCCCTGTCTCCCCTCTCTGGTGGAACAGCCACTGGTGATGGAACACGTGTCACTAACTATACTTGCTGCTGCACTACTTTTAAATGTTTATTTGCACAATTCAACACAGGTATACATCATCCTTTAGTCACTTTTCATTGTTTATTTTATTGTGTACATTATTTTTATAGTATAGTGTTTTCGAAAAGTCATAGTGTGGGAGGGAATGGGGAGTGAGGATTCCATTGTACTTATATGGCAAATACAAATAAGTTAACTGACTGGGATACAAACCTATTTGGAATGTTGCCAGTGTAAAGAGCCAGCAGGGGGAGCACACTAAAGTCATACTGAACCAAAGTTTACCAGGAAAGCAAAATGAACCAACCCGTCCTCACGATACAAAACGTGTTTGGTCTCTCTAGAACACAACACAAGCTCAGAGACACAGAGCATGACTCAGCAGGGAGTCTCCTCCTCACTGAGGTCTTGCTCGCTCATTTTCCAAACTGCCACGTCCTTGCCTGCATGTTTCTTCTAGGAAGGAGCCGACACACACACACACACACACACACACACACACACACACACACACACACACACACACACACACACACACACACACACACACACACACACACACACACACACACACACACACACACACACACAGAGGACTGGCTGTCTAAACGTTATTCAGACAGGGCCTCGTCTGTGAGCTGTCACTAATCAGCCTGCTGAGTCCATACACACACACACATACACGCACACACACACACACACACACACACACACACACACACACACACACACATAGCCACACATACACATACACACACACCCCCCCCCCCCACACACACATAGCCACACATACACATACACACACATACCCCCCCCCCCACACACACACACACACACACACACACACACACACACACACACAAGAAGAAAACATTTGTATTCGTAATGCTGCTGCTGCTGCTGCACGACTGGCACTTTAGAATGCTTTAAATGCTTCATGCACAATATAACACATGTTTATTTCACCCATCAATCACTTTATTGTTCTTTTTTAATGTTCATTTTTTATTTTTTATTGTTTATAGTATTTTTATAGTATTGTTCTACAATTTGCTACTGCGGGAGGGAATGGGGAGTAAGCATTCCATTGCACTTGGCAAATTCTTGAAAAGCTACTCTTTCTCTCGACTCTAGATGTCTCTGGGATGATTCCCACTGGGAGTCACCCCCCCCCCACACACACACACACACACACACACACACACACACACACACACACACCCCCACCTCTCCCCCAGCCGGGCTCCAGCAGGGGCAGGTCTGTGGGTGGATGGGCGGGCAGTATGGTAATGTCTCGGAGGAAGTGAGCACAGAGTAGTGGAATGTAGTTCTGTAGCCTGAGTGTGAGTGGAGAGCTGTGGGTGGCTAAGAGGAAGAGCTAACCCGTTATGTAGGAGACCCAAAGACACCCAGAAGGAGGGAGCTCAGTTCAAAAAAAGAAGAAGAAGAACAACAACAACAAGACATGCCTCACTTCACCGTGGTGCCAGTGGAGGACCGGGCCAATTCCCACTATGACAGCCTGGAGGGGCTGAACTGGGTGGACCACAGAGATGCTCCAGGCTACCCTGGACACCAGGACACGGTCAGCTCCGATGGTGAGTCCTCAGCCCCACGCTCCCCTGGACCACTGATGGCTGTGGATCGGCTTCTTGGCCAGCAGGCCGCTTGTTGTTGTTTTGTTGTCCTTGTTCCTGGTTTCCTTAAACTTATCTCATGTGGAAGCACATGTGCTCAGGCTGGGGGGGGGGGGGGGGGGGGGGCAGGGGGAGGGGCCTGAGTGTGCGGGGGCTGAGCTTCCCGGAGGGAGAATGCTCTGAACAGCTGGTTTCCATGGCAATTTATCAGGTCAAAACAGTTTTTGTTGGGGGGGGGGTTTCCAGCAGAAGCGTCTGTTTTTGACAGTTCACTCCAGGGCATGGATTCAGAGAGAGATACTGCTGGAGGAAGGGAGGGGGCAGTACCATGTGTATAGTATGTGAACTCTGGAAAACATCTGCCTTGTCACCCCCCCCTCCCCCCTCCTCCTCCCCCCGCCCCCCCCTCCTCCACTCTTTCCCAACATGCATGTGGAACGGTGACAAAGACACAACAATGTGGGAGGAGAATTTAATGCGGGAAGAAGCCTGGGAGACGGGTTGGGGGACGGGGGCATGGGGTGTGTGTGTGTGTGTGTGTGGGGTGTGTGTGTGTGTGTGTGGGGTGTGTGTGTGTGTGTGTGTGGGGTGTGTGTGTGTGGGGTGTGTGTGTGGGGTGTGTGTGTGTGTGTGTGGGGTGTGTGTGTGTGTGTGTGTGTGGGGTGTGTGTGTGTGGGGTGTGTGTGTGGGGGGTGTGGGGGGGTTGTGTATGTGTGGTGTGTGGGTGTGTGTGTGTGTGTGTGTGTGTGTGGGGTGTGTGTGTGTGGGGGGTGTGGGGGGGTTGTGTAAGTTTGGTGTGTGGGTGTGTGTGTGTGTGTGTGTGTGTGTGTGTGGGGTGTGTGTGTGTGTGTGTGTGTATGGGGTGTGGGGGGGGGTGTGTGTGGGGTGTGTGTGTGTGTGTGTGTGTGTGTGTGTGTGTGTGTGTGTGTGTGTGTGTGTGTGTGTGTGTGTGTGTGTGTGTGTGTGTGTGTGGGGTGTGTGTGTGTGTGTGTGGGGAGATGGGCAAGGCCTGGCCCTGCAGCAAGGGGGAAACACAAAAACAAGAGTTCCCCTGGACAAAAGATGGAGCTCTCTCTTTGTGCCAGGAGAGGATTTCCTCTTACAAAGAGAGAGCTGAGCACTCGGTTCACAGCGCATAGATCCCAGGTCTCCTACCCTGTTTCAGCTTGTCTCTCTCCCGCTCGCTCTCCCTCCCTTCCCCTCTCTCTCTCTATCTCCCCCTCTCTCTCTCTCTATCTCCCCCTCTCTCTCTCTCTATCTCCCCCTCTCTCTCTCTCTATCTTTCCCGCTCTCTCTCCCTCTCCCTCCCTCTCTCTTTCCCGCTCTCTCTCTCTCTCTCTCTCTCTCTCTCTCTCTCTCTCTCTCTCTCTCTCTCTCTCTCTCTCTCTCTCTCTCTCTCTCTCTCTCTCTCTCTCTATATATCTTTCCCACTCTCTCCCACTCCCTCTCTCTCCCTCTGTTTCTCTCTCTCTCTCTCTCTCTCTCTCTCTCTCTCTCTCTCTCTCTCTCTCTCTCTCTCTCTCTCTCTCTCTCTCTCTCTCTCTCTCTCTCTCTCTCTCTCTCTCTCTCTCTCTCTCTCTCTCTCTATCTTTCCCACTCTCTCTCTCTCCCACTCCCTCTCTCTCCCTCTATGTTTCCCACTCTCTCTCTCTCTCTCTCTCTCTCTCTCTCTCTCTCTCTCTCTCTCTCTCTCTCTCTCTCTCTCTCTCTCTCTCTCTCTCTCTCTCTCTCTCTCTCTCTCTCTCTCTCTCTCTCTCCCTCTCTGTTTTCACATGGTTCCCGTACTGTATGAACTAGTGAGTAACTCCTCCACAGAGAGGCCAGAGGCTCACAGAAGGAGAGGACGAGAGTCGTTGTTTTGCTGCCAGATTGGATTTCATGATGGCAAGTTTCATTATTTCATTGTTTTGGTGGACTGTAGAGCCACACAAACAAACACCATAACAGCAAACAAACAAACAAACAAACAAACAAACAAACAAACAAACAAACAAACAAACAAACAAACAAACAAATAACAAGCAAGGAGTTACATAGGGAGAGTAGGGCTAATAAAAGGAGAGACTTGGGAGTGGCACCACACAGCCACAGGCCACAGGCCTGGCAGGCTGGGCCATGGACCAGGCTATGGACCAGGGGCTGGCCCATGGACCAGGCTATGGACCAGGGGCTGGCCCATGGACCAGGCTATGGACCAGGGGCTGGGCCATGGACCAGGCTATGGACCTGGGGCTGGCCCATGGACCAGGCTATGGACCAGGGGCTGGGCCATGGACCAGGCTATGGACCTGGGGCTGGCCCAGGGACCAGGCTATGGACCAGGGGCTGGCCCATGGACCAGGCTATGGACCAAGGGCTGGCCCATGGACCATTCTATGGACCAGGGGCTGGCCCATGGACCAGGGGCTGGACCAGGGGCTGGTCCACGGACCAGGCTATGGACCAGGGGCTGGTCCATGGACCAGGCTATGGACCTGGGGCTGGTCCATGGACCAGGGGCCGGACCAGGGGCTGGGCCTCATATCCATTAATTTACTGCTGAGCGGCTGCCAGTAAATGTCAGGCCGACATAGTGAGTGTTGTGTGGAGGGAACCCAGTGACCTGTGACTCTGGTTAATGTTTAACCAGGAGAAACACACAGTTATGTCTGTCTGTCTCACTGTCTATCTGTGGATGTTTGTCTTCCTACCTGTCTGTCTATGTGTCACATGTCACATGACACACATGTGTGTCAGAATCGGAGTGTCTGTCTTTATTATGTCTTTATTCACGTAAAACCGAATTGTCCGGCAATCCTCCCGATACATAACCTTAAAGCTTGTGTGTATTTTCTTGCTCAGTATTTATGTGACACGAGGGCGGAGGAACCGGTCAAAAACAACAACACTCAGACGTGATGTGTTCCAAAAATGGGTGTTTAAAGCGTGACTTGATAGTGGGTGGGGTTGATGGTGGGTGGGGTTGATGGTGGGTGGGGTTAATCTGTGTGAACATGTAAAATAAGTCCACAGTACAGTATCATGTTGAATCCTGCTCACAGTGCTTAGTTTGTTCAGGGCTGTGAATACGACTCAGTGTTGCAGACTGAACACTGAGGCCATTGAAGCATTGGTGGTGTCTCTGTTTCTCTCTGTGAGCTGCTTACCTTTGCACGGTACAGTTATAACTATGGATATGTCTTTTTGAGGGATGTTGTCCTTAATTGTGCATACGTGGCGTTCTATTACACTTTTTTCCAAAATATCATATGATAAAAGTTGCATCTTTCCATTTGCCCATGCTTTAAGATCTTGTTACATCATGGTATCGGTGTGTATGAGGAGTCATTTCATTCAATCCCATCAAGACCAGTGATCAAGACACTCCTGCTGCCCCAGTGTCCAACAGCAAGGAGTTTAAGATCCCAGATACAGTGGTTCTAAAGCTCCTATAAGGAGTAGGCTACAATGCTATCACCTGGATAGTGTTGCTTTAGAAGAGCATAGAGCTAAATAACATTTATTTGGTTAAACACATTCTGGAATAACAGTGGGACCTTGTCATCCAGTGGACACACATAACCTTTATGATACTCAGATAACAGCATGGTGTCTACTGACACATCACATGCTTATATGTATGCGTGAGTATATGTCTGTATTCAGAAAGACGCTCATAAATAGCTGTTTGAGTTCCGAGGTCGGTAAGATGATTTGGTTATTGTATGATAAATGCCAGTCCTCATAATAAGTGAGCATGTGGTAGCTTGTTCAGTGTTTACCTGAATTTATACGATACTCCATTAAGATTTCAATGATTATTTAATTTGAACGGCTGTCGAGAGTGATTTGGGGATTACATTAGATTAGATTAGATTAGATTAGATTACAGTACTGTACAGTGAAAATGTAGCAGTAAAGTGCAAAGTAATATACAATGTATAGTGGTAAAATAGAATGTAAAAACAGTCTACTAGGTATAAAAACTGTCTACTAGGTTTAAAAAACTGGTGTGTATACAGTATATGTATGTACAGTGATCGAGTGTAGTGTACAACTGTAGGTATAACTTATAGGTAGTAGAATAGGTATGAGATATGTGCAGATATAGGTATAGGTATATATATATATATATATATATATATATATATATATATATATATATATATTTATACAGGTAAGTAAGATGCATTACCTGCTGCAATGTATCAGGTTGGTGTGTTGCATGTGTGCATGTAATGCATGGTCTATGGAATGTGTATGTGCTTACATTGAAATACTTGAACACCCAATCCGATGGGTTTATGATTCCTAGTGTCCTTGGGGAGCTGCTTCTGTCAGTGGAGTCCATATTAAATTGACCACACAAACTCATTATTAAGGAAGCGATACCTGTTTATAAAATGAGTTCATGCTGACAGACACTAGAGCCAAGGCTCTAAGGAGAAGATATAGAAAGGACAAACAAATGATTTTCGTTTTTCTTAAAATTGAACAGAACTACATTTGACATACATTGAGTACTGATATAATCTGCAAAATTAAAACGGATATTAAACATTGACATGAAGTGGAAGGCATCGTGTTAAGAGCCATTGTAAAGTTCAGAGTTTTATATCATTTAATAGACTTAAGTTATATATCATATTTGTTATACTTGAACAAATAATACTATCACTATATTTGTTTTGCATTTGATACAAAACGTTTGTAAAAATACATCTGTGCGCATTAGGCACTTATTGTGTCTCACAACTGAACATTTTGGAGAAGTTATTAAGGATGACATGTTGGGACATGCTAGCATAAATCCCCTGCGCTAACACAAGGCTATCACAGCAGGCGATCTGCTGTTTGTGTGTGTGTGTGTGTGTGTGTGTGTGTGTGTGTGTGTGTGTGTGTGTGTGTGTGTGTGTGTGTGTGTGTGTGTGTGTGTGTGTGTGTGTGTGTGTGTGTGTGTGTGTGTGTGTGTGTGTGTGTGCGCGTGCGCGTGTGTGTGCCTTCATAACATAGCTAATCCTTAATCTTTTTAATTAGACGTCCAATGTGAAGTTATTAGTTGGAGAGCCCCCCCCCCCCCTCCCCCTCTGACCTTGCACTGAGGTCACCATGCCACAGATGGAGGGCTGTGTGATAACAACATCACCATTACATTGTATAACAGCTCTGGTGGCTGACAAGACCCCACAAATATATTTATATATATATATATATATATATATATATATATACTGGATCAAACATCTTTGACCATCCTCAATTAAAGCTAACCATAAGAACTGTCTTACAAGTGTGAGTGTATATTTAATAACTTAAAAACACAGAGGGTTAGGGCTATGAAGTCATAATTCATTTGATTTAAAAGCCACATCTAATACAGAGTATTGCTTGAAATAGTTTTCTGTTATGATTGATTTAGCTGATGCTGCACTGAGAGCCCACAGACACTAGAGGGCAGCATAAGCATTGACTGAATTGTCTTATCTTGTCGTCATGACGTCACCAAAGTGAGGTGGATGTTTATCATTAGTTTCTGATGCTGCATCTGACATGGATTACATTACTCTGAGCTAATTCAATAAGTAGCTTATGATTTTCCAATCAGCTCCAATTCTCATTTGATTAATTTCTTTATTGTGGTGCATATAGGAAACGTGCGTACACACACACACACACACACACACACACACACACACACACACACACACACACACACACACACACACACACACACACACACACACACACACACACACACACACACACACACACACACACACACACACACACACACACACATCAGCACATAAAACACAGTGCATAAACAACCTGCACACTTAGCTAATATAGAAACTAATATAGAAACGTTAAAAGGCAGACATGGAAACAAGTGATGGTTCCTTAATTGTCTGAAAAATGATATACATGGTTAATATGTTATATTGTTATACACACATGTAACGGCCCCCAGCAGGTGGCGCTGTGCAGTAAAGTAAACCTCACTCCCTACTGTTACACACGGTTACTCACTGTTATACACGCGGTTACTCACTGTTACACACACGGTTACTCACTGTTACACACACGGTTACTCACTGTTACACACACACGGTTACTCACTGTTACACGCATACACGGTTACTCACTGTTACACACACACGGTTACTCACTGTTACACGCATACACGGTTACTCACTGTTACACACACGGTTACTCACTGTTACACACACACGGTTACTCACTGTTACACGCATACACGGTTACTCATACACATAAGCCTACATGTTGCTCACATCAACACTGTCCACATGTTCGACATAAACACGACGGTGTAATCAAGCCTAAATACCAACGCAAAATGAATCAAAAACTATTAAATTATTTAGAAACCTCACTCAACCCTTACTCGGTAAGCTGTTTCATTTTGTGACATAGCCGGTGTGTGTGTGTGTGTGTGTGTTTCGGGGCCTCTGATTGTGTGTTCACCCTGGGTGATGGTGTGCATGCTGGATGGTGATTGGCTATTCCCCATGGAGCTCAGAGCACAGCTGTCACTATGGCTATCGTCATGGCGACGTAGCACAACAGCTCAGATAGGAGATAGGGACTACAGAGGCCACGCTGCCTGGCAGCAACACGGTGAGACGGGGACCACAGGTGAGTGGAGGAGGAGGACGGGGGCTCAGCCCACTCCACTCTGCACCAGATGTGCTCTGCAGGTTCATGTGTGGAGCAGAGCAGAGAGAGTCTTCTGCTTCCTTTATTTCATGCCCACTGAGCTGCGTGTGTTGTGTTGTGAGCTAATTGAATTTAGCAGCAAGATTTTAGTGGTAAACTCGACATGCTCGAATAACCCGCAGATCACATGCTCTTTCTTTTTTTTGTTAATGAGGTGTGTGCTTTTTAGTGTGTGTGTGTGTGTGTGTGTGTGTGTGTGTGTGTGTGTGTGTGTGTGTGTGTATGTGTGTGTGTGTGTGTGTGTGTGTGCCTGTGTGTGTGTTAGTGTGTGTGCGTGTGTGTCTGTGCGTGGGTGTGTGCGCGTGTGTGTGTGTGTGTGTGCGTGTGTGTCTGGGTGTGTGCTTGTGTGTGTTTGTGTATGCCTGTGTGTGTGTGTGTGTGTGTGTGTGTGTGTGTGTGTGTGTGTGTGTGTGTGTGTGTGTGTGTGTGTGTGTGTGTGTGTGTGTGTGTGCGCCTGTGTGTCTGGGGTGTGTGTGTGTGTGTGTGTGTGTGTGTGTGTGTGTGTGTGTGTGTGTGTGTGTGTGTGTGTGTGTGTGTGTGTGTGTGTGTGTGTGTGTGTGTGTGTGTGTGCACGCCTGTGTGTCTGGGTGTGTGCTTGTGTGTGTGTGTGTGTGTGTGTGCGAGTTGCTGCTCCACTCTGTGTAGAGTTGGCCCCAGGCGCTAAGCTTGTCTCTCGCTGTATTTTTCCCCCTTGGAAAGCAGGGTTTTATCGACTATGAAATTTTATTACAACAGTATTTGTCACCTCAAGTTTTGCTAAGCTACTTTAACAGTTGGCAGTGATTCTGGCAAGGGCAATGTCTTCACTCCAGTGATGTAAGCTCCGTCCCTTTAAAGGGTTGATTTGGTACAGCTTCTCAGCTCTCACTCTTCTTTGAAAAAGTCTGGTTTGACTTTGAAAGTCACCTACAGGTGTCAACTTATTGGGAATGTTGTGTAAAACACAGTATTATAACTATGGGGAATAGGGTTTAGAGTTTAGGGTCCCTGAACTCTAAAAACTGTTAAATCTTAATATCTGAATGTAATGCTTTGTTTTTCAACACTAAATACACATGTAATTTTTATTGCTTGCTTTATCGACTATACATTTTATTTCAAAATGGCTCAATCCTAATGAATAATGACATCTTAATGTTACTTTTCACCAAAAAAACTTGTTATGTTATGTAGGTTTGTTGTTTATTCATTGTGATACTAAGAAAACGTGACATGTTATAGTGTACAAAACAAATGAACCAGTTGAATGAGTTGTAACATGGTCGTACCAGGACATTTCTGACTATTTTAACATTGATATAACTTTAGCAACTTCTGCAATTCCTAATATTCTCTTTCACATGTGTCTGTTTGTGTAGGACTTGGGAATCACAAAGAAGACAGTCCATTCCTTAACAATGCAGAGGCTGCCAAGAAAAATGACTTCTACGACAGGAATCTGGCCTTGTTCGAGGTTTGTTCATACGAACACTACAACACACTGCTCAGTAATGTAACATCAGCACACACACACACACACCCACCCACACACCCCCACACCCACACACACGCACGCACGCACGCACGCATGCACGCCCCCACACACACACACGCACGCACGCACGCACGCACGCACGCACGCACGCCCCCACACACACACACACACACACACACACACCCACCCACACACACACACACGCACGCACGCCCCCACACACACACACACACACACACAGGTTCCTAATTATCAGAACACTAAAATGTGTAAAAAGAGGACAGTGGTTAGGAAGCCTTTGCATTATGTGGTGCATACCACGATGATGAAGATGATGATGAAGATGATAATAGCCCTCACATGGATGCATTATGAATCCACCCTGTTGGTTCTGTGTGCTTCCCCATGAAGCTTAATGGAGCTGTTTCTCCAGCTCCCCGTGCCTTTAACCTTCACCTTGTTACCACGGATTGGGCGACGCTAACGACGAGTCGCGCTCACGATGGACCCTATGGCGCTATGTCGTTAAACCTAACGATTGTAACATATGCAGATCGTAATGTGCATTATTAGCATTAGTGATTTGTTTGTGCATGTTATTGTGTGTGTTGTGTTAATTGGTATTAAAAGTGGCAGTTGTAGTCATAGTAGTACTACAAGTAATAAAGGTAATGGTAGGAATATTAGTAGACACTTATAGTACACACTTATAGTAATGTGTTTTATATATTTGTGACATTTATGGATTGTCTAGTGGTTAGGGTGTGTCTGCATTCTGCCGGTAGCCTCTACGCATCCCTCAGCAAGATGCCTCACCTTAGCAGTATTAACAAAGTGACCAATGATTAGATTAGATTGGATAAGAATAGATTTGATTCTATCCAATGACAACCTGCTGTCTTCTATGTCCTCCAGGAGGAGCTGGACATCCGACCAAAAGTCTCCAGTTTCCTCAGCCGATTGGTCAACTACACCAACGTCACCCAGGGAGCTCGAGAGCACGAGGAGGAGGAGAGCGCTGATGTTTCACGCAGGAAGGTCCAAAAGGTCAGAGGTCGTTGGCTAACTCTGTGTGTGTGTTCCCTGTCCGGGTGCTCAGTACATTACAATACAGTAGTTTCTATAAGGTGCACATAGTCCCTGGGGATTGGGTTTGTGAATAGCTTTAGAATCTCATTACGTTGATGGCTGAGTCATGAATATGAGATGACTTGGTACATAATCCATTTTATTATGCTTCTACTGTTAATGCATTTTTTTTGTACGTTACCTTTAGGGCATGTACATATAGCGTTGTACACCTTCTAAATTGTGTATTTTATTCACATTCTAAACTAGCACATACACATTTTTACTTCTCATGGCTTTACTGGTTATGAATTGTACTGTTTATGAATTGTACTCATTATGAATTGTACTGGTTGTGAATTGTACTGATTATTGGTTATAAATTGTGCTGGTTATGAATTGTACTGGTTATAAATTGTGCTCATTATGAAATGTACTGGTTAGGAATTATACTGGTTATTGGTTATGAATTGTACTGGTTATGAATTGTACTGGTTATTGGTTATGAATTGTACTGGTTATGAATTATACTGGTTATTGGTTATGAATTGTACTGGTTATTGGTTATGAATTGTACTGGTTATGAATTGTACTGGTTATTGGTTATGAATTGGGACGTGAGAGACGGTGGTTCGGTAATCACACACATGTGAACAGCGTCTGGTTGTCTCAGTATGAACCATCCTGGTCTGACCTGGTTGTGGCCCTTCTCCTCCTAGTCCCCCGACATGGGGACCCTCATGGGGGTGTACCTGCCCTGCCTGCAGAACATCTTCGGGGTGATCCTGTTCCTCCGGATGACCTGGATCGTGGGGACGGCCGGCATCGCTCAGTCCCTCCTCATAGTGCTAATGTGCTGCTCCTGTGTTAGTACTCACACACACTCTGAGCACACACACACACATACACACACACACACAGGCACGCAGGCACACACACACACACACACACACACACACACACACACACACACACACACACACACACACACACACACACACACACACACACACACACACACACACACACACACACACACACACACACACACACACACACACACACACACGCAGGCACACACAAACACACTCTGAGCACGAACACAAACACACACACAGACACGCAGGCACACACAGACACACACACATACACACACACACACACACAGGCACACAGGCAGACACACACACACACAAACAGGGGCGCACACACACAGGCAAGCACACACACACACACACACACACACACACACACACACACATACACACACAGGCATGCATGCATGCATACACACACACACACATACACACACAGGCACGCAAGCGTGTACACACACACACACACACACACACACAAATATATAAAAAAGACATACGCCATGAACACACACGCACACGCAAGGGAGGCAGATTGCAGAATGCCTGCACATATAGAAATGCAAGCACAAATGCACAAACTCTGAGACTATACTCTCATATAGTCTCACACACACACACACACACACACACACACACACACACACACGGATACACACAGTTGTGGTTTCCAACATGGATCTGAGGCACAATCCATTGCTTTCACCCAACAGTCAATGAAACAAGAATCCAATCCAGCCCCAATCCAATCCAATCTAATCCAGCCCCATGTTATGGTGACAGCAGTCAGAGCAGGATGGACGGCGGATATCACTTCAAACACACCTATCTGTGTTAAACATATGTTTTTCTTCCGTACTGTCACTGACTTTTTGGTACATTTTCTTCTGTAATAGCCATGTCTGCTTCTCATTGTTAGTTTGTCTGTGAGTATCAGGTGATGTAAGATCTTTATATGAGATGCTTGCTCTTTCCATTCTGTTTATGTTGTCACTGTTTTCCTTTATTTTATAGACAATGCTAACGGCTATATCAATGAGCGCCATTGCTACAAATGGTGTAGTTCCAGGTAATTATACTATAAACACTAAATCCCATATTATCTTACTCTTATATCGTTTGTTTCTTATGATAGAAAACATGACTCACTCTACAGACGTTTGCAATTACAGTTAGCCCTTTATCTACTCTCTATCACTAAATGTAATTTTATTCGGTGTTGTGAAATAACCCCGAGCACTATGAATATGTTATTGCAACACAGAGCATCTCTCTGAATAATTGTCAGAACGGGCGTGAATCAGCAGCATCCTTAAAGTGGTACCCTGTGTGTCCGTGGTCGTGTCACCGTGAGTAACCGTCAGCCTCCTCCTGTTCCAGCTGGAGGCGCCTACTTCATGATTTCCCGCTCACTGGGCCCTGAGTTCGGAGGGGCGGTGGGCCTGTGCTTCTACCTGGGGACCACCTTCGCTGCTGCCATGTACATTCTGGGGGCCATCGAGATCTTCCTGGTTGGTTGGTTCACTACGGGGTCTACGTGGAGGATGGTGTACACGCTGCCAGATGGGCGTGGAGTTTGATGAGAAATAGAAATGACGAGATGTGGCTTTTGTTTACTTGATGTTTAACAGAAATTTAATTGGTGCATTTCCGTGCCGAAACAACATTGTATTAATGTATTTCTGCATTATATTAAATAGTTTTTATTTATATTAAGTGTATTAAATATTTAAATTAAATAGTTTATCTATCTTTCTGAAATAAAAATAAAAAATGTCTTCTCCTCTTTCAGAAATACCTGATTCCCCAGGCAGCCATATTCCAGGCCACGACGGCCCACGGGGGGGACAGCGCCATGCTGAACAACATGAGGGTCTACGGGACCATCTGCCTCAGCCTCATGGTCCTGGTGGTCTTTGTGGGCGTCAAGTATGTCAACAAGCTGGCCTCGCTCTTCCTCGCCTGCGTCATCATCTCCATCTTCTCCATCTACGCAGGGGCCATCAAATCCATCACGCATCCCCCGGACTTCACGTGAGTTGACCAACATATTACAACCGCAGAGTCGTGGTGGTGGTGGAGGGGGTAGACTGCCTGATCCGTCTCTTTGAGCAAGAGGCCTAACCTCTATCTAAAGTTCTCCAAATTAGCAACATTATCAACGTTTGCTTTGGATAAAAGTAAATATTAAGGGATTTACTATTACTATTTACTCGTTACAAAAAGTACTGCTTCATGTGGTGTTTTCAATCCTTTTTTAATCTGTTTCTATATTTCAAAATGTCTGATTAGATTATTGATTGCTACTTGTTTGGGGTTTTACTAAATGTTTGGGGCATTAAAATGGCGTTGGTTGTTGTGGCTGTGAGCATACAATAACTATTGTCCAATAACTTCTCCCTTCAGGATCTGCATGCTGGGCAACCGTACTCTGGTGCGAGATCTGTTTGACGTGTGCGCCAAGACGGTGGTGGTGAACAACCAGACGGTCCCCAGTCAGCTGTGGGCGTCCTTCTGCTCCCAGGGGAACCTGAGCAGCGCTCAGTGCGACGACTACTTCAGCCAGAACAACGTGACGGAGATCCCGGCCGTCCCCGGGCTCGCCAGTGGCATCATCCGCGGTAATTAAATAAACACGGGGCGCCTGGGTTAAAGCACCCTGGGACTTTGTTGGGCAAAGTGTGAGAATTTTATTATAACAAAAACTAACAAACTTTTGCTCACATTATAATTGATTCGTTGTTGCGAGTGAACACAAAAAAATACTTTTATTTATACCAAAATATGTGTACAATTATTTCAGTATTTCATATGAACACATATTTAATATAAATATAATAATATTAAGGAAAAAAACAATATCTATCTGTTTGTGTGTTTGTCTGTGTGTGTGTGTGTGTGTGTGTGTCTGTCTGTTTGTCTGTATGGCTGTCTTTCTGTCTCTATGGCTGTGTGTGTGTATGTGTGTGTGTGTGTGTGTGTCTGTCTGTGTATCTGTCTGTCTGTCTGTTTGTGTATCTGTCTGTCTATTTGTGTGTGTCTGTATGTCTGTGTGACTGTTTGTGTGTCTGTGTGTCTGTCCGTCTGTTTGTGTGTGTGTTTGTGTGTGTGTGTGTGTGTGTGTGTGTGTGTGTCTGTGTGTGTGTGTCTGTTTGCCTGTGTCTGTGTGTGTGTGTGTGTGTGTGTGTGTGTGTGTGTGTGTGTGTGTGTGTGTGTGTGTGTCTCAGACAACATGTGGGGAGACTACATGCAGAAGGGGGAGGTGATGGAGCGGGCGGGCCTGTCCTCTGCGGAGGCCCGGGGCGCGATGGGGACCTTTGGCATGTACGTGACGGCAGACATCGGCACGTCATTCATGCTTCTGGTAGGGATCTTCTTTCCCTCCGCTACAGGTACGCCATCTCTGGTTCAAATAAAACAACTGTTACAATAACTCAACCTTAACATTGTGTGGCATAGTGTGTCCGAGGACATTATATTGCTATTTATTATTGCTATTTACTATATATTACATTTCAAAAGCAAAAATAAGTACATTTCTGTACTTATTTTTATTTTTGTTTATAGAACGGCAACACAGCCTAACCTGTTAAGCCTCATGACCTTACCTGTGTAGTATTGTTTTACTCAGCTATGTAAGAGTTGATAATGCTAAAATAATTGAATTACTTTTATTATTAGTAGTTTTCTCTCTTGCCTTTTTTGATCTAAACTGTTAAATCCATCCTTACCATGTGCACGTAAAGGCATGCTATTGAGTTATAGGTCATTTTCTATTCTGGCCTTTAGGGGGAATATTTAAATTGTTGATGCTATTTCTTTGTAATATGATAATAATCAAGGTGAACTCATTGAGTTAATACACATACGTTTCAAGGGAGATCTGGCTAGAAAGCAGCATTTGAACAACAACACAATCCAATCAAATATATTGACAAGGACAACATGTAATGGACAATAAACACCTAATAGGCTAAAAGGCATGTGAAAGGAAAATTATCCTCCTGAGGATCAACAGAACGTGTCTGTAGGAAATCGAAGCAGTCAGTTTGAGGTGGTCCTGATGGAGGTTGCCGGTGGCAACGGCAGAGTAACAACTAACCGGTTTCCCCCTCTCTTCCCTTGTCTTGGTAGGCATCATGGCAGGGTCGAACAGATCAGGTGACCTCAAAGATGCCCAGAAGTCTATTCCCATCGGGACCATCCTGGCTATCACCACCACCTCCCTTGTCTGTATCCACATTTTGAAATAATAATACATATCGACAAGACCCCATCAATAAAAGGCTCCAGCTTTTAGGTTTGTGACCCGGCTTTTAGCCTAATTCCATTCATACAGTAAAATATCAATTAAAACTCAACTCAAACTAGTTGACTGATGAAAAAACATCCCCTACATATGGTATGTACTGTATATATATATACAGTAAATATATATATATATCAAATAAATAAATAAATATAATAATAAAACCCATAATATTAGTATTCACATTATGAATAAATATATTCATAATAATACTATACAATTTGAATTCATGAATATATATCTGTTTATATATACAGTAAATACAATCTTAGTACATCTAAGATGAGTCCAGCTGTGTGTGTGTGTGTGTTCCTTGACGTGCTCAGACTTCAGTTCTGTAGTTCTCTTTGGAGCCTGCATGGAGGGCGTGGTCCTGAGGGACAAGTGAGTCCTCTACTTTACATTAATAATGAATCAGTTAACAATGTAGAACATGATGAATTGATATTTGCTTTTAATGTATGAGCAATCAATAATGTACACATGGATTGTGGCAAACATTTGGCAATACATAAATCCATCCATGTAGAGCATATATAGCAGAGGCTTCAGTGGTGATGATCGGGGACCGACGTGACCCTGCTGGATGTTTTAAGGTTCGGAGACGCGGTCAATAAGAACTTAGTGGTCGGGACGCTCTCCTGGCCCTCCCCTTGGGTCATAGTGATCGGCTCCTTCTTCTCCACCGTGGGGGCGGGGCTTCAGTCCTTGACTGGCGCTCCTCGTCTCCTCCAGGCCATCGCCAAGGACAACATCATCCCCTTCCTACGGGTACGTGCCAAACACA
Source organism: Muraenolepis orangiensis (assembly GCA_027704905.1). NCBI lineage: Eukaryota > Metazoa > Chordata > Actinopteri > Gadiformes > Muraenolepididae > Muraenolepis > Muraenolepis orangiensis. The sequence goes on along the minus strand of CM051000.1, from coordinate 1,362,051 downwards.
AATACTAAATGCTAAGCCACTACCTATAGTTTACATATGTGTTGTTTACATACCTGTATGTACCTGTAGATTTTTACTGCCTTATATATATATTAATCATCAACTGCTGATATAATTACATACCCCCTGCTCACTTCCTGTGTATACTTACCTTATATATATATATATATATAATTCTGCACATATCTCATACCTACTCTTTAAGTTATTTTATACCTGTTTTTAGTAGTAGTTTTTTAGTAGGCTATTATTATATATTACTATGCACTTTACTGCAACATTTGCACTCTGGTTAGATGCCAAATAATTTTCGCTGTACTGTGCAATGACAATAAAATTGAATGTAATCTAATCTAATGTAATCTAATGATGTTACGTTCAAAGTCATTTCAAACTCATGACTCAAAGTCATTTCCATTAGAGATTTCACTTTGATGTAAACGGAGAGCTGATGAGCTCAGAGCACCTGGTCCTGTGTCCCGTCTCAGGTGTTTGGTTGTGGGAAGGCCAACGGAGAGCCGACATGGGCTCTACTGCTGACCGGGATCATCGCTGAGCTCGGCATCCTCATCGCCTCTCTGGACATGGTGGCACCCATCCTGTCCATGTGAGTCTCTCTCTCTCTCTCTCTCTCCCTCTCTCTCTCTCTCGCTCTCTCTCTCTCTCTCTCGCTCTCTCTCTCTCTCTCTCTCTCTCTCTCTCTCTCTCTCTCTCTCTCTCTGTCTCTCTGTCTGTCTCTCTGTCTGTCTGTCTGTCTGTCTGTCTGTCTGTCTGTCTGTCTGTCTGTCTGTCTGTCTGTCTGTCTGTCTGTCTCTCACAGTTGCTCTGACTCGATGTACAATATACCGGGAGTTTACAGCAGTGAAATGTCATGTTTGTCATTAGCATTGCTGTGACTAACCTAATCTAGATCTAGAAAATTGGAAAATACAATGTAGACATTCAGTAGAAAATTGGAATATAGAATGCAGACCTGCGATAAAGTGCATGACATTGAGTCTGGTATTGTGTGTTTGTCCAACAGGTTCTTCCTGATGTGTTACCTCTTTGTGAATTTGGCGTGTGCCGTCCAAACTCTGCTGCGCACTCCAAACTGGAGGCCGCGCTTCAAGTATTACCACTGGTGAGGGATATGATATAAGATAAGATTCATCCATCCACTGTGTGTCATACTGTCCATTCATTGATTCCAGATATCTCACCTATACGTGTGTTCTACATATGAGTTTATTCATACATACATGTTACAATGTTCTGATTTGTAGCTGTCCACCTGTGTGTGTGTGTGTGTCCCCATCCAGGGCTCTGTCCTTTCTGGGCATGAGCATGTGTGTAGCCCTGATGTTCATCTCCTCCTGGTACTATGCTATCGTGGCCATGGGCATTGCCGGAATGATCTACAAGTACATTGAGTACCAGGGGTGTGTTTAGTTCTAATTCTAGTTAATAACTAATTAATAACTAACTAATAATTAATAACTAATCTAATTCCTTTGTATCAAATGACGTAAAGGAGTACTATGGCTTGTTGCCTGATGACAAATCAGCAAATTACACACACCAGCATGTTGTCCATTATTTGATGGGGAATGCGTCACCGTGGCAACACACCCTTACCCTCATGTTGCTCAGGAACAAATCTCCATTACGCCGGTGCAGTCACCTCTCAGACATTATCGTTATGAAATAAGTAGGACTTGCTCCTGCAAGCACCGGAACAATCATTTGAATTACGCCATTAACCCATTTGGAAAGTATGTTCAGCAAAAGATTGTGCCAAGGGATTTGAGAGATGAACAAGAGCTGCTTGCGTTGTTCAAGGAGTGAAGCACATCCAAACCGTGTTAATGGGACATTGAGGTTATTCAGACTTAGATTGAGGTGTATGCAGGAAGCCTTTTATCCTGAAGCCTTGTATAGTCTGCTATTTGCTCGTGTGTCTGTGTTTCCCTCTCTGGTTGCACCAAGCTGTCGGCGGTGCAGCATCTACTTACCATACGCCACACGTTCCTGTTGACTTGTGTATCTGTTTTTCCATTTGTGTCCCTCTGCTATCTGACCCTGTGTCCGCCTCTGAAACCACAGGGCAGAGAAGGAGTGGGGAGACGGGATAAGAGGCCTGTCACTGAGCGCCGCTCGTTACGCTCTGCTGAGGCTCGAGGTCGGACCTCCGCACACCAAGAACTGGAGGTACAGCTCCACCTTCTCCAGTTACAGAACGTGATTAAGATCACCCTTCTCTAGAAACACACGTGTGTTAGATCATCTGAGCACTCTATGTCCTGCCTACTTTGTCCCCATTCATTGAACATCGAGTGGACGATATCTCAGAAGTACGTTCATCAGTCACAGATATGACTGCTTGGTTGCTTGCTATAATCCCAAACACTTTTTTGACGGCAACACGCTGGATATTTTCAATGTCCCGCTTGGCCAGATGTGGTCTTTCTCAAGAGTTCACTCTTCTTGGACATTCCTCTCGCCACGATGCAAAGATGAATAATTCAAACAGTAAAAATCTGTTTCAATCTATTGATTTCAATAGGGGCATTGTCATCTGTCACAATAAGCAAATTCTGTCAATTACATCTACCATTTAAACTTAAAAGACTTGACATTCATTATTTAAGTTGTTTTGACTAAATGCGTGAGATAAACAATGGTAATAATAATAATAACAATAATAATAATAATAATAATAATAATAACACTTTATTGATGCATTGCAATAGAGCAGAGGTCCTGTTTTCATATGAATGTGAAACCTCTCAGTTATCTATCCAGCATGTTTGGAATTGACTTAGCTAAGTTGTAATATAACTTCAAACACTAAATGCTTTGCTGCATTATTGTAACCTACTTTGCGTATTTAGAGTACTCTAAATGGTTAGAGTGTGTGGCGTATATACTTTACAATGTGGTCAACTGTTGTTTTAGTACCCACTAGCCAGTATGCCTTATAAATCGTATAATTCACTATGTGCCAATGTGTCCATTAGGGAACTATGATAGGATCTAGAAGGTGCAAGATTATCTCAGCATTGGGCACCACAGCGGAGTGGCAAAACAATAAAATGTCTAAAAAGTATTTAATAATGGTCTTATTTGTATTGGTTTTTCTAAAGACCCCAGTTGTTGGTTCTGCTGAAGATGGACGAGGACCTTCATGTCAAGTACCCCCGGCTGTTGACCTTCGCCTCGCAGCTGAAGGCTGGCAAAGGGTTGACCATCGTGGGCTCGGTCATCCAGGGGAACTTCCTGGAGACCTTCGGGGAAACGCAAGCTTCTGAACAGGTAGACACACCTGTAGGAGCCTGGCTCACCAAGCTAGCTGGCTCACCAAGCTAGCTCCTGTTTATTAGTTCAGGACTGTACTGTGTCTACTGCATTCCACTCAACAACTTAACTACACAAATATTCACCCTATATTTGAACTATAAAAAATATGTGTGTAATATAATAAATAATAACGATAAATTTAAATATTCTAAATAATATACATCCCAATAAATCATTATTTTCAATGTTAAGGTGGTTAAGAAATAGAAAATAAATAATAAACACACAAATAAACACATACATAGATAAACACCAATGCAGCTCGCTGGTTCAGCTCTCTCATCCCTGACGGTGGTCCCCCCCCCCATGCCGTGTGGCCCTCCAGGCCATCAAGAACATGATGGAGATCGAGCGGGTGAAGGGCTTCTGCCAGGTGGTGGTAGCCTCCAAGGTGAGGGACGGCATCGCCCACCTGATCCAGTCGTGTGGCCTGGGGGGCATGAAGCACAACACAGTGGTGATGGGCTGGCCCTACGGCTGGAGGCAGAGCGAGGACCCCCACGCCTGGAAGACCTTCATCAGTGAGTCAGGCTGCTAATGTACACCTAATGTACTGCCAATCTGGATTTAGGTTTTTTAGTTTAAATAAACAAAGAATTGTTCTTCTTTTAGAACCTGAGTTGTAAAAAATACACGTAGACTTGTTATCCATTTAGTGGTCTTTACTGAAACGTCTTTAGGTTGTTTATCACTCACACACACAGTCACAGAACACAGTCAAAAACACATGTGAACAAGGGGGCGGGGTCACACCTTTACCTGTCCTATAGGTACACAGACTTCATCGAACAAAGGTTCCTAGGTTGCCACGCTATAAAAAAGAAAAAATTGCTATACCCCTGGTCTACGGCTGAAATGCTTAAGGCTTTACTTGTGGTCACGAGTCATAATTCATATCTCATGTATTCATATTGTTGATTTGTTTCCATCTCCCAGACACGGTGCGCTGCACCACAGCCGCCCACCTGGCCCTGATGGTGCCCAAGAACGTGTCCTTCTACCCCAGCAACCACGAGCGCTTCACAGAGGGACACATCGACGTGTGGTGGATCGTCCACGATGGAGGCATGCTGATGCTGCTCCCCTTCCTGCTCAAACAGCACAAGGTGACAGGGAGGAGGCACAGATTCACATCCTTTATTTATCTTTAATCGAGAGGTATAGGCTGTGAGATACAGTAGTAAGCTTATAAATCATGTTATCCGATATACAGGTGGACTGGTACACTGTTTACGTGATGGGATTAATGGTTCTCTGTTGAATAGATGAATTACCATGCAATGAGAAACTAATGAAACAAGGAGTACATACCACAGTGTTTAGTGTTCCGTTTATAACTTACATTTGTTGATATAGACCCCATTTTCTTTAGAACAGCCTGCATGTTTTAAATGAGTAAACAACGTGTCATTAGTTCAACCATAAACTGTTCTGGTAAACAGGTCTGTAAAGATAGGTTTGGTTGTTGTGTTTCAGGTGTGGAGGAAGTGCAAAATGAGAATATTCACGGTGGCCCAGATGGACGACAACAGCATCCAGATGAAAAGGACCTGGCCACCTTCCTCTACCAGCTGAGGATCGAGGCTGAGGTGGAGGTGGTGGAGATGGTGAGCTAAGCCTTCCCTCTCAGGTCCAGAAATATATTCATCCTGGTGGTGGCGCTAAGATACATATCAGTGAACATATCATATCAGTGAAACCCGCTCACACACACACACACTTCTCCCCCCAGCATGACAGTGACATCTCGGCGTACACGTACGAGCGGACCTTGATGATGGAGCAGAGGTGCCAGATGTTGAGGCTAATGAGGCTGTCCGGGGCCGAGAGGGACAGGGAGGTACGTTCTGGTTCCTTCTTCCATGCTTATGGCCCAGATCCTTCCTTTCCTACATGCTAGTAGGTTCCATCAGCATCACTTTTCAGTGCGTTAACCTACGATTTGCTTTTATTTTACTTTTAAAATACTGGGCAGCGCAGGGAGTATAAACCTTTTGTCACGATGGCTCTTGTCTGCAATTCAGCTTTGTGTCAACACTCACCGAATGGTACATGTCAAGGCTCATTGACAATGGCTAATTATTATTTTATATATAATAATAATAATAATAATAATAATAATAATAATAATAATAATAATAATAATAATCTTTTTTATTTTTAGCTAAATATATTTCTATCTTAAGGTTATGTTTTGGTGGGACATGTATCTCATGTTAACCATACAGAGAATGTGCATATATATCTTTAGTTGATCCAGTCTACCGGTTCTTTGTTTCTTTTCATGCTGTCAAAAGTGTTTTATTCGACCAATAACAATGTGCTCCATTGTAATGCGAATGTCACAAAGCTATTATGTTGTGCTGTGTGGTGAATTCTAAGCGGTTCATCTGTCGTGGAGCTGGTAGGGGACGCCTTACCACCACTGTGTCCACTGTTCAAATGTGTCTGTAATCACAGAGAGGGAAATATCTCAGGCGGGTACGGGCCTTCTAACTGATTTCGTAATGTGAACGCACTTAGCAAGCTGTTTTAAGGTAATTAAACTGGAATTGGTTCCCATTATCCTCGGATGTAATGTATGAAATACAATTTATTTTACAGCATAAAAGAAGGGAGTCTTTGACATGTGACTTTAATGGGGGGTAATTATATTTGGAATTAACCAGCAAATATGCAGTCAATCAAAAATAAATAAGACAAAAAAAGCAATAAGTAAGAAAGAAAGAAGTTAGACTTCTTAAATACTCGTAATTTGACCTCGATCCTCTTCTGCATTACAGTCTGTGAGTGTGTCTCAAGTCTAACTTCTACCCTGACCTTGTGTGCTCCTGTGAAGGCCCAGCTGGTGAAGGACAGGCATTCTGTGGTGCGCATGGGCAGCCTGTATTCTGATGAAGAGGAGGAGGTGCTGGAGCCTTCGTCGGAGAAGGTCAACATGACCTGGACCAAGGAGAAGTGTGAGGCGGAGAGAAGGAACCGGAACAATGCCCCGGAGAACTTCAGAGAGCTCATCAGCCTCAAACCGTGAGTGTTCCATCGACTTCTGTTCCTGGACTCGATGCTTGCTTGGTTCTCATTGAGTAAATGACATCCTCTGTTTGGTCGATAGAGCACTTAAAACTAACACCATCTCTTAGTGTTAAAGGTACAAGATGCAAGATTTGCAATTTCAGGCTAGCTCTGCTCCCTGTCCCTACTATCTCCAATCCCTTATGCAGCTTATAGTGATGGGTGGACCCATTATTTTCACAGTATCGGATCTTGGAGTTGATACATGGAAATGAATCAAACCTTTTGAACCTTTCGAACCTTTTGAGTTTTGATGCATTTTATTTATTATTTTTTAACGCTTCTCGTTCACTGAGTGATATTTCACTCACATCCCAGCCAAAGGGAACGGTTCATTTGATCTGTGAAGACTGAGAGAGAGTGAAGAACTGTCTGTCTGGACTAGTCACTCATGAAGTCCTCCAGTCAATGATTCCTGCTCATTCATTGGTTGTCTTGTTTTGAGCCAGTGCTCCAGACAAAGGACCAGCAGCCAGGCGGACGGAGCGGTACGACAGTCAGTCAGTGTGTGGGCGTGTGGGAGCAGTGGGGAAAGCACTCGGTTCGAAGGACTGATCCGGTTCATACTGGACACTAAAAAGAGTCTTTTAAAGAATGTGTTTGTTCAATTTTGCCCATCACTAAAAGCTTAGTGTCTAATAATAATAATAATGCATTCAATTTGTATTAAATGAAATCTTTGTGAGTGTCTACAAGACAGACTGTGTTTTAGAGCACATTTCAAACCAAAAAATGAGCGTCTCTCTCGCTCCCTTTTCTCTCTCTTTATCTCTCCTCTCTGTCTCTCTGTCTGGCTCTCTCTCTCCTTTCTCTCTGACTCTCTCTCCTTTCTCTCTGTCTCTCTCTCCTCTCTCTGTCTCTCTCCTCTCTCTGTCTCTCTCCTCCATCTCTCTCTCTCTCTCTCTCTCTCTCTCTCTCTCTCTCTCTCTCTCTCTCTCTCTCTCTCTCTCTCTCTCTCTCTCTCTCTCTCTCTCTCTCTCTCTCTCTCTGGCTCATCCCTCTCTCTCCAGGGACCAGTCCAACGTAAGGAGGATGCACACGGCGGTGAAGCTGAACGAGGTGATCGTCAACAGGTCTCACGATGCCCGCTTGGTTCTGCTCAACATGCCCGGCCCGCCCCGGGACGCGGGAGGAGACGAAAACTGTATCCTTTGCTACGCTAATAACAAAGCTAACATTAACGTGCCGTTCAGATTGTTTTATTATATATATATTTTGGATCAATCATATTATTTCTTTGTTCCAAAGTTTCCCAAAAATGTTAAATTCATGTGTTCTGTGCTCTTGGTGACTTCCTTAATGTCTGCGCTAGACATGGAGTTTCTGGAGGTTCTGACCGAGGGCTTGGAGAGAGTCCTGCTAGTGAGAGGAGGAGGGCGAGAGGTCATCACTATCTACTCCTGACCAATCACAGCTACTATCCTGCTATTACTATAAAGGTCATAGCCCAGCCTCCGTCCTGAGACACAGGCCACACACAACCACAGGGGGGCGCTGTTCCCAGTCTAGCTGTAGATACAGTCTACTGTACTAGTAGCATGAGGTATTTCAAATGAAGAAAGTGATTTTGAGGGGAGGCAGATGTTTTCTATTCTTGTAGAATAAAGCGTGTAAAGAGAGTGCCAATGTATAACTTCTGAGCAATCCTTTTTCCAAAAAAAAGGCCCTCTCAGAAATAATATTATTAAGTAGAAATCTACAACTTTCCAATCCACGTTCAGACCAAATGTCAGTATATTGTATATTTTGTATTTACAAAGGTAGAAGCTCGCAGAATGTTCTAGCGTGTCGTGTCCCCTGCTCTGTATCTCTCTCCTGGACGGTGGGGTGATTATGGAAGCCCGTTCCCGCCACTTGAGAAAAAAAAATCACATAGTATCTCAAGATTATGACTTAACTATCTCATAATTATGACTTAGTATCTCATAACTATGACTTAACTATCTCATAATTATGACTTAGTATCTCATAACTATGTCTTAACTATCTCATAATTATGACTTAGTGTCTCATAACTATGATATTATATATTATATATAACTATGATAATATTACTATATTATATATCTCATAACTAATTTAATATTATTACTTAACTATCTCATAATTATGAGATACTATCTTATAATTATGAGATACTATCTCATGATTATGACTTAACTATCTCATAATGATGAGATACTATCTCATCATTATGAGATAGTTAAGTCATAATTATGAGATACTAAGTCATAATTATGAGATAGTTAAGTCATAATCATGAGATACTATGTGACTTTTTGTTTTCTTTCAAGAGGCGGGAACGGGCTTCCATAGTTATCCTCCATCGGCTATAGCTTACAGCCCTATTTATTTCTTATTTATTCGTCAGTTCCCCCCCAGTGAGGTTAGAGATGTAGAGAAAATGAAAGAAGTTGTTGTTTGTAAATGCCAGACGCAAGGGGAATTGTAAAAGCAATTTACCGAAGGTGTTGTTGTCTTTTTAATTTATGGATGTTTTGTATTCGACGAGGATTTATATTGTTAAGAAAGACGTTTGAAGATAAATAGTTTTTGGAGTCACGTTGTGTATTTTATTCTATTTGTTATCTGACCGACTAGAGTAGAAATGTACCCGGGGCCATCAGGCATTGGTGCACAGGCCTTTGCTATCGTGTAGATTAAAGTTTATGGACGAGAAAAAACTAGCTTTTGTATGACTGAATAAAACAACAAGGACATCGAAGGTGTGGAGTCCTGCATTTTGTCTAATTGTGTGTTTGATTTATTACTTAAAATTTGTATTCATCAAACAGCATCACTCTGCACATGGAGCTGTAGAATAGCTATACCCACATCTTCTGATTTGAGCAGTACAAGAGTATCTTCAATAATATATAACACACATATAACATATATATTCTTTATTCAGCTATAGAATGCTTTGTCGAATCAAATAAATTTATATACAAAAATAATACATTGAAATGAATGATGAAAACGTTTTTGTTGTGGCTTATACTGGATGGTTTAGCTAATGGTTTAATGACTGCATCCAAGTGATGAGATCAGGAATCAACAAGCAGCCCAGATCAGTAAAGAGCTAAGAGGCCGGGGAGCAGAAGAAGTGCGGCCCAGAGGAAGCGTGGCGTTCGAAGAGAGGACCAGGCCCCGTCCGGGAGGGACGAGCCGAGTACCAGTCTGCATGGGTGGTTCAACTCCTCCGACAGAGACATCTGCTCTTCACTCGGTTGGCTCCCACTCAACTCCTCACGCACCTGGGAGACGGAGAAAGAGAGATGGTCTGGAAGATTCCGTTGCTTTCATGATTCCTGATTGTTTTGGGACATGCAGTGTCCACCATGTTGGATCTAGACTAAATGGTACACATGAAATGTTCCTTTAACCACTTCCTTTAACCTATTCCTTAAAATGACTGTAATAGCACTATAGCTATATATAGCTATAGCTAATATTATATATAGCTATATATAATATTGTTATGTCATGGGATCTGATTAATATAGACTTAAAGTTCAGCAATAGCTATAATTACTGTCTCTCTTTGGTGTATTTGTATATCATTTTGTGGAAGCATTTGATGGATTCTTCTCAATATCAAATGTGTCACTGCCATAGCTATGGGATGGTTCTCTTATCTGTTGATTGCATTCATCCCTGTAAGGAATCACAGTAGTTTCATAGAATCATCGTTAGAACAGTTAGTGAGAATAGTGAAGAGAGATCACTCACCCGCTCCACCTCGTCAAAAACTCGTAGGAAGTTGTTCCGCAGGACGCCGGCCACTTCCTGTTCAGGCCATTTCCTTCGGAGCAGTTCCTGGATGAGGACAGGATACTTGGACACATCTTCTAGCCCCAAAGGAAATCTGTTGATACAAATACATAGACCATGTTTGTATGACAAACATGATCTGAAGGTGTAAAGTAGAACACATTTCTAACTAAATGTAGAATTTAGGCTCATGTTGAACGGCTTGTTTTTATTTTTCTTTATTTATTTCTTTATTTTTACCCAAGAACACCTCCGTAGTCTCCACCAATTCCTATTGACTGAGCTCCAATCGTCTCCCTGATGTGGTCAAAATGGTCTGCAAAAAACAATGGAGGCAAGCCAACATCATGAAATACACCACAAATACACAGGCAGTGACCTACTGAGCTGCTAGGAGGGCTGCCACTATCATAACATGTCATTAACATTACACTATCATAACATGTCATTAACATTACACTATCATAACATGTCATTAACATTACACTATCATAACATGTCATTAACATTACACTATCATAGCATGTCATTAACACTACACTATCATAACATGTCATTAACATTACACTATCATAACATGTCATTAACATTACACTATCATAACATGTCATTAACATTACACTATCATAGCATGTCATTAACATTACACTATCATAACATGTCATTAACATTACACTATCATAACATGTCATTAACATCACACTATCATAACATGTCATTAACATTACACTATCATAACATGTCATTACCATTACACTATCATAACATGTCATCAACATTACACTATCATAACATGTCATTAACATCACACTATCATAACATGTCATTAACATTACACTATCATAACATGTCATTAACATTACACTATCATAACATGCCATTAACATTACACTATCATAACATGTCATTAACATTACACTATCATAACATGTCATCAACATTACACTATCATAACATGTCATTAACATTACACTATCATAACATGTCATTAACATTACACTATCATAACATGTCATCAACATTACACTATCATAACATGTCATTAACATTACACGATCATAACATGTCATTAACATTACACTATCATAACATGTCATTAACATTACACTATCATAACATGTCATCAACATTACACTATCATAACATTATCATTAACATTACACTATCATAACATGTCATTAACATTACACTATCATAACATTATCATTAACATTACACTATCATAACATGTCATCAACATTACACTATCATAACATTATCATTAACATTACACTATCATAACATGTCATTAACATTGCACTATCATAACATGTCATTAACATTACACTATCATAACATGCCATTAACATTACACTATCATAACATGTCATTAACATTACACTATCATAACATCGCATTATCATTACACTATCATAACATGTCATTATCATTACACTATCATAACATGTCATTAACATTACAATGCCATAACATGTCATTAACATTACACTATCATAACATGTCATTAACATTACACTATCATAACATGTCATTAACATTACACTATCATAACATGTCATTAACATGACACTATCATAACATGTCATTAACATTACACTATCATAACATGTCATTAACATTACACTATCATAACATGTCATTAACATGACACTGCCATAACATGTCATTAACATGTCACTGCCATAACATGTCATTAACATGACACTATCATAACATGTCATTAACATGTCACTGCCATAACATGTCATTAACATTACACTATCATAACATGTCATTAACATTACACTATCATAACTTGTCATTAACATGTCACTGCCATAACATGTCATTAACATGACACTATCATAACATGTCATTAACATGTCACTGCCATAACATGTCATTAACATTACACTATCATAACATGTCATTAACATTACACTATCATAACATGTCATTAACATGTCACTGCCATAACATGTCATTAACATTACACTATCATAACATTTCATTAACATTATACTGTCATACTTTGATAGACTTTCTGGACTCATCTCAGTTACTGCTCTGTACTGCACTGTATTCATGATGCTGCTGCACTACTGGCACTTTAAATGCTTTTAAATCTTTGTTGCACAATTCAACACATATTATCCATCAGTCACTTTATTGTTCTTTTTATGTTAATTTTTATTTATATTTATTTATGGTATTTTAATAGTATTGTTTTAGAAAATCATACTGCGAGAGGGAATGGGGAGTAAGCATTCCATTGTAACACACACACACACACACACACACACACACACACACACACACACACACGGGAATTGCTGACCCGGACTGATCCCTTACCAGCCACACGAGACACGGTGGCTTGTCCCCGGCAGGCCACAAAGCCACTGTACAGATTGACCATAATCACCCCGCCATTCTTCCTCTGAAGAGACGGTCACATTGGGAATATTTCAGTAACAACTCATTATGGAAAAAAAGCTGAATGATGAAATGATTCAGGCATCACACCATTACAATCTTAATCCACACACACACACACACACACACACGCACACACACACACACACCCACAAACACACACACACCCCGATACACACACACACGCACAATCAATCAGTGTTTCTTACCAGTTCACGCAGCAGCCAATCAGGGACATTGCGGGTGTGGTTGCAGACGGCGTAGGCAGAGGAGTGGCTGAAGATGACAGGAGCCTTGGAGATGCTAATGGCAGCCTTGGCTGTTTCCCAAGAACTGTGGGAGAGGTCCACTATCATCCCCAGTCTGTTCATCTCCCTCACCACGGCCTGCAGGCCCATTGGGGAGGGCATTAGCCAGGGCCATGGACAGACATTAGGACAATCACATCACACTCAAATGACTGAGGGCTTTTGTCTTTGTGGGAAAATACCCTCACAAGCAGCCAGGCACACCTAGGTGGGAGAGTGCATTGTGTATTAAATGCATAGAAATAAGTACATGTGTGATTGGGAAACACTTGATGTTTACTCAGGCAGCGTAACAATTGAAATCCTAAACCGTAACGGTGCTAAAACTTTTGATTAAGATGGATTTCATTCATTAAATCCACCATTAATATGAAAAGTCGATTTACAAGAGTCATCCACCCATGATATGAGTTTGAATCAAGAAAATCCATTAGTCTGGTATGACCAGAGATGGGAGATCTCAGGCATTTGGGAACTGAAGTCTTAACCACGATTGGTCCTGAAGAGATACTGTATGTAGAGGTACTGTAGCCAATAAACATTCCACCATAACTGGAACATTGAACATGAATGTAGATGATAGAACGTGATGTGTTGATTGGTGCCTGTTGGTTTTCATTTGATAATACTGCCTATATCGAAAACAATATGGAACACAATTGTAAAATACAAGGAAGAGCATATTAATGTAAAGACAGAGCATACCTGACCAAAGATTGTTAGGCTGTTGTTCTCTCTTTGATGGAAATGATAAAGAGTTGAGGAGGACGCAGCCCTGCAAATAGAACAATGAGAACCAAACATGTGTCCAGGAATACATGCAGGATGTCAGCATGTCTGCCTCTATGTACCACAGGTGTGCAGCCTGTGGGGACAGGTGGGCACTACACAAAGCATCTTCTTTTAACACACCTGAGCTACCATTTTAATCAAATGACCATCATTTAATGATTATTGGTATATGTATGATTATGTATGTGGACGAGTGTTCACCTCACCAGGGTGTGTTGCAGTTGTGCGTGAGGGCCATGGAGCGGACACCCAGCTGGTAGAACATCCTGAGAGCCGGCAGGCTGCTGTCTATGGAGTGACCTCCCTCCACGCTGAGCAGACAGGCCACCGTACGCCTGCCCGCTGCCTCACGCAGTCCTGACCACAGCAACACACCGCTTAGCATCATCATTCTAGCATTTTCATTTTACGTTGATCGTGTTCGATCGTTGAAATATGGGTTTTCTATGTTTTCACATTAATATTTTGTTTTGTATATATATATAGGGATTTTTTATATTGCGGATATTGCCATTTTTATTATTATTTGTAAGAATATATTGTGTATATTGGTGTTATGAACAGTATATTGTAGTTGTAAAAGGTATTTTTCTAGAAATTCAAGAAATGGACTGGATGAAATGGATAAATCAATTTTCAAAACCAAAAAATGAGATGCAATTACTCTTGATGGTTCATTATTGACACACAAGAGGACGTTTTAGTTGACATCTTGCAAAAAATGTAGCATTTCTCAAATATAGATGTGGTCTATCGAAAATGTATTTAACAGTTATAGCTGACTTATTTTACTCTTGTCTCCTATTTTACAAGGTCACTTTGTTTTATTATTGCGCTATCAATAAATGGTTGTGTTTATTTTAACGTGATAAATAAATCAGGTTATTACGTGTTTGAAATGTAGGCTACGACTTAAAAACACACGTCGTTCATATTTCTAGCACTATAGTGACTATGTACAGCGTGCAGCAGTGCGGACGGTGGGGTCGGGCGGTTTACCCTCTGCGGAGGTGACCAGCTCCAGCTCCTTGTACTCTGTGCACATACGTCTGATGACGTCGATCTGTTCCAGGGTCAGCCGGACGGCGTCCTTCTCTTGGGCCCCGCAGAGCACATAGGCTGCAAACACCTGACAATACAACACAGCAGCAGGGAGAGCGCCACACAGAGCAGGGGAATGGGAACAGGCACATTATCGGAGTAGATAGATGGCCTACCGACGTATAATAACGACTACCTGAGTCTGCACATGCCCGGCCTGGAGGCGGGTGATGTCGGCGGTCGCCGAGCTGAGGTTGTACAGGTCGAGTTGGCTCAGCCGGTTGTTGCTGAGGAGTCTGAGCTGGATGGCCAGGTCGTTATGACTGGCAGGGGTGGACGGAAAGATGACATATGATGACAAGTTAGAAGACAATGAACTGAATGTTTAATAATGAACAGTACTGTGTTATATGGGACATAAAACAAATAATCAGAAGGATATCATAGGGCTATCTGATTATTCTATTTGTTCAGAGGCGCACACACAAACGCGCATGTTTCACTCTAAGATTCTTCCAGATCCTGCGCTCCTTACCCGTCGATGAGCGGGTATCGGGACATCAGGTCGAGCGCTCTGTCCCCCTCGGAGTGTCCCAGCAGCACCCCACACAGAGAGGACACTAAGGCCAAGACAATACATGTCGTCGACGCCATCCTATAGACAGAGACACCACATGTGTCCATTACCATTACAATGAGGTAAGCAAAGCATGGATTGATTGTTTTGAATACGAGTGGGATGCTGAACATAGCGATATGTGGTGCAAACTTAATTAATTAGAACAAGTTGTCGTCGCCTACCTGATGGGTCGTCCAGAGAGGCCTGTTGCGTCCTCTAAGCGCAAAGCGCAGCGCGCATCAACACCAGCTGCCCATTGGAAACTTCCAGAATGTATACAACACAGTGGGACTTGAGTTCAGCCTCTGACAGTCATGACAAAGGGAGGCTGCCTCCCCCTGCTGACCAAACCATGGATGGATGGGGCGGCGGAAAGCAGGAGTTCTGCTTCTTAAAATGTGGTCCACACTTAAAATGTGGTCCACATTTTAAGATGTGGTCCACATTGTAAGAACCCCTGGTGTAAAGGGTTCATTGTATAATATTTTTGTATGAACTCTTTCAGCACTCACTTACCTTTGGAGTTAGTACTGAAGTTGACTCGTTGAGACTTTATACTTGTCCTTAATGGTTGGTGTGAGGGTATTTGTCTACAGTAAAGTCTGTACGGAAGAGTATTAGGGCCAGGCATACAAAATCAATAAATCATTTTTTTTATTTTTTATTTGCATGTCCAGAATAAAGTCGAAATACAATTTCGAGAATAAAGTCGAAATGTCGAGATTAAAGTCGAAATTGTATTTCGACTTTATTCTCGAAATTTCGAGATGTCAAGGATTTGATTAGTTGTTGTTGTTGCCATTCGTCCACTAGTCCACTAATCGCAAAATGTAGAATTAGAAAACGTTGAACATGCCGTTGGATTCACATCCCTTTAATGGAAACAGACGATCCAAACACTCTTTTAAGCCTACATACACATGGCTTTTCTGTCAGATGGGTGTATAATATCCTATGTCGGACCTTACAATAGTTGGCCATTTGGATGTCCAATATACATTCATTTTTATAGCATAAGAATCCAGTAATGTTTTTCCATTAGTGAGAATTAATCTGTTTATTTAATCTGTATTGAAAGAGTCTTGATGTTTGGCCACTTCCCTTTGCATATTAATACAGTGCATTTATATTTTCCAATCTAGGATTTAAGTGTACGTGAATATGCAAAACAAAGGCACTTGAAGTGTTTACAATTCATAAACAAAACTAAATAGGAGACACATTCATCAAACTATAATTTCAAACTAACTCAAGCAGCATCACTTTCCACCATATATATCCATATATATCCATATATATCCATATATATCCATATACAGTATATGCTCTGTAACAGCCAAGGAAAAGTCACACTTACCAAATGAAAAGGCAGCAAAGCCCTTCACTAACAAACCATTAAGAAGCACATCAGAAAAGTTTGGCAACATTTGGGACACACACACACACACATGCACACACACACACACACACACACACACACACACACACACACACACACACACACACACACACACACACACACACACACACACACACACACACACACACACACACACACACACACACACACACACACACACACACACACACACACACACACACACACACACACACACACACACACACACACACACTGTTTGGTGGTTGTTAAGGACGTGGATGAGGTCTCCCTCTCTACTGCTATATCCCAGCTGTCTCCTGGCAAACCATTCAGGCAAGCCCCCCCCCCCCATACACACGTACCCATTACAACATCATCCAATTGATTTACTCTCTCTCTCTCTCTCTCTCTCTCTCTCTCTCTCTCTCTCTCTCTCTCTCTCTCTCTCTCTCTCTCTCTCTCTCAGTCAGCCAGAATGTGTAGCAATCCTCAGTCACTCTTTACACATAGCATTATAAATAATTGAAAAACTAAAACTAAATAACCCAAAAAATGTATTAAACTAAAACAGATTTAAAATGGCCAAATATGAACAAATATATACATATTGCAGTGGCCTATTGTACAGTGTAAGAAATTAGAAAGTTTATATACACATAAAGATGCGGTGGGATTTAAACAACTTTTCCAACAATTGATGCAATATAGTATTGTAGTTAAACAGAACAGCCAGTGTCAGTGTTTGACAGTGTTCAATTCACTTATGGCTCTGGAGTAGAAACTGTTCCTAAATCTGTTTGTTAGTGAGCAGGTCCAACAGGTGAAATGGGTCTTTATGGATGTTGGCTGCTCTGCTGAGGCAGCGGGAACGGTAAATGTCTTCCAAGAAGGCCAGTGGGCGGCCTATAATCCTCTGGGCGGTGTTGATGACTCTCTGAAGGGCTTTGCTGTCCACTGCTGAGCAGCTGGCTGACCACATGGAGATACGGTACACCGGCACGCTCTCCACGGAGCAGGGGTAGAAGGACACCAGCAGCTTTCTTGAGGGGGCCTTCTTGAGTACTGCAGTGGTGTTGGTGGTCCAGGAGAGATCCTCATCGATGTGCCCAGGAACCCTGAACTCAGGGACCCCTTCCACACAGACCCCGTTGATGTGAAGTGGATCCAGGTCCTCACCGTTCTTCCAGAAGTCTATTATGAGTTATTTTGTTTTTGTGTTCAGAGCAGATTGTTCTCCGAACTCCTGTAGTTTGTCTCGTCACCTTCTGGGATAAGTCCACCCCCAGCCGTGTCGAGAACTTGATGATGGTGTTGGTGGAATGGGTGTGGAGCCGGCTCTCTCTCTCTCTCTCTCTCCCCCTCTCTCTCTCTCTCTCTCTCTCTCTCTCTCTCTCTCTCTCTCTCTCTCTCTCTCTCTCTCTCTCTCTCTCCCCCCCTCTTTCTCTCTCTCTCTCTCTCTCTCTCTCAAAAATCTGCATCAGCCTCACTAAATCACACACATGCCCATCGGTAGTAAGGTGTGCAGCCGGGGGTGTGTGTGTGTTTGCATATTTTAATGTGGAAATGTGGAAATCAAATTGCCAGTGTTATGTGTGTTCATATTTCTAAGGTGGCCTCCAACATCCAGAGCCAATGATTCAGTGATACCGCGCACATGAGATGCTGGGGTCAGGGTAGGAACACAAACAACTTTAATGGGAATTCTCTGTGCTATGGCTAAGGTTTGATGATCTGGGGACACTGATGTTTACAACAGAAACATCCATGTAATTTCCTGTCATCCAGGGCCATTTCCTGCCCCCTCCCCCTCCTCCCCCTCCCCTCCTGCCCTCCCCCCTCCCCTCCCCCCCCGGGGTTCTCTGATTATCGAGGGAGATTCCCCGCTCATCAGCAGCTAAGATGCTAGCTTAAAGACAGCACATTAAGATGCCGGTCCATGTGTGACAATTTGGAGAAAATGAATTCCAGATAATACCACTAATGATCCAGAAAATAGCATTTACCACAGTCCCCATTTTACCAACAACAACAACAACAACAACCGTTAAATCGTAGTCCAGTGTGTATTTGGAGGGCTAGACTGAAGCTATAATCATAGGTTCAGTGCAGACGCAGTGTGCTCCTAGTGCTTCTATTCTAGTTCTATAGACCTGCGTGTGACACATGACTGATGAGCTCTCCCATCAGCAGCAGAGGGCAGCAGTAGTCAGGGCAACGGGCTGATCTGACCATCCCGTTCAGCTCTCTGAGCTAAACGCCTCCTGATGGAAAAATGAGCATCATAATAACGACCCAAATATTTACACTCACTCTGTTTACTTTTACATTCCTTGGAAAATAAAAAGTCATCTAAATAAAAACATAGTGTTTTCTCTGTTTTTTTTGTGTGTGGTGAATGAAATGTGTGCACATTCATAGCGCATAAAGTCCTCGTTTGTCTTGCATTGGAGTCTGGCAGCCGGCACTCTCCATGTTCATTATCTGCACTTACAGCTTTGACTTCAGCGTGGCAATTACATCCTCAGCTGCACTGATTAATCCAACATGGAGGTATTCCACATAATGGCTCTTAGAAGACATGTTCACACACTTACCAGGGAGAGGCTGATGGGGCACAGCTTGGGTATGCAGATAGGGGCTCCAGCCATATTGCAATGGCATTTTCAATGGCTGCTTAAAGTGTTCTCTTAACCTCTCGTGGCGGCCGAGGAACAATGGTGAGTTAGGAAAGTGATTAATTTTAATCTATTTCACTTGTGACACATGATGAAGGCTGTACCCCCCCCCCCCCCCCCCCCTGCCGGGCAATTTTAGACAAACACGTATTTGTCTATTGTTGGACATATTCCCTGTATTGCTGTTCATTAATAAACAGTCTGCCCTTATGTTCCACACACACCCCCCCTGCACACACACGCGCACACACACACGCACACACACACACACACACACACACACACACACACACACACACACACCTCCTCATTCTCGTCTGGCAATCACACAATCAATCACTGTCCCATTACTTGATGAAGCACCGAGAGACGGAATGAACAAAATAACAAGAACCATATTTTAGGAGAGAGGCGAGAGCGGCGTCGGGAGGAGAGCTCCGTCAGGCAGCAGGCAGAAGACACTGGCAACCCGTAAATATTCAATTTAAAGGATTCACAGATAAGACAGAGTTGAAAAATGGAGGCGGCGCCCATTCTTCTAGATAAGGGAAGACGAAGCCATCTGGAGGCTGGCAGATAGCGACCTCCCACGCCATCCCCGAGACCTCGCCTCATCCAATGAGGCACGGGGCTTTTATTACCTCAGCCTCAAAACAAACTGATTCGCGCCGTCCATGGAGTTGTTGTGGTTTTGTTTGTTGTTTTGTAATTTTTTTAAATTATGGGGACACTTGATTTGACATTATCCATTTGAATAGTACAATAATAGTACAAGAATGGGTCATTGTTGACGTCACTGGTTCACATGTCACTACCATACTACCTCTTTAATTTATTCAACCAAACCGTGATTAAATCGTTATACTATTAACACACACACACACACACACACACACACACACACACACACACACACACACACACACACACACACACACACACACACACACACACGCACACACACAAACACACTTGTGATTTTGCGTGGCCGATACTATATTGAGAGGAAACGAGAGAGTTGTAAAATGTAAAATCCAAAATCAAAGTGAGCATACCGTAACCGAGGTTAACGGGAACATTGTTTTGCTACGTCTCGCATGAGGAGTGCTGCGGCAGTTTGAAAAACATTTTTTTTTTCCCATAATGACAGCGTCATTTCATGATGAATTACTAAACACCTAAAACCAAAACACTTTTACTATCAACATAATAACTAACAATCTAATGCTTCCAAAATGGAGGCGGTGATTGTGACGGGATGTCACGATGTACGAGCCCCATACAAACAGTACAACTGCATGAGAAAGCTCAAAATCTTCTATATCTCCCCAACCGATCCGATTGTCACCTTATACAACGCCAGTGTACCGGTGTGGAAATCAGTGCTGGATGACTGGGTTTATGTGGATTTAACAACACCCAGATTAAAAGGAAGCCTTTCTGATCAATTGTGAGGAAGTGACACAGGACATAGTGGAGACGAGACATAAATAAATTATAAATATATTCTATATAAAGCACTTTCTCCCCCCCTGTATTCATCTACATTACCTCTTTGAGGACAACCCTTTTGGTTTGGTCTCTGTGAATAACCTTGTCCTCAGTGGTGGTTGTTCAGCCCTACCGCGTCTCAAGGCGCATGCTATTCTGCACCAGCCACATTGGATTTAGCTGTAGGGCTAATGCTATTGTCAGTGTGTTTTATCTGACCTCTCAGTCAGCCGGGCTATTTCGTTATCCCTAATTACCCCGTTTGCATTTTTCCCCCTCTCCCCAACACTTGGACCCTGAAAAAAATAAAATACACCAAAAAAAAAGAGAAAATGTTTGATAAGGGATTGGGGTCGATGTGAAGATTTACCAATAGCCGCGCTATCTGTGTGACCCGCTCAGTGACAGACTGTGCCACAGGCCCTCTCCGGTGAAAGCTGTTAACGCAGTGATAACCACCGACTGGAATGATAACCTTCCAGCGATGTTGAGGACATACACTTTGTTCCATATGGGTCTCATTCCTGAAGCACACCCCCCTTTGAGTCCTCGGTTGTGCTCTGATTCCTCTGACTGTGGGTGGGAAGGTGAAATAGGTTCAAGTAATAATACAGCCTAAAACACTTTGACATCCGTAATAAGTGTGTGTTTTTTGCAGGCACATTGGACCGGGAACTACTGGAAAAAATAACACAAACTGTGTGATATTTCACAAAAATACTAACATATTTGCATAACACTTGGTGAGGGTTTAGGTGGAATGCCAATTACGATTTAAGAACATTTAGGGAAATATCGGGACATGGGATCAGGATTTGTATACAAATAGGGATTTGCGGGGTTCATATCCGGGGACTTGAACAATAAGCATGTAAATAAGGGGAATGATTAATCCCATGGAACCTCGGAACGTGACGTTGTAAACCTAAATGTGACGCAGTTAACAGAAAACACCGCCTGCCTCCCAGATCTCTTCAGCTCACCATTTTGTAGTGCTAGAATTATTCTACCCTTTATAGTGTACTCATCGTATCCCACAATGCATCAGGAAAAGCACTGTACAACCCACGGTCACTAAGCTAACATATATCCCATCATGCATTGCGCTGAAAGAAATAAACTTCAGACAAGAAGCGACGTCCACCGTCGTAGATCTGACACGTTTAATTATGAGACAGCAAGGACGTCATTAACGGAGACTCTGGTGTTGTCCCAAAGTGTTTTTATTTTATTTTGCCGATGAGCTCACTATATAGTCCTCTAGCTTGAACTCCCTATGTAGGGGGTAGGCAGTGAGTGAATGCCACAGTGTTAAACAATAGGCTCTGGTTGTACACGACACATACAACACAAAACGGTAAAACAGGTGCGCTGTACATCACCGAAAGACGTTTTATTTTAACGATGTCAAAGTGTTAGAGGCTTTATTATTCCTTTAATCTTTGTGTTTGCCGTGGAGCGATTAGCGGCTGCCGAAACCACTTTGCTGCTCTACACATAATTAGATATTTATTAATATTGATGATCTTTGTTTACTCAGGGTGTGTAGTCTCACTGAGCATAAGAAAGAGGCGCTTATGTTATTTCATCTATCTGCCGTCTGTATGCTATGGACCTCAACATTCAGGAGGTTGGAGTTTGTAGGAAACATCGGTAAATATGATGAGAACACATGCAAACGCCACGCAGTGAGAGGTCCAAGGGGGGAATGGGGGGAATTTGTGTTAATTTAAAAGTTTCACACTCGATACTACAGGGATGGATCCAGGGTCCAAAATGCAACAGCTGCCACCAGCCCATGGTGGATCCATTCGACCGTTAGACAAGTACAAAAAGGCCGGTTCACTGGTCGATCTTTCTACTGTAAAAAGACACAATTCTAAAAGAAAATGACAATAGACCTGCTGAACTGCATGTTTTTAGTTGAGTTGTTGAAGGAATTGTTACGGCAGTTTAGAATCCCTTTGATTAACTGTATTAAGCGGAGCTCCGGCTTTGTAGATTTTCATTAAGATCAAGTGAGAAACGTTTCAGACAAGATTCAACTTTGGAAAAGGTTATTAGCCTGGAAGGACATGGTTGATTAAGTAGAGAAGCAAAAAAATAATACAAAATAAAACCATTCCTTGGCCTACTTTTCTAAAACTATTCTTCAGTTGAATGGTTTTCAATGTGAGTTATGTTTAGGGGTTACCCTTTGAGGGTAAATGTCTGAAATGTTTAATGCATTGAACAAATTGGTATAACCCATTTCATCTATTATTATTTTTTTAATAATATTTTTTTCCATATATTCTATGACTGAGCAGGTTTATTTCATGGTGAGTAGGCATGGCAGATTGGATAATCACATGTCACTTTTTTGTCCAGGTTTCATTAATATCCAAAAGCCTTTGTTGCTAATATTGGATATTTGTCAAAACAAATGCATGGTGTTGAGGATGGATCAATAGCGTGCCACAGAGAGCGCCGTTAGAAAACACCACTTTCTAAAAGACTTACTATGAAGGGCTTTGAATTGGCGTTACACTGGTCTTGGTCCTAGTATGGTTTTCCAGATTGTAGTTGAACATAGTGTCCTTAAACACTATATTTAATGCTTAAAGTCAAACGTCACCATGTGATCATTTCAGGCTGCATACACATGAATGCATCAGTTAACTGCAGACTGTAACCAGTCTGGTAAACAGTCTGTAATCCATAGCCAGTTTGCTCACTAGTGGAACCCTGAACATGAGTGTAACACAGTTCCAAATATGAAAATAGTATCGCTATAGAACGGATAGGATGAGCCAATAAACAGCGCAGAGAGCGAGAGGACAGTGTAGTCCGTGGCCACGGGTTTCATATTTGTGCAGGGGCACAGGAGTGTGAAGCGCTGTCAACTCCAGTTTTAATCCTTTTTCTTTACTTCCCGTGTGTGATGTTGTGTTGTTATCTTAATGATTATCTGAGGCGCTGCTCCAGCCCCAGGCACTGTCAGCCCGGGCTGGTGTGGTGGAGCTGTGGCTTATCACGGCTCTGTTGTTAAATCAGCTCTGACTCCAGACAAATTTCACCCACACAGCCCTTATCGAAAGATCTGCACACTGTGGTTTTATTTTTCTCTCTTTATTTATTTATTTATTCATTTATTCGTTTTTTCATTTTGATTTGTATATGCTCTTGTTTAATGCGTTAGACAAAAATATACACAATGCAGATAATTCATTATTTTCATTCTTTTGGATTTAGGACGTTGGGACATTCAGTATTCCAACACACAGCGGGTGCTATATTTTGCATTTGTCATAGAATGAATGGCTTTAAACATTTTACATATCCCTTCAGAGTCTTGGTTGTACCGTTTTTGTATTTTTAAAGGTCACAGTAGAAAAAAGAGTGATCTTAGTCCAAAGGTAAAGGGCTGATGGGGTTTTGTCCATAATGTTCTGGATGGTTAACCGTGAGCATGGATCCGGGACCACGGAGAATTCATGGCTTTTTTGTTATGTGGACGTAAAATGGACTCTTATATGGTTACAGATTCAACAGTAAAACAAGCATCATCTCCATCAATTTTTTCAAGGAAGTAAGTCAACCTTATCGTGCTGAAAACGCATCATCTTAAATGCTGTGTGAGTACAGAGTTTGAAAGTCACTGGCGAACTGACCTCTGGATGTAGAAGCGACTCCCCGGGTTCCGTCTGAGTGAGTGTTCTGATTGTCGGGCCACTGTGGCTGAGAGGAGGTCAGTGCAGAGTCAACTGCTTCTCTCTCTTTCCTCTCCTCCACCGCGGGACACCAGTTCAGCCACTCAGTGAAGGAGGCACCACAGAGCCCCCCTCACCCAAACACACCCTCTTACAGGCGGGGTAACCGTCCAAAGGCACCGGGCCCAGCGGTCTCTTGAACGCCGTCTGAAGCTGGGTGTCCTCGCGCTCCCTCTCCTCCCACAACGCGCCCAGGGTCTCGGGTGGCTGGTAGCCCGGTTCCCGGGTGTCCAGGGGGTCTTTGGAGAGGAGGATGCTGATGGAGGGCACGGTCCTGTGCACGGTCATCTCCGAAGCTCCCCCGTCACGGCTCTCCCACACCTCCTTCACCCCCTTGTAGCGCAGCTTGGTCAGCTGGTGCAGGGAGCCCACTTTCCGCTTCATGATCTCGGCACAGGTGATGGTCTTGGTGACGGCCCGACCCGACCCCGTGAAAACCACCTGCCTCAGGCCGCCGGTGGCCCCGACACCCATAACACCCCCTCCTCCCCTCTCCACCTTTTCCCCCTGCATGCGTGCCATGGCGAAGCCCATCAGGTTGCGGATTTTGCTGCCCTCCTTCACGCGCATCTCTAGCACCCCCGAGGCCAGTCCTGGAAAGGGACTGGGGCCGTCCTCCTCAGTGCGGCAGATCTTCTTGAAGCCTCCCTGGCCCGGCTTGGGGGCGCTGGGAGGACCTGGTGCTGGAGGTGGTGCTGGTGGCGGAGGCGGTTCTGGAGTTGGTCTGGACAGGTTGAGCACATTGCTGCCCACCGAAGGCTGAGCAGGGGTGTCGTACAGTGGACTGTGGTAGGTGAAGCAGGACCCCGGGGTTCCGCCCGCCTCCAGGTGGACCTGCCGGTTGAACTCGAGTCCTGGGTGAGGCAGGACCACGTCCCTGGACAGGTAGTGGCTTTGGCCACTCACCAGTCCGCAGCCTGTGAACATATCTCCTCTCCTCTCTGTCAACTGTGTGATCCCACTTCAGTCTCGTACAGACCTGTACGGCTCAGGATAATTTCCTTATGGTGATTTAAATGTTCTTCCTGAAGGCATTTACAGCAAAGTTTGAAAGACTTTCACATAAGCACTCTATTTCTTTACTCAAAGGGAGCACTACCACTATGGACTCTTTGAAGCTGCTCCAC
>CM051000.1:1323765-1328765 GCA_027704905.1 Muraenolepis orangiensis | reverse complement strand
CACAGGCAGTGACCTACTGAACTGCTAGGAGTGCTGCCACTATCATAACATGTCATTAACATTACACTATCATAACATGTCATTAACATTACTCTATCATAACATGTCATTAACATTACACTATCATAACATGTCATTAACATTACACTATCATAACATGTCATTAACATTACACTATCATAACATGTCATTAACATTACACTATCATAACATGTCATTAACATTACACTATCATAACATGTCATTAACATTACTCTGTCATAACATGTCATTAACATTACTCTATCATAACATGTCATTAACATTACACTATCATAACATGTCATTAACATTACACTATCATACTTTGCTGGACTTTCTGGACTCATTACAGTTACTGCACTGTATTCGTGATGCTGCTGCACTACTGACACTTTAAAATGCTTTGAAATGCTTTTTGCACAATTCAACACATGAATATATATCATCCATCAGTCACTTTATTGCTCTTTTTATGTTCATTTTTTGTGTATAGCAGTTTTATAGTATTGTTTTCTAGAAATGCATACTGCGGGAGGGAATGGGGAGTAAGCTTTCCATTGTAAAATCTTGAATCTTTGGATATCAAATCCAAGAGAAAAATAAAAAGTAGAAGAAGAAATGACTGACTGCAATTAATCTCTCTATAGCCCTCCGTCAGAGGAAACAAAACAAAGTGATATTTTACTCTTAGTAAATATATACTCTTAGTCTGATATATTTACTCATGTCAACCCTTGCACTTTTTATTCTGGAACAGAAGCATGTTTTCCTCTAGAAGTTGACATTTCACAAAAAAGTGACAGGAGTGCCATTAAGCTACAGTCCAGCCTCTCTTTTTGGAAATTGCTAACAAAACCTAGCTTGACACGAAAGTAGTCATATATTCTTAGTCTATATTTATATCAATCATCTTTAATATTCCACCAATGAAACCTGAACCGACGAAAAACATCACCGAAACATAATTGAAAAAAAGACCAACAAGCAAAAGAATATTCTAAAAACGTAGTTAAAACGTAGTTAAAAGTGATACACGGCTGCTTATGGCTTCCTGTCGGTGTCCACAGTCTCCATGCTGTCGTTGGCGTTCCGTATGGCTGCCGTCCTCCATCACCCACCAGCCTCACAGCTGTACTCCTCCTCATGTGTGCTCATCCACACCGGGTCACTGCTCCCTCCGACACGCCTAGAGGAGCACGCCTACTAATCCCACCCAGCACGCTCCGCTGGAAATGTTCCCCATGAAAATGACTCAATTCTGGTCCCCAAACCGAGCACAGCAGGAGGGCAGTCTAGCGTGGTACGGCGTGGTACGGCGTGGTACGGCGTGGTACGGCGTGGTACGGCGTGGTACGGCGTGGTACGGCGTGGTACGGCGTGGTACGGCGGGTCAGCCGGCCGAGCCGCGGTGACGAGCCGTGTGGGGATGGGTGAACGTGAATCGGCCGGCTGACCTCGTTGGCGTGTATCTGGAACAGGTGGCACGGCTATTAAAGAGCAGCGGTAGAAAAGCACAGTGCTGAACTTCAGAGGAAAATCCGTATGTGGGTCCACAGCAGATTGAACCTGTATTTAATTGCATCGCAGAGCAATCACTCTCTACCCTGCAAATCCTCAGCAAAGCCGCACTTTACAATGGAGCCGTAATTGCAGGAATGTAATTGCCTGCCACTGTTGAGCTCCCACTGCCTGCTTGCATTGAAGAGCCCAATAATTAGAAACAGGGAGAAATTAGGTGGCAATTTTTGTCTTGGCAATTATCATAATGCAAAAGAAGTGCCATTAGTATTGTTAACCCCTAGAGAGGCCGATCCTTTGACCCGATGGGGACCCTCCTGGGCAAAACAACCCCTGGATTCCCCGGCGCCTTCACTACCGTCTCCTTCAGCACTTAAGCCGTCAGCCTGGCAGGGCAGCCGGCGAGGCTGGAGTCAAACCTGCTGATTGAACCCGTCCACGCTCACAGAGCTAGGAGGATTAGCTGAAGCCATAGCATTAGCATTAGCTGGGTGAATTGTGTCTGAGTGTGTCTGTGTGTGCGTGTGTGCACGTGTGCATGTGCATGTGTGCGCACGTGTGTGTGTGTGTGTGTGTGAGTGCGTGTGCGTGCACGTCTGTGTGTGTGTGTGTGTGTGTGTGTGTGTGTGTGTGTGTGTTTTTCATATAAAGGTGTATACATTTGGTAATAATCCTCTTAACAACCAACCATGAAATTGTAAGGGATGTAAGAGTAATATTATGCAGTCGGCTGACATTGTAATACATGGACATTTCATTTTGTTTCAGTAAGATCCTTTCCAGCTCAACTCAGGTTCAGAGTCATAGAAACATCTGCAAACATCTGTATTGTGGCTTTAAAATACAAGGCTGAAAATGAACGTTTGGGTAGTTTGGTTGCTTGAAAAAAAGCCAAAACATATTATTTGATATACATATCATACATATTATTATATCCACCATATATATATATATATATATATATATATATATGTATATATATATATATATATATATATATATACGTAAATATATATACATATATATATATATATATGTATATATATATATATATATATATATTTGATAGACCTTGAATAAGGGAATAAGGGAGTCCATACCGTATTAGTTAATAAGGAGTCCATACCGTATTAGTTAATAAGGAGTCCATACCGTATTAGTTAATAAGGGAGTCCATACCGTATTAGTTAATAAGGAGTCCATACCGTATTTGTTAATAAGGAGTCCATACCGTATTAGTTAATACGGGAGTCCATACCGTATTAGTTAATAAGGAGTCCATACCGTATTAGTTAATAAGGAGTCCATACCGTATTAGTTAATACGGGAGTCCATACCGTATTAGTTAATAAGGAGTCCATACCGTATTAGTTAATAAGGAGTCCATACCGTATTAGTTAATAAGGGAGTCCATACCGTATTAGTTAATAAGGGAGTCCATAACGTATTAGTTAATAAGGAGTCCATACCGTATTAGTTAATAAGGAGTCCATACCGTATTAGTTAATAAGGAGTCCATACCGTATTAGTTAATAAGGAGTCCATACCGTATTAGTTAATAAGGAGTCCATATCGTATTAGTTAATAAGGGAGTCCATACCGTATTAGTTAATAAGGGAGTCCATACCGTATTAGTTAATAAGGAGTCCATACCATATTAGATAATAAGGAGTCATACCGTATTAGTTAATAAGGAGTCCATACCGTATTAGTTAATAAGGGAGTCCATACCATATTAGTTAATAAGGAGTCCATACCGTATTAGTTAATAAGGAGTCCATACCGTATTAGTTAATAAGGGAGTCCATACCGTATTAGTTAATAAGGAGTCCATACCGTATTAGTTAATAAGGAGTCCATACCGTATTAGTTAATAAGGGAGTCCATACCGTATTAGTTAATAAGGGAGTCCATACCGTATTAGTTAATAAGGGAGTTCATACCGTATTAGTTAATAAGGAGTCCATACCATATTAGTTAATAAGGAGTCCATACCGTATTAGATAATAAGGGAGTCCATACCGTATTAGTTAATAAGGAGTCCATACCGTATTAGTTAATAAGGAGTCATACCGTATTAGTTAATAAGGAGTCCATACCGTATTAGTTAATAAGGGAGTCCATACCGTATTAGTTAATAAGGAGTCATACCGTATTAGTTAATAAGGAGTCCTTACCGTATTAGTTAATAAGGGAGTCCATACCGTATTAGTTAATAAGGAGTCCATACCGTATTAGTTAATAAGGGAGTCCATACCGTATTAGTTAATAAGGAGTCCATACCGTATTAGTTAGTGCACATCGAATACACTTATGTTCACACTCTCTTCAAATTCGCTATTCGCTGCGCACTCGATACCAGGTTTTGGTTCACACACGATAGAGAAGTGAATTAAATTAGGAGACTGGTAAGTTTTGTGGGAAGTGAAAGTAATGCGCATTAAAGATTCTGTTCACACACACACGGGAAGCGAAAGCCGTAATAGTTTTATTGCTTTGCAACCAAACTAGTTACTTCTGGATCGAAACCACCTACCCAAGGTGGATTAGTTAATGCACACTAGTTGGGTATCGAATGCGCATTACTTGCCAGTGTGAAAGCAAAAGCGAAACCAAACTAGTTTTGCAGCACCACAAATACAATAAAAACTATATAAATATATATACACAGCAGTGGTGAAGCGTCAGGGCCTTCAAGGTATTCAGAGAAGACCCTGGAACTCTCAGATGAAACAAAAAAAATCGAATTAATTGTATTAATTAAATGTAATACAATTTAATAAAATGTAAATCAAATGAATAAATGAGAATGGTATCTGTGTTGTTATTACAGTTACGTTGATTTGTTTGTCTTTCTCGGTCCATGTCCTTGTGTTGGAAAAACAATGCAACCAATCAGATATTTTTCTAGGTTGCTGGGAAGAATATCCTTCAACCAAAGTATTCCCGATTGCTTTGGCCCTTAGACTGAATGAGAGCGTACGTTTGGATTGACAATTTGATCAACTAATCATGTAGTGATTTGTAGCCAATGGGCGTATTCTTTCAGATTTCCCCACAGCTCAATAGGGAGCTAGAAGGTATACTTGCTGGAGCGAGAGTGGATCTCTTTTTGAATGATTAGTTAATGGCTGTCTTGGGTTTGTTAAGCATTGTTGTGCATTTGAATTGAGAGTTTTGACTTGATCTTTCTTTGCATCGCTTAACGTGAAAAGACTTAACGTAACTAAGAGTTACAAAACCGCGATCAATAATCACCAAATTTCTCTGGCATATGTCTTGTCATTAGCACTGTCAAAATATCTCAACTTAAATCCTCCCATTATGGACGTTATGTGACATTAAGTGTTTTCCTCCTTATTGAGCCAGTAAGGAAAAGTCTAAACGCAGCTTCATGAGAGGAAAACACTTAATGTAACATAACTTTCGTATTTAGGTTTTGATATTGTGACAGGTGAAAG
>CM051000.1:1311265-1316265 GCA_027704905.1 Muraenolepis orangiensis | reverse complement strand
GGGCCAATAGGAACGGCAAACAGGGGAGGTTAGCATTGCTACATGGGAGGTTAGCATTGCTACATGGGAGGTTAGCATTGCTACATGGGAGGTTAGCATTGCTACATGGGAGGTTAGCATTGCTACATGGGAGGTTAGCATTGCTTCATGGGAGGTTAGAATTGCTACATGGGAGGTTAGAATTGCTTCATGGGAGGTTAGCATTGCTAAATGGGAGGTTAGCATTGCTACATGGGAGGTTAGCATTGCTACATGGGAGGTTAGAATTGCTACATGGGTGGTTAGCATTGCTTCATGGGAGGTTAGCATTGCTACATGGGAGGTTAGCATTGCTACATGGGAGGTTAGAATTGCTCCATGGGAGGTTAGAATTGCTACATGGGAGGTTAGCATTGCTACATGGGAGGTTAGCATTGCTTCATGGGAGGTTAGAATTGCTTCATGGGAGGTTAGCATTGCTACATGGGAGGTTAGCATTGCTACATGGGAGGTTAGAATTGCTCCATGGGAGGTTAGAATTGCTACATGGGAGGTTAGCATTGCTACATGGGAGGTTAGCATTGCTTCATGGGAGGTTAGAATTGCTTCATGGGAGGTTAGCATTGCTACATGGGAGGTTAGCATTGCTTCATGGGAGGTTAGCATTGCTACATGGGAGGTTAGCATTGCTACATGGGAGGTTAGCATTGCTACATGGGAGGTTAGCATTGCTACATGGGAGGTTAGAATTGCTTCATGGGAGGTTAGCATTGCTACATGGGAGGTTAGCATTGGTACATGGGAGGTTAGCATTGCTACATGGGAGGTTACAGTACAGTGCAGAACAGTGCAGTAACTGTAATGAGTCCAGCAAAGTATTATAGTTTTATGTTAATGATAATAGTGTCAGCACTAGCAGTTCAGTAGGTCTCTGCCTGTGGATAACAACCATCCTCTAACCTGGTAGTACTTGGATGCTGCGGAACCAGTGACTGGACGGTAGGGGGGAGAAGAGATGGTGCCCAGGGTGGTTGCAGTCCTTTATGATGGACATGGCCTTTTTCCGGCATCTGGCTTTCTTGTCCTGTTCAGTGGTGTTGCCGGGGGAAGACGACAGCCTCCACGCGGCCTCCCCTGCGAGTAATGAGATATGGTGCAAGACCAGCTCATGAAACGAATGTCGCCACCCAATCGTCACGCTGTCAGATCAGGGCGCAAGAGGCCGGGGGGACGCAAGCTCACGTCAGGGCGGGCAGCCATCCCGACCATCGAGCGCCAGGGCCTGGCAGTGCTCCAGCTAAATGTCGAGGGCCTCACCACCGCCAAACTGGATATCATACGCCACCTCGCCGACTCCCATGAAGTCGCGTCCGTCCTCCTTCAGGAGACGCACTGTGGAAAAGCAGACTTTCTCAGGTTGCCCGGGTTCCACCTCGCCGGCTCCATCCTCAGCAGGCAGCACGGGATGGCCACCTTTGTCAGGTCTGACCTCAGTTGGACAGCCACAGGACAATCTCCACCGGGCTCCAGCCTTGAGTGGCTGTCCACAAGGATACAGAAGACAACGGTTGTGAACGTGTACAAGCCCCCACCATCTGTACTGTCCACATCGGCCCTCCCAACTGCCCCGGCACCCGCCATCTACGCCGGGGATTTTAACTGCCAGCACACCGACTGGGGATACTCCCACACAACACCGGATGGGGAGACACTGAGCGAGTGGGCCTCCAACGCAAACGCCCATCTCCTGTTTGACCCCAAAGAGCCACCAAGCTTCTACTCCTCCAGATGGAACACCTTCACCAACCCAGACCTCGCCTTTGCTGTGTTCCACAGTAATGACCCGATGCCAGAGAGAAGGGTCATTAACAGGTTCCCCCGATCACACCACCGACCGTCTGTCATCAGAATACCAACACTGGTGCAGCCGGTTGCAGGGAAGCCTGTCAAAAGATGGAATTTCCGGAAGGCCAACTGGCATGCATTTTCTGCTGACACAGAGAGAAAATCCGCCACCCTCCCGGACCCAGACACTCCTGATGTAGATGCCGCATATGCAGCCTACTGTGAAGTGTTGACAGGGGCAGCGAAGAAATCCATACCACGAGGCTACAATGCAAACTACATCCCGGGTTGGAACGAGGAGTGCAACCACCTCCTGCGAGCCCACCAGCAGGCTAGCTCAAGAGCTGAAGTGGATGCGACAGCAACGGCACTGCTTGAGAAGTTGGACGCCACCCGCAGGGCTAGATGGACAGAGGTCGTCGAGTCGATTGACTTTACCCACTCCAGCCGTAAAGCGTGGCAGACCATAAACCAGCTCTCAGGAAGAAGTACACCACCTCCCAAGTGCCCTGTGACAGCAAACGCCATCGCAGCCCAACTCCTGAAAAATGGCCGCTTCCCAGACGCAGACAAAGAATTTGCCCGCTCAACATCCCGCGAGGTATCCAGTCTCTCTAGGGCGGCCAGTGTCAATGCCAACCTGTCAGGAGATTTCACACCAGCTGAGCTCAAGGACGTTATGGCCAAACTCAAACAAGGCAAGGCACCAGGCCCCGACAACATTCACCCAGAGTTCGTGACCCACCAGTGCGAAATAACATCTGCCTGGCTGTGTGCATTCTTCTCTGCATGCCTCCGGAGGTCCAAGCTCCCAAGGACATGGCGACGGGCCGCTGTCATAGCCCTCTTGAAACCCAACAAACCTGCGGATGACCCCAAGTCCTACAGACCAATTTCGTTGCTGTGCGTCCCTTTTAAAATCCTGGAGAGGATGATACACAGCCGAATTGAGCCAGTAGTTGACTCACAGCTACCGAAGGAACAGGCGGGCTTCCGCCGGGGCAGGTCTACAGTGGACCAGGTAACCCTCCTCACACAAGATCTCGAGGACAGCTTCCAGGCCAAAGCCAAAGCTGGGGTGGTACTACTGGACCTGACTGCCGCTTACGACACCGTATGGCACCGCGGACTCCACCTGAAGCTGCTGAGAACCATCCCGGACCGTCATATGGTCAACTTCATCATGGAGATGCTGTCAAACCGCAGCTTCATTCTCCAGACCAGTGACGGCCAGCGCAGCAGGCTCAGGAGGTTGAGAAACGGGGTCCCACAAGGGTCTGTCCTCTCACCGATGCTCTTCAACATTTACATCTTTGACCTACCGGTGACGACATCTAGAAGGTATGGATATGCGGATGATCTAGCCATCATGTTACACCAACCCACATGGAAGGCGGTTGAAGAGGGCCTCAACCAGGATATGGACGTCCTGGCTGCCTACCTTCGGAGCTGGCGACTGCAGCTCAGTACCGGAAAGACCGTATCAGCAGTATTCCACCTCTGCAACAGGGAAGCAAGAAGGGAGTTGGAGATCTCAGTGGAAAACAAGCCCCTGGAGTTCCAGCAGGCCCCAAAGTACCTGGGCGTACGCTTGGACAGGACACTGTCCTACAAACAACATTTGGATGAAGTGAGGGCTAAAGTAACAGCTAGGGTCTCACTCATCCGCCGCCTTGCTGGCACAACCTGGGGGGCCTCGGCCAAGGTACTACGTATCTCCACACAAGCCCTCGTATTCTCTGCAGCCGAGTACTGTGCCCCAAC
The DNA here is from genome assembly GCA_027704905.1 of Muraenolepis orangiensis. Lineage (NCBI taxonomy): Eukaryota > Metazoa > Chordata > Actinopteri > Gadiformes > Muraenolepididae > Muraenolepis > Muraenolepis orangiensis. The sequence goes on along the minus strand of CM051000.1, from coordinate 1,312,677 downwards.
CTGGAGTAGAAGCCCACATGCCAAGAAGGTCGATACGGCCATCAATAATGCACTCCGTATCATAACTGGCTGCCTGAAACCCACCCCTGTGTTCTACCTGCCAGTCCTAGCAGGAATAGCGCCAGCCGGCCTACGGCGAGAGGCCGCTACCCTCGCCCTGGCAAGGAAAGCCCAGGAACACAGCTGGCACCTCCTCCATGAAACCACCACCCTGGCAATACCTCCAAGCAGACTCAAGTCCCGCCACCCATACAATCAGGCCGCGCAAGAGATGCTTAATTCCATCCCGGAGGATCTGACAACCAAAGCCTGGCTGGCGGCGGCATGGAAGCAGGAGTGGGAGTCGGCAGGACAGACACGCCTACACCATCACATCCAGGATCCTGGAGGTGGCGTTGAAGGAGAAGACCTACCTCGCCGGCAATGGACCCTCCTGAACCGCCTTCGCACAGGGGTTGGCTGCTTCAAAGCGTCCATGGAAAAATGGGGCCTAACCGACAGTGCAGCGTGTGAGTGCGGGGAGCCTGAGCAGACTGCCAACCACGTGATCACCACCTGTCCCCTGCATAGACCACCTTCAGAGGAGGGCCTCTTCCGAGTGGGACCTGAGACGAGGGCATGGCTACATGACACAAAGCTGGATATATGAAGACGATACCAAGAAGAGTGTGTTGCCGCACCACACGGTGACACCACCCGTCAGGACGCTCTCTACGGGGCCACGGTAGAAGTTCACCAGCCACCTCTGGCCTATTTCCTGAGGCACCGCAGAGCATAGAGGCACTGGTGTGCCTTCTTCAGCATGACCTCCGTGTTGAGGGTCTACGGCAGGTCATCAGAAATCTGTAGTCCCAGGAAACGGAAGCAGCTAACGACTTCCACCGGTGTCCCGTCCAGGCTGATGGTGGACTGGGGGCCCCGGTGGCTCCTGAAGTCCACGATGAGCTCCTTGGTCTTGCTGACATTCAGTGCGAGGCTGTTGTCCTCACACCATCGCGTCAGCCGGACCACCTCATCTCTGTACATGTTTTCATCGTCCTCGTTTATCAGGCCGATGACTGTGGTGTCATCTTGACAAACTTGATAATCCGATTATCAATCACATTATTATGTTCACGCATGTATGCACACACATACTTGCGCACACACACACACACACACACACACACACACACACACACACACACACACACCCACACACACACACACACACACTGAGCTGGTCTCCACTGCTGTGCACAACAGCTGGAAACAGAGGCAGTGAGTTGAGAATGTGATGGGCATGAGTGCATAATTGATTCAGCTCAAATTACCAATGGATTTCTGCGGTGGCCTTTCTCATGAAAATCCATTGCATCTAAGCTGATCCATTGGACATCATAGATGTATGAATGCAGTGAAAGTGGGCCAGA
>CM051000.1:1303765-1306265 GCA_027704905.1 Muraenolepis orangiensis | reverse complement strand
AGGACCAGAGTGGATGAGATGTTGTTCCCAATCTTCACCACTTGAGGCCTGCCCGTCAGGAAGTCCATAATCCAGTTACAGATGGGGGCGCTCAGACTGCCACATACACCTGGTGCCCTTTATTTGGTTTCTGTCTCTGTGGTATCTGCAAGACAAAAAATGTCTAGCTTCTCTCTCTCTCTCACCTAGGTCCCTCAGTTTCAGACCAATTTGGAGGGAACGATGGTGTTGAACGCCGAGCTGTAGTCAATGAACAGCAGTCTGCTGCAGGGCCGTGTGTAGTGCCAGGGAAATGACGTCGTCTACAGACCTGTTTGGTCTGTATGCAAACTGGAATGGGTCTAGGGACTCAGGGATGGAAAAGTTTATATGCGACATTACAAGTTTCTCCAGGCACTTCATGGCTATGGGTGTTAAAGCCACTGGACGATATTATTACGATAATTGAGGCATGTTACCTTGGTATTTTTGCGTAACGGCACAATGGTTGTCGCTTTGAAGCACGCTTGGATGACAGACTGTTGCAGTGATGCATTGTAGATGAACACAGGAGCCAGCTGGTCAGCGCAGGTCTTGAAGACCCGGGATGGAACCGTCTGGGCCGGCTGCCTTCCCTGCTTTCATCCTCCTGAAGATTCTGCAGACCTCTGGGTGGATGTTCAATTAGTTGGTCAGCTAAGAGTTCTCCCTTTCAAAGCGAGCAAAAAACTTGTTTAGCTGGTCTGGTAGGTTAGGGTGGTTGTTGGTGACTGCCCCTGAGCTCCCCTTGTAGTTGGAGAGGACCCTCAGACCTCGCCACATACACCTGGTGTCAGAGCCCCCGAACTGTAATTCCAGTTTGCTATTGTATTCCAATTTCCCCTCTTGATGGCTTTTCTGCTTCATCCCAGTTCATCCTTGGCCTTCTTGTAGTGATCGGAGTCGCCTGTTGTGAAAGCGGTACACCGTTCCTTAAGTTTGTTCCGTATGTCAGCATTCATCCATGGTTTGCGGTTCAGGAATGAGCGAACAGACCTGGTCGTGATGCATTCCTCCACCAGCCTTAATGTATGCTGTTAATGTATGCTGTGATGATGGTGGTGGTGATGGTGGTGGTGATGGTGGTGGTGGTGGTGGTGGTGGTGGTGGAGGTGGTGGTGGTGATGGTGGTGGTGGTGGGTGGTGGTGGTGGTGGTGGTGGTGGTGGAGGTGGGTGGTGGCGTGACGATGGTGGTGGCGGTGGTGGGGTGGCGGTGGCGATGGTGGAGGTGGTGGTGGCGGTGGTGGTGGTGGTGATGGTGATGGTGGTGGTGGTGGTGGCGGTGGTGGTGGGCGTGGCCGCTTGGTGGTGCAGTGTGACTGGAGCACATTAACTTCACATTAGCCTCATTGCCATTCCAAAGCCACTGTGGGTCCCACTATAACCACTACCCTCCCTCTGCTCTCCTATTCAACACACTTCTTATTTCCTGTCTCCATTCAGGCCCTTTATTTGGTTTCTGTCTCTGTGGTATCTGCAAGACAAAAAATGTCTAGCTTCTCTCTCTCTCGCGCTTGCTCTCTCTCTCTCTCTCTCTCTCTCTCTCTCTCTCTCTCTCTCTCTCTCTCTCTCATCTCTCTCTCTCGCTCTCTCTCTCTCTCTCTCTCTCTCTCTATCTATTGTGTTTCCCTCCCACACCCCCCTCTCCCCCCTCTCTATGTATTTCTCCTCCATTCAATCTTTGACTGACCTCTGTTATTTTTTCCTCCTCTTTCCTCTTGCCCTCCCTCCCTTCCTCCTTCCCTCTCTCCCTCCCCCCTCTCTCCCTCCTCCTCCCTCCTCCCTCCCTCCCTCCCTCCCTCCCTCCCTCCCCATTCCCTCCTTCTCTCCCTTCCTTCCTCCCTCCCCCCTCCCTCCCTCCCTCCCTCCCCTCCCACCCTCCCTGCTTCTCTCCCTTCCTTCCTCCCTCCCCCTCCCTACCTCCCTCCCACCCTCCCTCCCTTCTCTCCCTCCCCTCCCACCCTCCCTCCCTTCTCTCCCTCCCTCCTTCCCTTCTCTCCCTCCCTCCCTCCTTCCTCCCTCCCCTCCTCCCTTCTCTCCCTCCCTCCCTCCCTTCTCTCCCTCCCTCCCTCCTTCTCTCCCTCCCTCCCTCCTTCTCTCCCTCCCTCCCTCCTCTCCCTCCCTCCCTTCTCTCCCTCCCTCCCTCCTCTCCCTCCCTCCCTCCCTCCTCCCTCCTCCCTCCTCTCCCTCCCTCCCTTCTCTCCCTCCCTCCTTCCTCCCTCCCTCCCTTCTCTCCCTCCTCCCTTCTCTCCCTCTCTCCCTCCCTCCCTCCCTTCTCTCCCTTCTCTCCCTCCCTCCCTCCTCCCTCCTCCCTTCTCCCCCCTTTCCTCCCTCCCTCCCTTCCTACCTCCCTCCCTCCCTCCTCCCTCCTCCCTCAGCCCTTCTCCCCCCTTTCCTCCCTCCTCCCTTCTCCCCCCTTTCCTTCCTCCCTCCCTTCTCTCCCTCCCTCCCTCTCTCCCTCCCTCCCTCCCTCCTCCCTTC
>CM051000.1:1296265-1298765 GCA_027704905.1 Muraenolepis orangiensis | reverse complement strand
TCTATATAACCAGCTCTATATAACCATCTCTATATAACCAGCTCTATATAACCAGCTCTGTATAAACCAGCTCTATATAACCAGCTCTGTATAACCAGCTCTGTATAAACAGCTCTATATAACCAGCTCTATATAACCAGCTCTATATAACCAGCTCTGTATAAACAGCTCTATATAATCAGCTCTATATAACCATCTCTATATAACCATCTCTATATAACCAGCTCTGTATAAACAGCTCTGTATAAACAGCTCTATTTAACCAGCTCTATATAACCAGCTCTATATAACCAACTCTATATAACCAGCTCTGTATAACCAGCTCTATATAACCAGCTCTATATAACCAGCTCTATATAACCAGCTCTGTATAACCAGCTCTATATAAATAGCTCTATATAACCAGCTCTATATAACCAGCTCTATATAACCAGCTCTATATAACCAGCTCTGTATTGCTGTCTGCTGAGGACAAACAGGCAGTCACTGGAGGTCGGAGACTCTCACCCATTCACTGGTGAGTAACTGCATTTGTAGCAGGATGATTGTACATGATGGACAGTCTTATTGGGGAGGACCTTTCACAACCAGAACCAAACCAGAACCAAACCAGAACCAAACCATAATACAAGAACCAGAACCAAACCAGAACCAAACCATAATACAACAACCAGAACCAAACCAGAACCAAACCATAATACAACAACCAGAACCAAACCAGAACCAAACCATAATACAACAACCAGAACCAAACCAGAACCAAACCATAATACAACTACCAGAACCAAACCAGAACCAAACCATAATACAAGAACCAGAACCAAACCAGAACCAAACCATAATACAACAACCAGAACCAGAGGAAACCAAACCATAATACAACAACCAGAACCAAACCAGAACCAAACCATAATACAACAACCAGAACCAAACCAGAACCAAACCATAATACAACAACCAGAACCAAAACAGAACCAAACCATAATACAACAACCAGAACCAAACCAGAACCAAACCATAATACAACAACCAGAACCAAACCAGAACCAAACCATAATACAACAACCAGAACCAGAGGAAACCAAACCATAATACAACAACCAGAACCAAACCAGAACCAAACCATAATACAACAACCAGAACCAAACCAGAACCAAACCATAATACAACAACCAGAACCAAACCAGAACCAAACCATAATACAAGAACCAGAACCAAACCAGAACCATACCATAATACAAGAACCAGAACCAAACCAGAACCAAACCATAATACAACAATCAGAACCAAACCAGAACCAAACCATAATACAACAACCAGAACCAAACCAGAACCAAACCATAATACAACAACCAGAACCAAACCATAATACAACAACCAGAACCAAACCAGAACCAAACCATAATACAACTACCAGAACCAAACCAGAACCAAACCATAATACAACAACCAGAACCAAACCAGAACCAAACCATAATACAACTACCAGAACCAAACCACAACCAAACCATAATACAACTACCAGAACCAAACCAGAACCAAACCATAATACAACAACCAGAACCAAACCAGAACCAAACCATAATACAACTAAAAGAACCAGAGGAGACAAAACCATAATTCAACAACAAGAACCAAACCATGAAACCAACAACCTAACCAAGGCAGAACCATACCATAATACCATAATACAAATCATGCTAAATAATGTGATAATAATAAGATAAACAATAATCATTCAATCAAAGAGGCAGGTTAATTTCAAGTAGCACATCGCTCAATTATCTATATATAACCATCTCTATATAACCAGCTCTGTATAACCAGCTCTGTATAAACAGCTCTGTATAAACAGCTCTATATAACCAGCTCTATATAACCAGCTCTATATAACCAGCTCTGTATAAACAGCTCTGTATAAACAGCTCTATATAACCAGCTCTATATAACCATCTCTATATAACCAGCTCTATATAACCAGCTCTATATAACCAGCTCTGTATAACCAGCTCTGTATAAACAGCTCTATATAACCAGCTCTATATAACCAGCTCTGTATAAACAGCTCTATATAATCAGCTCTATATAACCATCTCTATATAACCATCTCTATATAACCAGCTCTGTATAAACAGCTCTGTATAAACAGCTCTATTTAACCAGCTCTATATAACCAGCTCTATATAACCAACTCTATATAACCAGCTCTGTATAACCAGCTCTATATAACCAGCTCTATATAACCAGCTCTATATAACCAGCTCTGTATAACCAGCTCTATATAAATAGCTCTATATAACCAGCTCTATATAACCAGCTCTATATAACCAGCTCTATATAACCAGCTCTGTATTGCTGTCTGCTGAGGACAAACAGGCAGTCACTGGAGGTCGGAGACTCTCACCCATTCACTGGTGAGTAACTGCATTTGTAGCAGGATGATTGTACATGATGGACAGTCTTATTGGGGAGGACCTTTCACAACCAGAACCAAACCAGA
>CM051000.1:1278765-1286265 GCA_027704905.1 Muraenolepis orangiensis | reverse complement strand
TCCCACCCACTGACTCCCTCTCTCCCGCCCACTGACTCCCTCTCTCCCGCCCACTGACTCCTCTCTCCCACCCACTGACTCCCTCTCTCCCACCCACTGACTCTTCTCTCCCACCCACTGACTCTTCTCTCCCACCCACTGACTCTTCTCTCCCACCCACTGACTCCCTCTCTCCCGCCCACTGACTCCTCTCTCCCGCCCACTGACTCCCTCTCTCCCGCCCACTGACTCCTCTCCCGCCCACTGACTCCCTCTCTCCCGCCCACTGACTCCCTCTCTCCCACCCACTGACTCCCTCTCTCCCGCCCACTGACTCCCTCTCTCCCGCCCACTGACTCCCTCTCTCCCGCCCACTGACTCCTCTCTCCCGCCCACTGACTCCCTCTCTCCCACCCACTGACTCCCTCTCTCCCGCCCACTGACTCCCTCTCTCCCCCCACTGACTCCCTCTCCCACCCACTGACTCCTCTCTCCCGCCCACTGACTCCCTCTCTCCCGCCCACTGACTCCCTCTCTCCCACCCACTGACTCCTCTCTCCCGCCCACTGACTCCTCTCTCCCGCCCACTGACTCCCTCTCTCCCGCCCACTGACTCCCTCTCTCCCACCCACTGACTCCTCTCTCCCGCCCACTGACTCCCTCTCTCCCGCCCACTGACTCCCTCTCTCCCACCCACTGACTCCCTCTCTCCCACCCATTGACTCCCTCTCTCCCGCCCACTGACTCCTCTCTCCCACCCACTGACTCCCTCTCTCCCGCCCACTGACTCCTCTCTCCCGCCCACTGACTCCCTCTCTCCCGCCCACTGACTCCCTCTCTCCCACCCACTGACTCCTCTCTCCCGCCCACTGACTCCTCTCTCCCGCCCACTGACTCCCTCTCTCCCACCCACTGACTCCTCTCTCCCGCCCACTGACTCCTCTCTCCCGCCCACTGACTCCCTCTCTCCCGCCCACTGACTCCCTCTCTCCCGCCCACTGACTCCTCTCTCCCGCCCACTGACTCCTCTCTCCCGCCCACTGACTCCCTCTCTCCCGCCCACTGACTCCCTCTCTCCCGCCCACTGACTCCTCTCTCCCGCCCACTGACTCCTCTCTCCCGCCCACTGACTCCTCTCTCCCACCCACTGACTCCCTCTCTCCCACCCACTGACTCCTCTCTCCCGCCCACTGACTCCTCTCTCCCGCCCACTGACTCCTCTCTCCCGCCCACTGACTCCCTCTCTCCCACCCACTGACTCCTCTCTCCCGCCCACTGACTCCTCTCTCCCGCCCACTGACTCCCTCTCTCCCACCCACTGACTCCTCTCTCCCGCCCACTGACTCCTCTCTCCCGCCCACTGACTCCCTCTCTCCCACCCACTGACTCCTCTCTCCCGCCCACTGACTCCTCTCTCCCACCCACTGACTCCTCTCTCCCACCCACTGACTCCTCTCTCCCGCCCACTGACTCCCTCTCTCCCGCCCACTGACTCCTCTCTCCCGCCCACTGACTCCTCTCTCCCGCCCACTGACTCCCTCTCTCCCACCCACTGACTCCTCTCTCCCGCCCACTGACTCCCTCTCTCCCACCCACTGACTCCTCTCTCCCGCCCACTGACTCCTCTCTCCCACCCACTGACTCCTCTCTCCCACCCACTGACTCCTCTCTCCCACCCACTGACTCCTCTCTCCCGCCCACTGACTCCCTCTCTCCCACCCACTGACTCCTCTCTCCCGCCCACTGACTCCTCTCTCCCGCCCACTGACTCCCTCTCTCCCGCCCACTGACTCCTCTCTCCCGCCCACTGACTCCCACCACTCTTATCATTTTTGGTTAGTGCCATTTCCCCTTCAGCTACGTGGACATCACTTCCTGTTTATACTTACCTTGTATAAATATACCTAATATACATATCTAATACTTACTCAATAAGTCATTTTCTACCTGTTTTTAGTAGTAGTTGTTTTAGTAGACTTTTTTACATCTTATTCAACCACTGTACATTATATATCACCATGCACTTTACTGTGACTGTACATTATATATCACCTGCACTTTACTGTGACTGTACATTATATATCACCTGCACTTTACTGTGACTGTACATTATATATCACCATGCACTTTACTGTGACTGTACATTATATATCACCTGCACTTTACTGTGACTGTACATTATATATCACCTGCACTTTACTGTGACTGTACATTATATATCACCATGCACTTTACTGTGACTGTACATTATATATCACCATGCACTTTACTGTGACTGTACATTATATATCACCATGCACTTTACTGTGACTGTACATTATATATCACCAGGCACTTTACTGTGACTGTACATTATATATCACCTGCACTTTACTGCAACATTTGCACTCTGGTTAGATGCCAATTTATTTAATAGAATTGTCATTGCACAGCAGCACAAGTACAGTACATGGATACTGTACATGGATACTGTACATGGATACTGTACATGGATACAGTACATGGATACAGTACATGGATACTGTACATGGATACTGTACTTGGATACTGTACATGGATACTGTACATGGATACTGTACATGGATACTGTACTTGGATACTGTACATGGATACTGTACATGGATACTGTACATGGATACTGTACTTGGATACTGTACATGGATACTGTACATGGATACTGTACATGGATACTGTACTTGTGCTGCTGTGCAATGACAATACATTTTAATCTAATCTTTTCCAATCTGCAGGCCTCTGGCGATTACTCAGTACGCCACGTTTCACTCTGCATGCTAACGCTAACGGCCCTCGGCTCGCGGCGGTTAGACCCTGGTGGACCCGGTGCAGGGGGAGAGAGGGACGTGGAGAGCAAGGAGGACAGGGTAGAAAGAGAGGGGAATAAGGAGAGCAAGGAGGACAGGGTAGAAAGAGAGGGGAATAAGGAGAGCAAGGAGGACAGGGTAGAAAGAGAGGGGAATAAGGAGAGCAAGGAGGACAGGGTAGAAAGAGAGGGGAATAAGGAGAGCAAGGAGGACAGGGTAGAAAGAGAGGGACGTGGAGAGCAAGGAGGACAGGGTAGAAAGAGAGGGGAATAAGGAGAGCAAGGAGGACAGGGTAGAAAGAGAGGGGAATAAGGAGAGCAAGGAGGACAGGGTAGAAAGAGAGGGGAATAAGGAGAGCAAGGAGGACAGGGTAGAAAGAGAGGGACGTGGAGAGCAAGGAGGACAGGGTAGAAAGAGAGGGACGTGGAGAGCAAGGAGGACAGGGTAGAAAGAGAGGGACGTGGAGAGCAAGGAGGAGGGCACACAGAGCACACAGCTGAATGCTGCACACCACGGACATTAGGGCTGGAAGTCTTCTGCTAGCAGGCTATCATTAGCGGGCTAGCGGAAGCCCCACGGAGGTGGGAAAGAGGGAGAATTGTAGGCTTTCATATTGACAGGCTCGGCCCCCAGGCTCCAGGCGCCATGGCGATAGCCTGTGTTTGTATGTTCATGAGGGGGGGGGGGGGGGTCATTTATCTCAGAGGTGATGGGAAATAGCGGGTTACTTTAATGACCGGTTTGTGTGGTCATGTACCATTTATCAGTGTAGACCATAAAGAAAATGGGAGGGACACTGACAGGGAGAAAACATGTGTGTGTGTGTGTGTGTGTGTGTGTGTGTGTGTGTGTGTGTGTGTGTGTGTGTGTGTGTGTGTGTGTGTGTGTGTGTGTGTGTGTGTCTCTGTCTGTGTCTGTGTTTGTTAACATTTGATTTGCATTTTTCATTTAATTTTCCCAAACGTTCATGAGAATAATTGTTGACCAATAATTACAACAAAAAAAAGAAATATTGAACGGAATAAAACTGTGCTTTTAACTCAATTCAAATTGGATACTAGATTTGACCTGAGACCGTAATAGACAGATACAGGTGTACAGCTACATAGTATAATACATAGTATAATACATAGTATATACATAGTATAATACATAGTATGATACATAGTATAATACATAGTATGATACATAGTATAATACATAGTATGATACATAGTATAAACTGAAAATATGACCCACTAGATTTAGCTGCTTTGATTTTTTTAGCTGCTCTATAATTAGCATAGGTATTGCAATATATCATCATATGCCTGACTTAGATTAACTTTAGTTATAACATATTTGTTTTTAATAAAATTAAAAACATAATATTAGAAGAGGGTTGTATTCCCACTTTAATGACATCAGCTAGAGCTTCTCTAATCAATTATTATAATATTTTTAACTTGTTTAGTCGTGAAGTTGGTATTACAGAGCAGAGACCCAACTCTCCAGACTCTCGACTCACTTCTCTGGTCCCCGTAACCCCCCTGTGTGAATCTATCTTATTGGTCAATTAAAACCTGCTTATCGGAGTATTAATGAACAAAGTTCAGTTATAGTGAGCATTCCCTGCACACAGCCATTGCTTATTCATCTTCATCATTTAATTAACTTTAAATATTATCCTCTCCACAAAAATAAAACACTCCCTCTCTCACCCATCTATCTCCCTTGGCAACAGGTTCTAATCCACGGTGCGGAGTGGTTGCTATGTGCGTTGCCGTGGTACTGTACCGCCTCTCTCTCCTCTCCGGCGCTATGTGGGAGGCCGGCGGGTCCTTGATGAGACAAGAGATGGGTGAGAGAATGACAAGAGACAGGACAATGAGGAGAGGAAATAGACAACTCTCTGACAGAGGGCACGCACGCACGCACACACACAGACACACACACAGACAGACAGACACACACACACACACACACACACACAGACACACACACACACACACAGACACAGACACACACACACACACAGACAGACAGACAGACAGACACACACACACACACACACACACACACACACAGACAGACAGACAGACGCACGCACGCACGCACGCACACACACACACACACACACACACACACACACACACACACACACACACACACACACACACACACAGACAGACAGACAGACAGACAGACAGGCACGCATGCACGCATGCACACACACCACAAAGACAAGAGAGAGCAGAGGAATGAGGCTGGAATGGGAGAGAACACAACAGGCAATAGAAACACAAAGACAAAGAAGCTATTCTAAAAATCTATGTACAACATCTATGTATAAAGTCGATAGTCTAGTTGAGTGTGGGTGTGCTTGCTAGAGTGGGTATTTAATAGGAGAGTGAAAGATGATTAGTGAGATAGAGACGGGCACAGGGAGACCAGCCTTCTCTGTGAGGAGCCTGACCTTTAGAACAACACGTGCTGGACATGAACTACAGCGCGGTCTTGCAGAAAAGTGGAAAAACCAGCAACTATACAGATGGCCTTTTTGTCAGTGTCACAGACAGTATATCACATGATATCATATCTTATATCATGTATTGACTATATAATGCAGATTTACAATATGTTTACAAAAAACACTTTGACATAAATGTGCGTTATTTGCAACTCCTCCGTGAAATAGGCTGAACAATATGGAAGTGGGAATATGCCTCAGTGTCTCATTAACATTACAATGTGTCCGTCGAAACAATTGGCTATGGACAAAAAAAACATCTATATTTATGAACATAATTAATAGCTGTGTCTTTATAGGCTACTGCTCAACATTGATGTTGCATTGTATTCCTATGTTGTTTGTCTGAGGCTCATCCAATCCAACATTATGCTTACATTAAGCTTTGTGGGCACTCACTAATCAGGAGCCTCCTTGCAGGTAAGTAGATGGTAGTTTAGCAACCTTTAGCACATGATGCTACGAGGGCCGTAGATCTGCCTGGCCGGTCGTTGTCCACCTGCTGTGTGCATCCTCACCCCTAGGGGGCACTGCTAGCGTCTCCATCCAAGCTAACGCTCCTGATGCGCCGTCACCTCACTGTTCCTCACCTCGGGACACGTGCTCCACAGTTTTAAGGTATATTATTCAAATGATGTCATCACACGCCGAGATGGTCCATAAAGCAAGGATCCCAGAAGTGAATTGTACTACTATTTTACTGCTTGAATCCTACTACCACCTTTGAATTGGTATTTCTCAATGAGCCCTGCCATGGCTGGGGTTTCACCACAATGTTATTAGGTAGATCATTCTCACAGGAAGATAAACAGACTGCATCTCCCCGTGTCTTCCGTCTTCAGGTGATGTTATTGTGTGTGTATTTCACTGATGTTGTGTCATCCTCTGAGGCTGGAGACACACGGCCTCGTTGGCCGAGGCCCGTGGTTCTTTTAGTGACAGACGATAACCCGCCAACAGCGTTCCTAATCAGGAGAACCCTAACGGATCCCTGACACACGGAGTGACATACAGCAGCGCCGCAGCGCCTGGGCATTCTGCAGGGAGATTTAGTCGCTGGGTAATCTTTAATTTGCTCTTTCCGTGTCTGCTTGATGGTTTGGATGTCTTTGTTATGGGGGAGGAAGTCGTTTGCAGTTTGTCAGGACACTTCCGAGACGCCTTGTAAGAATCTTTGAATACATTTTTTAAGTTTGTTGTCACAGTTTCAAAAACAAACACACACTAACAATGACAGATCATTTCCAATGTGCGTATATACGCATCTAAACACAAACCAAACAATTGCCAAACAGCAAGAGGAAATACAAATGAAAGCTAATTAATTGGTTATCAACGTACTTTTGACTGTAAGAGACAGGAAATACAACTTCATTCATTTTGGAAAAAAAATGTAAAGAAGACCAGATGCCTTAGAAATATGAAAAAATATGATGAATATATATATATATATATATATATATATATATATATACGCAAAAAGATAAACTAAAAACATGTTGATGGTAATGGTGACACTGGGAGGCTGATGCAGCTGACGTGTCTGAACCATTCCTCTCTCTCTCTCTCTCTCTCTCTCTCTCTCTCTCTCTCTCTCTCTCTCTCTCTCTCTCTCTCTCTATTTGGATTATAACCTTAATTGAAATGTAATAACATTATCATAACAATAACAGAATAATGCATCAGTGACATGCCGTCAACAATTACCTCATGCAAATCTCTTGATGAATTGCCATCCGGGGTTTGGCATAATGAGAGCTGTTTAAACAAAGAGGAGACTCTCAGCGCTGACAATAGGTGGCAGAACCCGTCAAAACCCACCAGAACCCGTCAGAACCCGCCAGAACCCTTCAGAACCTGTCAGAACCCGTAAAAACCCACCAGAACCCGTCAGAACCCGTCAGAACCCGTTAGAACCCGTCAAAACCCACCAGAACCCGTCAAAACCCACCAGAACCCGTAAGAACCCCTAAGAACCCGTCAGAACTGGTCAGAACCCGTCAGAACCTGTCAGAACCCGTCAGAACCCTTCAGAACCTGTCAGAACCCGTCAGAACCCGTCAGAACCTGTCAGAACCCGTCAGAACCCACCAGAACCCGTAAGAACCGGTCAGAACCCACCAGAACCCTTCAGACCCCGCTAGAACCCGTAAGAACCTGTCGAACCCGTCAGAACCCACCAGAACCTGT
>CM051000.1:1263765-1271265 GCA_027704905.1 Muraenolepis orangiensis | reverse complement strand
ATAAGTGTTATTTTTTTATTATAAGAGGTTTGCTGTTGTAAGCTCAACCTCACTCTGTCTTGAATTTATACGGTCAGGGACGGCTGGAGCCCCTTTCTTCAGACATTTTTATTGTTCATGTTGTTTGAAAAAAAGGAGTTGAAAAACAATTATTAATTAAAATATTATTAAACAATTATTAATAATAATAATAATAATTTTCATATTTTATTAAAAAATAATTGTTTTCTTTTGCCAATGGCCTGACTATAAATGTAATTGTGGAGCATCAGTAGTTTTAGAGCACAGGCAAAGTGTAAAGAGCCTGACCTTCACTTGTTAGTCCTGGCTGCTTGTTATCCAGGAACTGAAGGTTGTTTTACACTTGTCACGTTTTCTACTTTTCTATCAGGAAAATAACATCAACAGAATGCTGGGAATCCATGATGGTCTTAACAGAGAAACAGAGTAAAACTTTAGCCATGAATACAAAATAAATCCCTTTACAGTTCAAAGAAGTTCACCTTTTGAAATGTTAAAGCATCCCACGCTTTCTCTGTCTATACACTTCATGATTATCCCTCTCTGACAAACAATGTCTGGTTGTTCACACACACACACACACACACACACACACACACACACACACACACACACACACACACACACACACACACATCCACACACACACACACACACACACACACACACATCCACACACACACACACACACACACACACACACACACACACACACACATACACACTAACACACACACACGAACACACACACACATACACACTAACACACACACACGAACACACACACATACACACTAACAAACACACACCCTCTCTTCTCCCCCCACCACCTCCTCAAGACAAACAAACAAGCGCCCCCTGTTAGCAAATTTCATTAGCTTTAGGGGTTACAGGACAGATTGAGTATCGACGGCGGAGGCTGTGGAGGCCGTGGAGGCTGTGGAGGCTTAGCGCTGAAAGGCAGCAGCGGGGCGAGTCTCACAGGTCGGAGATGCAATCAAAAACACCAAAAAAAAAAACATTTCTTGGGGACTCAGTGAAGGAACAATCTGGTTTGTCATCTGGAATCAAACGTCTGCTGCACAATGAGAGGCTCCCCGGAGAGCCGTGGCGGAGACAACATGTGAATGGCCCGACATTAGGGCCCACTGGCCTCTCCATGCCGGCTTTATGGCCCACAGATTTAGCCACCATAAATCTGTTTCCACACCAGTGCTACATAGATGCGCCACAGAGGCCCATAAAGAAGAGATAACGTTTGATGCCTAGGAGGTTACACCCGTTTATGTTCCTCATCCTGCCAGATCCTATGTTTAGATGTTCCTTCTCGACAGAGGCGTGACCGGGGGGGGGGGGGGGAAGGGGGGGACAGGGTTCACAAATCTCCCAACACTTAGTCGATAGCAAAAAGATCGAATAAATACAATCAAACGATGAAACACAAGTCTGAAGTCTTACGGTGGGCGATGCAGGCTCAGAGAGAGAACTGAGTGTTGGTAAGAAGTGTCTCCTCTGTCCTCCACTATAAAACCCTACTGTGTGTCCAGTGGCCCGGTCCTGCTGCCGGTGGTCAACGTGGGAGAAGACCAAGAGGGCTATTGAAAGGACACATGGCCACAGACCTCAGTGTGAACCCAACCAGCCAACCAGCCTGTCGATACGAGGTGTCGGAGGCAGAGAAAACTCAGATGAATGCATTGATCCACGCTGTCTATTTTTCCCTCCCCCAGAAGCTAACCAGCCGTCCCCAGGTGGGTTCTATTTGGTTTCCACTGTAACACCTCCAAGGAGAAAAGTGCAGAATATCCATTTCTCTCCTGCTCCCCCCCCCACTACCAATCTCCTTCCCATTTATTATGCATTATTCGCCCTTTTTAAATGATTTTCTACTAACCTTCTCATCTAATTTGGTATTCAGATACGGTTAGTGCTATTATCTCAATTAATACAATGACATGTCCGAAATGCATTGGCTTCCACAATGCAAGTGACAGACGGACACCCACCCTACATCCTAACAGACAGAAGACACCCACCCTACATCCTAACAGACAGAAGACACCCACCCTACATCCTAACAGACAAGACACCCACCCTACATCCTAACAGACAGAAGACACCCACCCTACATCCTAACAGACAGAAGACACCCACCCTACATCCTAACAGACAGAAGACACCCACCCTACATCCTAACAGACAAGACACCCACCCTACATCCTAACAGACAAGACACCCACCCTACATCCTAACAGACAAGACACCCACCCTACATCCTAACAGACAAGACACCCACCCTACATCCTAACAGACAGAAGACACCCACCCTACATCCTAACAGACAGAAGACACCCACCCTACATCCTAACAGACAAGACACCCACCCTACATCCTAACAGACAAGACACCCACCCTACATCCTAACAGACAAGACACCCACCCTACATCCTAACAGACAAGACACCCACCCTACATCCTAACAGACAAGACACCCACACTACATCCTAACAGACAAGACACCCACTCTACATCCTAACAGACAGAAGCCACACGAGACCAACAGACAGAAGACACACATGACCATATGAGGTCATGGGAAAAGGTCAAAGACAAGGCAGGCGGTGGAAATAAGAAGACCAGAGGCTCCAGGTTCTACAGGACTGTGCTTTATTTAGTCTAAGCAGAGTATAATGAACTAGAGGAATACAGAGTTCAGGATCACTATGGGAAAAACCACCCGGATTTAGGCAAAAACAGACCGAGCCAACGACATGTCAAATCACACCTCTGTTTCACCAGAAAATAAATGTATTATAATAATCCGTCATTACACCGTGATGATGGAGATCGCTGTGCCTTGAAACGCAAAAAGTGAACTGGATGGAATGACGGAAGAAGCTGTGAAAGGGAACATACGGGAAAATGTCAGTTGGTTATTTATTTTGGATTATTATTAGATTTAAAGGCTCTCATTGGATGAATGATTGTTGTAAATATGGTCAAACTTTTAAAAAATTTGGTCCTTGTAACCAATGAACAACGTCAGGCTAAATTGACTTTGTTTTTCTGAAGTGAAATCATGTCCTCAGAAATATCTTTGAAATGGATTACACTATTAAAAAAACACCATTTGGCATCCCCAGAACACTGCCAGGGTTCACAGGTAGTACTTTCAGACATAGAGCAGGCTGTGTTTAAGGCAGAATTCTCTCTTCATTGGCGTCGTAACCCTGACTGGAGCAAAGCCATGGTGTGCTGGGCTAGTCTACTGGTCTGTATGGTGAGCGGATGGAGTCAGTGGTGTTGTGTTGTGTTACATGAGCTCAGAAACACCAAGACACCCAACTTCTGAGAGGACTCGTGTGATGCAGGTAAGAGCAGTCAGAAATACGGATTTACCTCTAATCTATAAAATAGCATTCGACATTAGAAGGTAAAGAAGGACGCAGAATGCTCGGAGGAAGGGAATGAGAATGCTGTTGATTTTAAAGCCAATCTGACAGCAAAACGCGGTGGTTTTCCTACTCTCTCTTTTTTTTTTTCGTCAAAAGCCTTTAATTAAAGGATCTTTATTCATGCAGTAATGATTCAGTTAAAGTCATTAACAGTTGTGCAGTGGCCTCGTGTCTGACTGTGATGGCCCCACGGAGCCGCTTTACAAAGGAGTTTGGTCAATACAATCGCTTTGTACCTTCCTGTTAGCAAGTCATTGATACACAGGGCTTGTGCAGAACAGAAAAACAGACAGGTTAGTTTCAAATATCAAATCCTAAAAAGAAACAACATTAGTATGGAGCAAGCCCAGTGTCAGAGCAGAGAGTCAGCAGGAAGGGACAAATCAAATACACAATCCTTTCAAATCCATGGATATAAAATCAACTCTTTGAGCGCTTTGATGTACAAGAAATAAAATCACACAATTATCGTCTGTAGCTGATAAATCGTTTCCTCCTCTGAAACACAATGGAATATACTATTATTCAATCCATTTGGTTAGTGGTTTCATTTTTTTTGCTTTCTTTTGAACATTTGTACACGGTGTATTGTGCCATCTGTAAATAAGATGGTGGATAAAACAAAGTGATCTGTATAATATGTACAGCAGTAACACACATAATCAGGAGGGTTATGGGGTCAAACAGAACATTCTGTACATACTGGCTCCTTCCTCTCACTGCCCCAAACCGACAACCCTCCACGTTGCTACACCAATAATAATAAGGATAATTATAATAATAATAAGAAGAAGAAGAATCTTTAATTGATCAAATGATCCAGTGTTATTTTTTTTAGATACATCATCATACTGTTGAGCTTGTTAAGCCGGAAGTTATCCTGAAATGAATCATACATGAGCATTGACATAAAGATGAGGAACACATTTTTAATTTGGCCTTTTTTTCAAACGTTTGGTCCATTTTTACTGCTAACGAGCTACGTTTGGTGCTACCCCAGAAGTGAGTGATGGGAGGCATGTGAGTGAGGATGCTACATGCTACAGACACGTCCTCCTCTCTTCGGTGTCCACATCAGGACCACGTTAGACGATTGGTTTGGATCTCATTTGCATGCAGTCAATCATTGTACTGTCAGAGAAATCATGGGCATGTCAGTTGTAAACGTAATTACAATTAAGATATGCGTAATTTTTCTAGTGGACCGTTGCAAAAAAAAGTCAACGCAGTCCCAATACACTGACGAGCATGGAAAGCGTAACAAGAGAATCGAACCCTCATCTCAGACTAAGGGTCTCGAAGTGACTCAGACTTTCCCATAGATTCCTGAACTGCTGTGGATACATGTGTGACATCATAGTCCCTCAGAGTCAGGCTCCTCACACCAAACTACTAAACTGTTCTATAACCTGACTCTGTGTTCATAGTATATATGTACATAAGGAATATAAAAGTATTTGCCCCAGTACACTCTCAACCCTATTTTTTTTTAATCAGACACAATCCATACTCTCTGTGGTGTAGTTGGCGATAGGATCATAGCCTTGTTTTGTATTTTTTCTCTTCTTTTTGTACACTTCTTTTCAATTTGCTACATCACCCAAAGCAGATTGGAGGCCAAGCCTACAGGGCTCCGGAGGGCTGACTTTCTGCCGACTCTGCAAGTTTGTTTGTGAGCGAATGCAACCCTGCAGTTCCATCTGACCTTCTGGTTCTCGTCTGTAATCGGCCTCGTTTTGGGGATCCGGGGTAAGGCAAGGCTCTGAACCTCTCCACTCATCGTGACATCATCACGCCTGATGCCCTGAGCTATCCAGATGCTATGCTATCCAGAATGCTTTTTGTGGAGTTTCAGTATAGCACACAACCCCTCACCACCAACCTATGAACCACCTTATCTCACTCTCTCTCTCTCTCTCTCTCTCTCTCTCTCTCCTCTCTCTCTCTCTCTCTCTCTCTCTCTCTCTCTCTCTCTCTCTCTCTCTCTCTCTCTCTCTCTCTAATAAATGAGGGGTATTCATTTCTTCCTGCCCGTCCAAAAGGTTTCTTTAATTATCTCTCCGCTTCAATTACAATTACATTTCACTTCCTTTCCTTCAATCACTGCTGTTTCAGGTCCAGCGTTCCGCGCCCCGGGAGGTCGGAGGCCAAACACACGCTCTGCTAGCTCCTCCTCACTCTTAGCATCGGCTGGAGCCCCAAGACCCCCGGTCTCGGAGAGGACTGACCCGTAGGGGGGAGGCATTGTGACCGCAGAAATCATAAGATGTATAGGAACCACAGAGGGAAAGACATGAGTTGGGAAGGCTAGGGAAACAAACCATTGTAAACCACTGTGTGTGTGTGTGTGTGTGTGTGTGTGTGTGTGTGTGTATGTGTGTGTGTGTGTGTGTGTGTTATTATCTGTGCTTTAGGAGAGAAATTTGATTAAATCGCACAGATTTCAATGCTGGGCAGAGATTTTAAAATACATTTTAATTTACAATGTGGGAGTTTTTACTGTAAGGATTACTGTGACAAAGGCTGGCATACGGCCGGTGGGCGTTCATTTTCCATGGCAACTTGAAGATGGATTTGAATCTGTATGAAGGGCCAGCGATGAGGGCTGCCATGGTGGTAGCCATGGCGATCAGACTAAGGGTAGGATAACATCACTGAAAACTGATGTCATTTGATCCAGAACCTGCTTGTGTGTTTCTTCTCCCTCTTTCTGCTACCTGGGACTTTAACAACATCCTTCAGGGTGAAAGAGCAATTAGGACACTGGTGGGGAAAGTGTTGAAGTGATGATTTCACATTACCTCATTCAGAAAAGATTGAAACACAGCAGAAACATGGCTCTGTTAGCCGAGTAGGCTAATGGGTACTCGGCTAGACTAAGCGGCTAGACTAACAGAGCCATGTCTAACAGCTAATATTAAAAACAAATGAAAACTAACTATAGAACTTCTAGCACAAACATGAGCTAGCGGAGACCATACGAACAGGGATTTTGTGTTCAGCTTTGCGGAGCCATTCTTGCTGGAAGCACAAGGCATAAGATGCAAGCTTAGGGAATGTCATTTCTTACCGAACATCAGATTTTCCATTGATTAATTCCGAATTACAACTAATGAGCACAGATGGACTGTGAGGCCATCGGCTCGCGTTGACCTGCTTTGCATTCATTCATGGCCGATGTTCTTCCAGAATTGATGTAAAATAACGAGGGATGGATTTAGTTCTTCTAACAAGACGACTTCACAGGAGAAACATGCCTGCTCTATTTCCCTATTTCATTTGAAGGAGTGACCGTGCTTAACCGATGCTAAACTAAAGAATAGCCATTCTACTGAGATGTTGTTCTGAATGACCAACACTGAACCTCCCACTGTGCCTGCAGGTTTCTCTATGGCCATAAAGAGAGTTAAATGAGGAAGCGTTTTAGAGCCGGTCATTCTGTCGTTTAACGGCGGCCTCTGGAGAAACTTTGGACACAATCACACGATGGATTTAGACGGACACACAGATGTTGCATTTTAGCAACTCGGTATTTCCAGCTGTTTTCCCCGTCGTGTTTTAGATTCAAACCATCGGGTTCCGATCGCTCTCACCCATCGATGTCCTACCTTCTACGCGTGCAACCGTTTCTCTGGCTGGATCCATCATGAACACCTAGCTGTGATGCAGAGGGCTTCATCCCGTATCTTTTCACCCTCTCTTTCATCATTTTGCCAACATTATCGGTTGCCAGGTCAGCTGTCCTCAGCTCTGCCAGGGAGTCGGCAAAAAAATATCTAATTCTCCCTAATCTCCCTTCTGTCAGCACGCTGCATTCTGGGGGCCATCGCGCCTGCAATTTGGTCCAAGTGATTATCCTTGGTGATTTTTCACATGGTTGCAGCTAATGTATAGGGGCTGGTAATTACACTATGATTAGAGTGAAAGGTGAAATAGCATGTCTAATGCGGTGTGGGAGATAATGGAATGGTAGTGAGCACAGGCATTAGGCAGCTTTTGGAAATGTTGTTCAAAGGAGGAGGGG
>CM051000.1:1231618-1236618 GCA_027704905.1 Muraenolepis orangiensis | reverse complement strand
AATAATTATATTATTATTATGTTAACTCTTTATTACTGTGGTTATAAATAAAAAACGAATCATTATTGAGTGATTTGTAATCACATTTCCTAAGACAACAATACTCCTTTATATGTTGTTATTTGAATGTTCCACACAATTCCTCATGTACTAACGTTATTAGGGTTATTAAACATTAATGAGTTGCTAACTCTTCATGAGCTGGACGTTATTATGAAGCAGCTACTAGTAATTGTTTTCTAATACATTTCTTTATTCTAACAGCACTTTTCATAAAATACACAATTTCTAAATTCAAAGTCAGACTAACAAAATAAGAGAAATGATGTCTTGGATATAAAGTCAGTAAAATGCCCTAAGACACCTCTGACACGCTATAAGTTGTTGTTGCTAAATGGTCGTCATAACTGTACATAACTTATATATATATAAAATATATTTATGTATATATTTTTGCATGCTAACAAATGACCATACTGGTCAGCTGGTGATGAGTTAGGGAGGGCTATTCAGTTATGCTGTCTTTTGTTTACCTCTCTTGCTTAATGGTATATTCAAGCTTAATGGTTTAAGGAAATAAGCTAGCTAGGTTGATAAGGCTAAACTATTTGTGACTTTACCCACGTGACTACAAACAACCTATTCTGGCAGTGAGGAAAGAACAGAACGATTGATTGCTGATCAATACGATCAACTACTCAACTCAGTTATTTCTTAAAGCAATGTCTGGTTTAACAAGTGAGTTAAGGGGACTTATTGAGGGAACAGCCTCCAAAGGAAGACACACGATTAATAATATGGCTAACTAAGAACAGACCTCTGAAAACATTTTTGAAATTTAAAAAATCAATAATTATTTATAAAAAAATGTATGACTACTATACATGGTAACATTACATTGTGTATTGGAACATATGTTTTCTTTCTCAAAGAATAGTTATGTATTATAGTATAGTAATGTTATGTTTACTGGTAATGAGGAAATATTGTGTGACTAACAATTCTATCTCATTCTAGTCATAATAGTGGAGGTTGGTTTAGAAAATAATAATCTGCACAATGTTAAGGGAAGGATATGACCATAACCATAGCAATATTTCACTAACGTAGCTATGTTTAAGACTATGCTTAACATGAGCACCAAAGGAAGACTATATTGGATTATAACATAAGAGTAAAAGCTAACCATTAACCCAAATTGTCATTCAATTGTGTGTTAGTTTGTGGTTGTTGTTGTTGTATGTTTTATTAGGGACCACACAGAGAGTCAAGAGGTTAACTAGAACCAAGTGTATGTTCAGTTAATCAAAGGTCTCCATCTTCAATTGGAGGGGGGGGGGGGGGGGGAGAGGAGGTCCGCCTTGTATGCTTTGAATGCTACGAGTGGCTTGCAAACCAAACCCCAGCACTGGTCCCGGAGGCTACAGTTACTGCAGCATATTGCTGCACTTTATAAGAGTTTATTGTTGAGCACAGGAGAGCCTTCAGACACACACACAGACACACACACACACACACACAATCACAATCACAATCACACCAATGCACAAAATATATATAATACATATAATATAAATATAATTTCAATTGGGTATTTGGTAAAAATGTGCAACCATTATAACATAATTAATAGCTAGGGTTATAGGGTTATTCATAATAATGTCCAGCTCATGATGAATTAGCAATTCATTAATGTTTGATAACCCATAACAAATGTTAGTACATAAGGAATTGTTTCAACTTTATAATCATGTCCAAATAGCATGTATGAATGAATAATGTGGTCTTGACAAACGTCTTTACAATTCAGTAAATAATGATTTGTTAACCATCTGAATAAGTAAGTAAGTAACCTTTAAAGAAGTCATTTTCACGGAATGTATGGTTTTCGTAAAACAAGGCTGTCTATGCAGTATAACTTCTCTGGGGAAACAGCCCTAAAGAACTGGTGCTACATGACCAGAGAACAGCAGCCCTAGAGAACTGGTGCTACATGACCAGAGAACAACAGCCCTAGAGAACTGGTGCTACATGACCAGAGAACAACAGTTGGAACAACAGCCCTAGAGAACTGTTGCTACATGATCAGAGAACAACAGTTGGAACAACAGCCCTAGAGAACTGGTGCTACATGATCAGAGAACAACAGTTGAAACAACAGCCCTAGAGAACTGGTACTACATGACCAGAGAACAGCAGCCCTAGAGAACTGGTGCTACATGACCAGAGAACAACCGTTGGATCCACAGCCCTAGAGAACTGGTGCTACATGACCAGATAACAACAGCCCTAGATAACTGGTGCTACATGACCAGAGAACAACAGTTAGAACAACAGCACCTAGAGAACTGGTGCTACATGACCAGAGAACAGCAGTTGGAACAACAGCCCTAGAGAACTGGTGCTACATGACCAGAGAACAGCAGTTGGAACAACAGCCCTAGATAACTGGTACTACATGACCAGAGAACAACAGTTGGAACAACAGCCCTAGAGAACTGGTGCTAAATGACCAGAGAACAACAGCCCTAGAGAACTGGTGCTACATGACCAGAGAACAACAGTTAGAACAACAGCCCTAGAGTACTGGTGCTACATGACCAGAGAACAACAGCCCTAGAGAACTGGTGCTACATGACCAGAGAACAACAGTTGGAAGAACAGCCCTAGAGAACTGGTGCTACATGACCAGAGAACAACAGTTGGAAGAACAGCCCTAGAGAACTGGTACTACATGACCAGAGAACAACAGTTGAAACAACAGCCCTAGAGAACTGGTACTATATGACCAGAGAACAACAGTTGGAAGAACAGCCCTAGAGCCGGCAAAATCTGCCGTATTACTTTAGCTGGCAAACAAATGAGCTACTGAATGCTAATGCTAATGCTGATACAAAGCTGATACAGAGCTGGTTTCCTCTAATTGATGCTCAACAACTCAACAGTGACTCAATAACTAATGGTTTGTTAATGATCCACTCACCGTTTATAACATAAAGCTACAAATAGTGAACTAATTGATAGTTAACTATTTATGAAGGTTTAACATGTCATTAGTATCTCATTAAATCTTTTTTTGTTGAGGATGTATTAACCATTTATAAGCTATAGTTACTATCAACCGAAAGGAAAACCGAATAAAGAAAGCCAAGAACAAGAAAGAAGGAACACATTTGTCAACAAACTGGCAAGATGTGTAAGAAGGAAAGAAAAGGATCCCTCAAGTTATATGAAATAGCATCGCATTAACACGTGGGTGAGCTAAAGTCAGTAATAAGATGGACCCTAGGGACTACACTCCTAAAATAGCTGGACAGCATCCTACCTGAGGCCAAGGGTGGGCCCCATCTGCTACTCCTCCCAAGATGCCAATTCAATTAGCTCGATCAATACGCCAACATTTTGACTAACAAAAAACATGTTTTTTGTCATTCTCATTCTAATGTGTCCGCCCCTCCTCCCCTCTTGACCTTGCTAAAGTCTTTCACAACTTTGCAGGGGCATGAAAGGATAGAGAGAGGCTTTAATGAGACCAAACACTAAGCAAACATCTCTTTCCAGCGCCGCATGCCAGCCTCCCAAGGCACCAGAGAGTGCCTGGCATTTAGATCGCATTCATTTTCTTTGTTGTATCTGTTGTATTCCTCCACTCATTTGGTACCTCATGAAGAATGCATGTTTAGCGTCGCAGCTCGGAGAGCCTGGGGCAGCCCGAACTCACTGCATAATGACCTGGACCATGGTGGGCCTGCCTCCCCTTCCACCAGGCTTTTCTGCCTGAGACTTGTAGACTACAATAGCTGGGCCATGAAAACCACAGTGTCCCCAACGCAACAAACCAGGACCACCAGGATTCTTCACTGTCACAACATTCCACTAGTTAACTCAGCCACATATCCTGCTATTCCTTCTTCATTCATGGAATTGGCATAGGAATGTAATATAGCAGCATAAATATGCAATATGAAATACACATTGTCATTCTTGCATCAGAATATCCTGCTGTCAAAGTGCCGTGTTTCATTTTTTCCCAAGTCTGATGAGGGCTGATGTATTCTGACTCGAGGTGAAACCCAATTGGGCAAAATGCATTTGAGAGTTCAGGTCCCAGGAGGAATCCCGAAGACTCCTTCATTTGCTTCCTTTTTCCCTTTCCTTCCTTTCCTAGAAGCAAGAGTAATACGGTGTCCGGGTAATGAAGGAACAGGTGGTGGGAAGACAATAGAGGCAGAGACAATGGCATGCAGAGCAGAAGCCCTCCTCGCTGGTGGCAGGAAATCACAAGCTGACAAACAAACAAAATAATACCCTCCATGGGTGCCACACCTGGAGAGAAAATGAATTTGCTGAATTTGATAAGGGCCAACAGGGAGCCTTCAGATTTGACAGGTACAACTAAGGAATTTGTCACGGGTTCAAAAACTAATCTAATTTCTCCAACAACACACTTGACTTGAGGAAGGCTTGTATATTGGATTTTCTTATATGGCACAACATGCGATGAGAGAAAACACACACCAGTAATTGAAGGATTAGAAGTGAACGACGCCAGTGGGATGGATTCCGTCTTTTATCTGTGCTTTACTGTCATACCAGGAAAGTGGTGTTAAGTGTACAGCCAGAAGGTAAACAGACAGACAGTCATATTGTATCCTCTAAAGGAACTACATCATATAACAAGGCGCACATTGAGGGGAAATGCTCTTCTGGGAGGGAATACTAAGAGGGTTAGAATGTGGTTAATCTGCCGTTCGTCTGTTACTAATTTAGTATTTCTACTCATCTATTTCTGGTTATTTCCAGTTATTTGGTGGGAGCTTTCCTATCCAATGACAGGGTAGGCCTCATCGGGAATAGAACCCCTAACCCAGGCAGTGTTAGTGCCATGCTCTTCCAGCCCACAACATCTGAATCAAACACAGTCATTTCAGACCCAAAGGAGGTAAAGGGAAATCAGGGAAGGAATTGAATGAATAAACCATATACAGTGCTTAGAGTAG
>CM051000.1:1224118-1226618 GCA_027704905.1 Muraenolepis orangiensis | reverse complement strand
GGAGGGAGGGAGGGAGGGAGAGAGAGAGAGGGAGGGAGGGAGGGAGGGAGGGAGGGAGGGAGGGAGGGAGGGAGGGAGGGAGGGAGAGAGGGAGGGAGGGAGGGAGAGAGAGAGGAGAAACATCAGGGAGTCAGCCTTGAATATAAAAAACAACAAAATGCCTTCCATTGTCTCTGTGTTATCTGGTTTGTATAATGCATTCTGTTATTTGTATTTTTAGTGCATAAGTCTGAATAATCAGTCTAATTGTAGTGAAGGCATTAGCTGAACAGAACATCCCGTCCCTCTCTAAATTATAATCCCCGCCCCAACCGACTTGTTTGTGATTATTAATATGTTTAATATTTACACATTGTGATGTGTGTGCAGTCACTCATAAAATAGATTATGATGACAAAGGCATAGTATTATAATAGGCCTATCTAACCGAATCTTTGCTCACGTATAATTTAGGCTTTGCTCAAGAGGTTTTCAAATCATTTTCAATCTGTTGTGTCGCGGCTGCACGGAGAGCAGAACCAACACAGAACACCGGCTCCCAGACAAAGGAGCAAAGCGTGTTGCTCTTTGGTTTTGGTTTGACATTAACATAAAACAGAATGCATTATACATGCAGTACACATGCCCTAACACGATTACTAGCACAACGTTCACATCTACAGAACTACAACTAGACAATAACAACAAAAATAACTCATGTTATCAACACATGAAGACTAAACTGAATGCAGAACTAGAAGCAACATCTCCATAAAACCTTTAAAAAGATACTAACAAAAAAACCTGAAAACGTTAGACTACAATACTAAAAAAACAAAAAAACAATCAGCAAATATGACAGGAAGCTGGTGATGCTAATTAGCTTTTCTCTTTGTTTTAATATTTAAGTGAACCAGGAAACCCACAGTGCCAGCCGGCTGCTCAGGGCTGCTCGCTGTGAGGAAGAGGGATGTCTGACGCCCGGTGGATTAGTGGTAAAGGCTCATAACAGAAAACTTACAACCATGTTAAACCTACGGGGGGATTTGCAGCTAGTCTTAACGGTAAACAGTTGGTAGGCAGGGGAGGAATTGACAGGATAAAAACCTACACAGGAAGTACATTAAACCAGGAGACATCAGACAGGTCCCTGGCCCTGTGTGCACAGGTGCTCACCGCGATGGCACTGGAACAAGAGCGAGAGCGAGAGCGAGAGCGAGAGCCCTATTAAGACAAAATACAGCTGCAAGTGAACTTGCGGTCATTCTCCAAATCGCCATTAAAACCTGAACAGGAGCTATTTCTTTAAGCTGTATGGTCATTAACGGCGGTACAATGCTATTCAGTTATGTCCTATTCTTATCCCTGCCTTCAGGTGGCTCATGTGTTAAGTCACAAAACGCCTAATTAACAAACTCCCTTGGATTAATTCTGCTCCTTTTTTTGTATTAATTGACACAGGCCCTGAGTCTCTTCCTCTCTCTCAGCTCCTCGACACCCGGTGATCGCCATTTAGAATAATGCTTTGGACAAGCCAATTAGATTTGTTCATATACATTTATTCATAGTCCAAACCCCACAGGACACATGATTATTCATTGAATTCACAAATCACTGAAAGGCAGGGAGACTGCAGAGAGAGTGGAGTTCTGGTGCTAACAGGAGGGCATTCTGTTTTGGGGGGTTTCAAAATTGATAAAAATGGAGATAGATTCCAGTCCATGAAGACACAAACAACGCACTGAAGACTCTGCTATGCTACGTGAATGCTACGTGACATCCTATTAAAGGTTTGTGTTTTGGGTTTTTTTATGTGTAAAAAAAAAAGGAATGAAGGCCATACACTGAATATTCCATAGGGTGGAATGCCCCCTCAGAGCAGAGGAAAGCTAGCGGCTAAGTCCCCGCCCGGGCTGTCGGTTGTGTCCGTGTGCCGGTGCCTTCTCTCACGCCCCTCTGATCTCTCTGATCAGAAGCTGAAAAAAAGGTCCACATTGGTCCAACTTAACGGCGGCCTCCTGCTGTGCAGCCGCTCAAAGAGCCACGGAGAGCCGGCCGCGCAGCGGGGCTTTGAAGCAACAAAGGCACATCACCTTTGTAGTGAAAATAATAAGGAGCGCATTTTGCTCTGGGTTTCTCCCGTCTGTAATATGTTCTGTCTTTTCTTCGCGAGGGAAGAACAATGCTTCTTGTCAGGGGTTGCCTTAGCCAACATTAAGGGGTAGGATTTGCTGCTGTGCACATCTGTTAAACCTACTCTGCCTGTCTTATGACAAGCCAGATGTGTGTCTTATCTCAAAGAGGTAGGAGCCTCAGAAGCCAGGGGGAAAAGGAGCCAGAGATCTGAGGCTATCCCTGACCTAGAATCGCTCTGGGACCAGGAGCACGTCTTAAAAACACCCCGGAAGCCTCATGAATTATAGTTTTTTTTTGGATTTGATGACAGAGAATGAGGGCTCAAAAAAGTGGAGGAGGAAAGAAGTGAAAGTGATTGCGCAGCTTTCATGCTCAGAGATCTGCA
>CM051000.1:1204118-1214118 GCA_027704905.1 Muraenolepis orangiensis | reverse complement strand
CTCCTGTGTCGCCTTTTTTAAATATGTTTCTTCTTCCCCTTTTTTTGGTTGCGTTTTTATGACTCCATCACTTAGAGTGTGCTGGCGGCGGTGGGAGTAGCGGGTGGTGGTAAGTGTTCCCAAAGCACGGACAGCTGCACCCGCCCATATAAGATCCCTGCGAGGCCGCTGGGTGCATTTCAAACGTGGAGTAATGTTCCATCCAGCACAACACAAGAGTTCTGCTGTTGATGGACTCATTAGCCAAGCCTGATGCTGGCACGCTGCTGCTGCCTGGGAGGCTGTGCTTCACCACAGTGGTCCCCACCAGCACCACCACCACCTCCACCACCACCTCCACCTCCACCTCCACCACCACCTCCACCACCAGCACCAGCACCAGCACCACCACCACCAGCACCACCACCACCACCACCACCACCACCACCTCCACCAACTCCACCACCACCACCACCACCAGCACCACCTCCACCACCACCACCACCACCACCTCCACCTCCACCACCACCACCACCACCACGACCTCCACCACCACCACCAGCACCACCACCACCACCACCTCCACCAGCACCAGCACCACCACCACCACCACCACCACCTCCACCACCAGCACCACCACCACCTCCACTAGCACCACCAGCACCACCAGCACCACCACCAGCACCACCACCACCACCACCACCACCTCCACCAGCACCACCAGCACCACCAGCACCACCACCAGCACCACCATCACCACCACCTCCACCACCACCACCACCACCTTCACCACCACCACCAGCACCACCACCACCACCACACACCACACACACACAGCGGAGAGACGATATTAACACATGCTGAGTTCTTCCACTTGATTTATTTTCCATCTTGACCTTTTTGACATTTCATTTATTTTGACTTGATTTCCGTTTGTTTACCCGATATCTCAACAGCCATCTTCCCAGTCTAAAATCATCGTCTCTGATCTTCCTGATTCTGAACCGGCACCAACTGGTCTGATTTGAGTTCCTCCATCTGCCACATTCCAGATCTCCAGATTTCCATTTGGAAATGTTTCTGTATCATATTTTAGCCAGGCAAAGGTTTGCCAGGAATAAATATTCATATGCTATTAGATGATAACTATAGCCACTAATTGTCAATGAATTGTGAAATAATACAGACACACTCAAGGAAAGAGATGAAACAAAAACAAATATACCGGATTCCAGAAATAAATCTGAGTAAATGTGTGTGTATGTGTGTGTGTTTGTGTGTGTGTGTTCTGCTGGATTACACATCTGTAAGCTTAACCATGTGATAATGTCACCACACATATACAGAATAATGCATTGTTTTTCAACACAACAGCAGCAGTTCAGTTGTCTGTTAGGCTATACATGGTGCTTAACATATATACATAGTGGTGTCACTCTGTTAGGCTATACATGGTGCTTAACATATATACATAGTGGTGTCACTCTGTTAGGCTGTACATGGTGCATAACATATATACATAGTGGTGTCACTCTGTTAGGCTATACATGGTGCTTAACATATATACATAGTGGTGTCACTCTGTTAGGCTATACATGGTGCTTAACATATATACATAGTGGTGTCACTCTGTTAGGCTATACATGGTGCATAACATATATACATAGTGGTGTCACTCATAACATATATACATAGTGGTGTCACTCATAACATATATACATAGTGGTGTCACTCATAACATATATACATAGTGGTGTCACTCCACAACCAATTAGCTTCCAAAATGCAAGATATTTGTGTATCTTAGAGAGTGTGTAATGAGGAGTGACAAATGGGTTTCAGAAGGTCGCAAAGTTGGATAATTGACAATCATGAAAAAACGTGAACGCTCGGATTTTCTGCATATAAACAGCTAACAGCTAACAGCTAACAGCTAACAGCTAACTAGCTAACTTCAGTTTAAATCCCAGCTTCCCAGAACGTTTACCTGTTGTCAAAGAACAAATGTATTTGTTTTGCTAAGAAAAACATCATTAGTGCCTTTTTACACCCTGTAAGTCACCAAATGATTCACTTTAATCAATTCAAGGCAAAACTTAAGCCTCCATTTCACTAGCAGCCTTCAGACACGCCACGCTCTAAAGCTCTCAAGCCCTAAAACCCATCCACCACTTCGGTTTCTGCACACACACACGCATTGTTTATGTTGATTGTCCCCGTCTGACAGCAAATTATTAAGAATAGCAGGACCGCAAATGAAATAAATGCAGGAGGAGGACTATTGAAATTGTCAGAGTGTCAGGTACAATGACAGAATACAGGCTTACTGTTTAGAAATGCATTACACATAGCACTGTTGGCACAAGGGAACAAGGGAACAAGGAGGCTTTCCTCTTCCATAAGAGCATATAGGAAACAAACAGGCAACACAAGGGACACTTCTGAGGAGTTGTGTTTGTCTCTTCATGTCCAGACACATAACCACTCTTTTTGCTGCTTTGACACGGCGAATGTAGTCATAGGTGTAGTAATTATGTGTGTGTGGCGTGTGCATCCGTGTGTCTCTCCGTTTGTGTATGTGTGTGTGTGTGTGTGTGTGTGTGTGTGCAGTGTGTGTGTGTGTGTGTGTGTGTGTGTGTGTGTGTGTGTGTGTGTGTGTGTGTGTGTGTGTGTGTGTGTGTGTGTGTGTGTGTGTGTGTGTGTGTGTGTGTGTGTGTGTGTGTGTGTGTGTGTGGGTGGGTGGGTGTGTGTGTGTGTGTGCAGTGTGTGTAGTGTGTGTCCATAGATCCAAACATTCATCATAATTTCATATAGGTGTGGGCTCATGCATGTCCCAACACACAGAATGCTGGAGGTCTCTCAGTAAACAGCCAACTAGAAACCTGTTCCCCTTAACTCTCGGTTCATGTCAACATGCAAGGGTTTTCTCGTCTTATTTTTCCACTTTCATTTGCATGTAAAGTATGCTCGTGTGCTCCTGTGTGGGGGTGAGGTGCTTCCAGACAAGCCCTCCCTTGTGGCCTGCCAGTCTGCAGGAACCCCCCCCCACACACACACACACACACACACACACACACACACACACCCTCCCATCCCTACCTGCTGGGCAGGGGCCTGACAGCACAGCAAGCAAACAGCTTGAGCTGCTGTCAATCTCTCACCTCCCCGACTGGGGTCAGCTTTCTGAGGAGGAATCGAGGGAGGCAAGGACGAGCACGGCTCATGTCTCAATACCCCCTTCAGCGGGCTAAGCCCAGCCCGTTGGAGCACTAGGCCCTGTTTACACAAGAGAGGCAAAATGGGGATTCTATTACCCTTTTTGAATTTTTTCGATTATACCGGGATTCCAAAACTCATCTGTATACACCAAAGGCACAACACGGCCTCAAGCGCAGTACCAGCTTGCCTTGCTTTGGATGAAGAAGAATGACAGCACGGTACGACAATGTTTCAGAGAAATGTGTGTACTGAATGGCATAACCCTTCTGGTGAAAGGTAGTCTGGGTAAAGAAGGGACACAAAGGATCAAACTAAATACTATCTCACTCATACTATCTAACACATGTATCATATGATGCCAAAGAAAAGCATAAATTAAAACTAACTTACTAATATAAATCCAAGTGGGCATCACCGGTTCCTAACTTCCTGTCTAACAGGTAAAGCTGCGTGGTGTGGATGTAAAGCCAAGGGCTGCTCACCTGTCCCCTTGCTCCTGGGCCAGTAACAAATGCAAGAAAGATACTGTACCGTGTACAGAGTTGAACTAATAAGGCTGAATGTCCATTTGACACAAAAGCAAGAGCAAACAATAATCACTGGTAAGTAATAAAAAACAAAGATAACCTAAGATAACGAAACATAACAAGACAACGTCACAAATCTCTTTTAAAGATAATGAAACATAACAAGACGACTTCACAAGTCTCTAATCTCAGGTCCCGGGGAGCAAAGTACCCCCCGCTCCTGTACTGGTTGATAACCGGCGATGTATGCGGAAAGCATGTGACATTGTGTGACAACAGTTCCGCAAGAGATTCTGTATGTTTTGATTGATTGTCCCTAAACAATCCAAGGTAACATGCCTGAACGACTATAGACCTGTAGCCCTCACCTCGATTGTCAGCAAATGCTTCGAGAGGTTGGCCAAGGACTTTATTTTCTCCCTGTTACCTGCCACGCTGGACCCATGGCAATTTTTATATCGTCAAAACAGATCCACGGACGACGCAATTGCCATGGCCCCCCACACTGCCCTTTCCCACCTGGAGGGAAAGAACTGTTCTGTGCGGATGCTGTTTGTGGACTACAGCTCAGCGTTCAACACGATAGTTCCTGCCAAGCTCGACACCAAGCTTAGAGGTCTAGGCGTGCCCCCATCCACGTGCAGCTAGATACAGGACCTCCTGTCGGACCACCGCTGGTGGGGATGGGCAGCACCACCTCAGAGCCACTGACCCTCAACACGGGAGCCCCCCAGGGATGCGTGCTGAGCCCTCTCCTCTACTCCCTCTACACCCACGACTGCATGGCTATGTACAGCTCCAACGTCATCATCAAGTTTGCTGACGACACGACAGTGATGGGCCTGATCGCCGGCGACGACGAGACAGCCTACAGGGAGGACGTCGGATCGCTGGAGCAGTGGTGCAAGGAGAACAGCCTCGCCCTCAACATCAAGAAGACCAAGGAGCTGATCGTGGACTACAGGAAGCAGAGAGGAGAGCACAGCCCTATCTCCATCGACGGTGTTGCAGTAGAGAGGGCCAGCAGCTTCAAGTTCCTCGGCGTGCACATCTCCGAGGACCTCACATGGTCCACGCACACCACACACGTGGTGAAAAGAGCCCAACAACGCCTGTATTTCCTCAGGCGTCTGAGGAAATTCAGCAGGGGCCCCCGCATCCTGAGAACATTCTACAACCGGCACCATCGAGAGTATTCTTACAGGGTGTATCACCGCCCGGTACGGGAACTGCACCGCACTCGAGCGCAGAGTGCTTCAAAGGGTGGTGCGGACGGCCCAGTATATCGTGAGGTGAGCTAACCTCCCTCCTGGATATATAAACAGGCGGTGCGTGGCCAAGGCCAAACGCATCATAAAAGACAATGCCCACCCCAGCCACAAACTGTATTCACTTTTACCATCAGGCAGGCGATACCGCAGTATCAAGTGCCACACAAATAGAGTTAGAGATAGCTTCCACAGTCAGGCCATCAGGCTGCTGAACAAGGGCGTATAGCATATAACAATGTATATTTTATTACATTGATTTATATATATATATTGCTCTTTTTCTGACAATATTGCATTTAATATATTGCATTGTTATATATTTAACTTATACAGTTTTGTACTTTTTTACTTATTTTTATCCTATTCTTTTTTTAGAACTGCTGTCTGTCGTCGGGAATTGCACATACGATTTTCACTCATTGCTTATACTTGTTTAAACTGTGAAGTGACAATAAACTTGACTTGACTTGACTTAGCTTGACTTAATGTAGCACACACTACCTCACAAGAGTTGCCTGCATCGCACACAACCATTCCATCCATCTGTTTAGACAGAGGAATCATCTCTCTTCCATCGCCATCTCAACATTGTGAGAGCTTCAAAACACTAGTGTGTAGTGTAGTCTACTGGTTATATTAGAACATACACTAGACTATTAGAACATAGACATTTGAACATAGACCTGACTATTACAACATATACATTAAAACATAGACTAGACTATTAAAATAGACTACTAGAACAAAACAGCAGACTCTCTAGACAATTATTAGATAGACTACAAGACTATTATTAAATAGACTATTAGACAATTAGAACATGATTGATGTGATGGTTCCCTCTCCGGGAACCATCACCTTATCGTGGTGGAGAGGTTTGGGTGTCCCTGTGAACCTGAGAGCTGTGTTGTCTGGAGCCTAGTGCTCCTGGTTGGGTCTGCATGGTGTACACAGGTGGTCAGGGAAGCCGTCCGGCTGAAGAAGGAGGCCTTCCGGGCTATGTTAGCCTGTGAGACTCCGGACTCAGTTGCGAGGTATCGACAGGCCAAGAGGACGGCAGCCTCGGCTGTAGCGGAGGCAAAGCAGCGGGTGTGGGAGGAATTCGGAGAAGATTCAAGATTCAAGAAACTTTATTTATCCCGAGGGAAATGAATGTGCAACAGTTGACACAGGGGGAATAAATGCACACACAAATATACTAATACCTAAGCTAAAAACGAAATAACAACAACTAACTAAACAAAACTAGTATAAACAAAATCTAACTAAAATAACTCTAAATGAAATCTAAATGTATTGATAGATGAATAGATAAATTGAAGCCATGGAGAAGGACTTTCATTCGGCACCAAAGCGTTTCTGGCAAACAATCCGGCGCCTCAGGAGGGGGAAGCGTGGATCCATCCAAGCTGTGTACAGTAAGGGTGGGACATTGCTGACCTCAACTGAGGAGGTGATCGGGCGGTGGAAAGAACACTTTGAGGAACTTCTTAACCCAACTACACACTCAACGGTAGAGACAGAGCTGGAGGATGAAGGACGGCAAACATCAATCTCCCTGGAGGAAGTCACTGCGGTAGTCAAACATCTCCACAGTGGCAAAGCCCCAGGGGTTGATGAGATCCGTCCAGAAATGCTAAAGGCTCTGGGTGTTGAGGGGCTGTCATTGCGCCGAAGTCTGGGACAGTGCCTGAGGAGTGGCAAACGGGGGTGGTGGTACCCCTGTTCAAAAAGGGTGACCAGAGGGTGTGTGCCAATTACAGGGGTATCACATTACTCAGCCTCCCTGGGAAAGTCTACTCTAAGGTGCTGGAAAGGAGGGTTCGGCCGATAGTCGAACCTCAGATTGAAGAGGAACAATGCGGATTCCGCCCTGGTCGTGGAACAACAGACCAGCTTTTCACTCTTGCAAGGATCCTGGAGGGGGCTTGGGAGTATGCCCAGCGGTCTGCATGTGTTTTGTGGATTTGTAGAAGGCATATGATCGGGTCCCTCGGGAAATACTATGGGGGGTGCTGCGGGAGTATGGGGTGTGGGGGTCACTATTGAGGGCCATCCAATCTCTGTACTCCCAAAGCAAGAGCTGTGTCCAGATTCTCAGTAGTAAGTCGGGCCTGTTCTCGGTGGGTGTTGGCCTCCACCAGGGCTGCGCTTTGTCGCCCATCCTGTTTGTGATTTTCATGGACAGGATCTCAAGGCGTAGTCATGGAGGGGAGGGTTTTCAGTATGGTGGGCTCAGGATTGAATCGCTGCTGTTTGCAGATGATGTGGTCCTGTTTGCGTCATCAGTATGTGACCTTCAATACTCACTGGATCGGTTTGCAGCGGAGTGTAAAGCGGCTGGGATGTCTGAGGCCATGGTTCTTAGCAGGAAACCGGTGGATTGTCTACTCCAAGTAGGGAGGGAGTCCTTATCCCAAGTGAAGGAGTTCAAGTATCTTGCGGTCTTTTTCTCCAGTGAGGGGAGGATGGAGCGTGAGATTGACAGGAGAATAGGTGCAGCGGGAGCGGTATTGGGTGCACTTTGGGGCACCGTTGTAACCAAAAGAGAGCTGAGCCAGAAGGTAAAGCTCTCTTCGTTCCTTCCCTCACCTATGGCCATGAGCAATGGGTAATGACCAAAAGGACGAGATCGCGAATACAAGCGGCCAAAATGAGTTTCCTCAGGAGGGTGGCTGGTATCTCCCTGAGGGATAGGGTGAGAAGCTCAGTCACTCGTGAGAGACTCGGAGTAAAGCCACTGCTCCTTCGCGTAGAAAGGAGCCAGTTGAGGTGGTTCGGGCATCTAGTAAGGATGCTTCCTGGTCGCCTCCCGCGGAAGGTTTTCCAGGCACATCCAACTGGGAAGAGACCACGGGGCAGACCGAGGTACAGGTGGGGTGATTACATCTCCACACTGGCCTGGGAACGCCCAGTCAGAGCTAGTCAATGTTGCCTGGGAGAGGGAAGTTTGGAGTCCCCTGCTGAAGCTGCTACCTCCGTGACCCGATTAGGGATAAGCGGGAGAAGATGGATGGATGGATGGACAATTAGAACAGACTACTAGACTATTATTGAATAGGCTACTAGACCAAAACAGTATCTACTCTCTAGACAATTATTAAATAGACTATTCGATTATTATTGAATAGACTATTAGACTATTAGGACATCGACTCGATTTATACAACATATACTACACTATTGCTGAATCTAAGTAAAAATGTAAAACAACTCAAAAAGTAATTATACCCTATTAATGCATTTAGATCAATAAAAGGTACAATGAAAACCCTTGAGCCTGATACATTGGTTTTAATTATGTCTACAGGTCTTATATATGCTATCAGGCTACTAAATGTTATAGTTACATTATTTATAGTTACACTGGGTTATTAATACATGTACTCACATGCTCTATAACTAAAGTATATAGTTAGTTAGTGGTTTATTTACCTGCTGCTGCTGGTTGTTGTGTGGCTGTATGGTTGCCTTTGACATTTCATAATGTTTGAGTTGTGTCTCCCGTAGACACACAACTCTAATAAAGTTGTCTGAATCTGAATAACTAAGCTGGATATATTAATAGGCTATTATAAGGCATTATAAATATAGTATTTGTTGTATAGGAGGCCTCAGATAAAATGCATTATAAAATAATTATATATACAGTATATATATATATATCAGTGGTGGACCGTCAGGGCCAGCAAGGCCTTCTCTGCTGGCCTAACCATCATCAGAATCTTTTTCCACAAATATGTATTAAATTATTCCCCATAGTCTATTATCCTAATTTCATAGCTTTCCTCTTGGTTGCACTGCTTCCAGCCTCAGATCGAGGTTTGGAGGGCTGGCCTTTATGTTGGAGCTCTTATCCAATCATATTTCAGCCATAATGTGTTGCCAGGGTCCAAGAAATCTGCCCTTAGGCCTTCAGAATCAACAGTGCGGGCGCCTGGGGCTTAAAGTGAACGGAAACAAAACTGTGGCGTTAACCAATCAGATATCGAGTTGGCGACACCGGGGCCAGCTAGCAGGCGTACGACAACATCAGTACGTGCACGTCTTTTGATTGGATACGCGCTATTGAGAGGCGGAGCTATGGAGAGCTAGCAAACTGAACTTCTACAAGCAGTTTTTTTGGAACTGAAACGCACAGATCAACTGTACATCATTGAAGTCTTCTTGAGGAAAGAAAGGAGGATGGATTTTGTGTTCAAATAATCAGTTGTTTTGGTGAGTACAAAGCATTTTATTTTTATTTTATTTTATTTTATTTTATATATTTTTGTCATTTTATTTTGTTATTAAATCAATATTAACGAATTAATATATATGTAATTAAAATGACAAATATATAAAAAATGTTTGATGCTTCTGCAAGAGATGTAGAGATATGTGTGGCCACTGGCTCAGCTGTGCAGTGAAAGTACTTAAGGAGACTTGTTGAATTGTTTTGGTTTAACTTTTATCAAAGTGGACATTCAAGGCTCGGAATACACTTTCACCACTGTCACAAATATATCCTCATGAACAAATGCAAATGATTTGTTTGTTTGCTTTTATTTTCAGTGAATAGTTTGTGTCTTTATCGTCACGTTTCTTAAGTGAAACCGCTTTGGGTGCGACAATGCGCTGTTTAGTGAACAAACTTGTTAAAGCTCACATACTTTTGGTGGACTTAATAAAACTTTGTAGACTAATCCCTTAAAAGCGCCTTTTATTTTTAAGTTTTGACAGTATCCAAGCGATCTTAAAGCTAATAGTTTAACACTAAATGTGGATTTATTGATTATAAATGCTTCAAAAATATTAACATAACTCTGTTGTACTTGACTATGTTAAGGTGATGCAACGCCCGGTTCTACTGTGTTTCTGTCTAAATGTATAGTTTCCAGAGCCATGGCGTCATAACGATGGTTTTAAGAGGTGTAATAACTGTGTAGGACATCACTGAAGGCCTTGGTGTGAAATACACGGCCTGCCACTGATATATATACGGGGTCTCAATGGACCAAGAGG
>CM051000.1:1191618-1194118 GCA_027704905.1 Muraenolepis orangiensis | reverse complement strand
TGCTTTAACCACAAACAATTTAAAAAGCAATTCTCAATTTGTATGTTCAAACCCAGTGTGTGTGTGTGTGCGTGCGTGTGTGTGTGTGTGTGTGTGTGTGTGTGTGCGTGTGCGCGTGCGCGTGCGTGTGCGTGTGCGTGTGCGTGTGCGTGTGCGTGCGTGTGTGTGTGTGCTGTCCCAGGCCTGTTGGCGCTGGTGGAGAGCGTTCTGCGGTGTCTTCTCCATCAGAGAACTCACTGGAGTCTTAAATGTTGTCTGTGGCATTTAAAGCTCAATTAAAAGCGTCTAATGCAGAAAGACATCTCTTACCGAGCAGACGGGAGCCGTCGAGGTCCTAATCAACATGCCTCCCAAGACATAATATATTTATATTTACCAGGGTATAATTTAGAGAATGAGGCACCATTTAAAAACACTGGAACAATAAATTATTCTTAATAATTGCACATGAACAGTGCTGTGTGTGTGTGTGTGTTTATGTGTGTGCTTGTGTGTGTGTGTGTGTGTGTGTGTGTGTGTGTGTGTGTGTGTGTGTGTGTGTGTGTGTGTGTGTGTGTGTGTGTGTGTGTGTGTGTGTGTGTGTGTGAGTGTGTGTGTGTGTGTGTGTGTGTGTGTGTGTGTGTGTGTGTGTGTGTGTGTGTGTGTGTGTGTGAGTGTGTGTGTGTGTGTGTGTGTGTGTGTGTTGGTGCTTCTGCATTTATTCCCATGTGTGTTTGTGTATTTGTATTTGTGTATTTGGGCTTGTGTGTATCTCAACAATGTACAATAAAGAGGATAGATATTAATGTTGTGTATATTTAATTGGACAGACAGACAGACAAGGGGGGGGGGGGGGGTGCTGGCCAGGGGCTGGACAGTTCCTCATGTCCAGGACTATCATTCCCCTCCAACATGTCTCCCTCCATCACCCGTTCTGGTCCTCATTGACACTGAGCAGCAGACCACAGCCAGGGGCGCCCCCCTCCAAACCTCGCCGTACCGAGACCCAGGAGGCCGGTCGAGGCCGACCATGGAGACCATGTGTGTGTGTGTGTGTGTGTGTGTATGTTCTTATGGGTGTGTGTGGGCACTTGTGTGTGTATGTGTATGTGTGTGGCATAACTTTAAAGTGTGTTTGAATGTATATATGTGTGTGTGTCTGTAGGATTGCACTTTAAATGTGCATGTAAAAGAGTGTGTCTGTCCGTGTGTGTGTGTGAGTGTGTGTCCGTGCCTGTGTGTGTACATGTGTGTATGTGTGTGTGTGTGTGTGTGTGTGTGTTTGTGTATACACAAGTGCGTGCATGCACTTTAAATGTGTGTGTAAAAGAGTGTGTCTGTCCACATGTCTGTGTGTGCGTGTGGTGCGTGCGTGTGTGTGTCCGTGGGTGTGTGTGTGTGGGTGTGTGTGTGTGTGTTTGTGTGTGCGTGTGTATGTGTGCTTGTGTGCTAGCTATTGCGCTAACACCTCAGCCGTGTTCCCAGACAACACATGAAGGAGTTGCTTCACCATAAAGAAGAGGAGCTGACAGCTTGCTGGGGGGGGAGAGGTAGAGGGGGGAGGGGTGGGAGGGGGGGAGGAAGGGTGGGGGGGTAGAGGGGAGGGGGGGGAGAGAGGTGGGAGGGCGCTGGGTGAGGGCTGGCCTATTTTTAACTCTGAGCTGTGGCTCCTATTTTGAGAGCAGGTGTGGGCGGGCTCCCAGAGGGGAGGGAGGTTAGTAGAAGACGTCTGTATGGATGTGAGGACAGCGCCGGCTGATCAGCATCCCGCCGCCCTCTCTTACGCTGGTGTTTACCTTTTCCTGGAGGCCTGAAGAGAGAGAGAGAGAGAGAGAGAGAGAGAGAGAGAGAGAGAGAGAGAGAGAGAGAGAGAGAGAGAGAGAGAGAGAGAGAGAGAGAGAGAGATAGAGATAGAGAGAGAGAGAGAGAGAGAGAGAGAGAGAGAGAGAGAGAGAGATAGAGAGAGAGAGAGAGAGAGAGAGAGAGAGAGAGAGAGAGAGAGAGAGAGAGAGAGCGAGAGCGAGAGAGAGAGTGGGATAGAGAGAGGAAGAGAAGGCCTGGTGCTATTCTCCGCTCCATAAAGCCTCTGTTCCTCCTCTAAGCCTGGATGAATCACCTCCACTACATTACATTTATGACTCCCTGTTCTCCTCCTTCCTCTCGCTGTCTCCATCACCACCACCACCACCACCTTCCCAGAGGTGAGCGAGAGGGAGAAGGATGGAGTAAGTGTGGAAGGAAATGGGTGGGGGGAAGGGGGGAGGTGGAGGTGGGGGAGAGGAGGGAGAGGAGGGAGAGGGGGAGGGGGGAGAGGGAGGGGGGAGGAGGGAGGGAGAGGGGGAGGGAGAGGGGGGAGAGAGGGGGGAGGGAGAGGGGGGGTGAACATGACGAGAAGAGAAGCCTAATAAATGAGTGCTTTATGAGGCGGTTCTCCCTGACCACGACCACCAGGACCCACCAGACCCCCCTCTCTGTGAGACGCACACTGAAACACTAGTGGTTATGGTGTGCAGGACAGGCA
>CM051000.1:1136618-1161618 GCA_027704905.1 Muraenolepis orangiensis | reverse complement strand
GGCAAAGAAACACATTTTTCTACGTATTTTTCCGGCGTAATTCTCAATGTCCACCAATGGACCACTGGTATCCGTGGACCGTGGAGTGTTTAAAAGAAGGAGTTGTCAACACCATCTGAACCAGCTCTAGTGATTCCTCTGGCTTTGCCACGGCTGCCATCCATCCCTTCTGACACCTGGCGCGGGCCTCCGGGCTCCACAGCTTTAGAGGAGGTCAGCGGCCGGAGGCCCCAGCATCGGCTCTCCGTCTGGGGGATGTTCTGCATACTGAGCAGCCTGATTAGGCAAAGGAGCACACAGGGGGCTACCGCTCCAGAGGACCAGGAGGGAGACAGGCGTGACGGCACACAGCCCCACAGCTGTCGGCTTCGGCTGGCCAGGTAACCGAGAGGACGACCTGGTAAACCACAGCTCCTCCCGCTCACATCAGGGGGCCGGATGGTGGACCCAGGACTGACACACAGGTTGTGGAAAAATTCACCCCAGGCAAAAAAGATTGGGTTTGTTAAAATGAAGCGAGAGGAGACTGTTGTGATCAAAACAATTCCGGTGCTATAAATGGACAAGACTGGCTTGTTTCTATTTATTGATTTGAACAATTTGCAGACAACCCCAATTATTTCCGACAGAGTTTATTTTCTGTCTGGGGAACGACAGTGTTTATCATACCCCCCACATAGCTGCCAAAAATACGGATTTCAGTAAAAAGAAAGTTGATGTTCAACTCAATTTGAAGGACGTATTATGCTAACCAAAGTAAAGATAAAACAAAAGCTCTGTATGTTACTTGTGGTCGCTCGTCCAAGACCCAGCTCTTCAGGGCTCTGGCTCCACAGTGTGGAATGAACTCCCGTCTCATGTCAGGACGGCAGAGTCCCTCGCCAGCTTCCGCAAGAGACTCAAGACCCACCTGTTCAGAGTCCACCTGGACTCTCCTTGAACCCTCCTTCTCCTTTGTGAACCCCTAACTTGCTTAAGTCCTGACATTAATAGCTCTTAGCATGTTGTATATTCTAGCAAGTGTATATCCTTAATGTTGATAACACGCTCTTATCACAGCTACTTAAGCAGGTGACCTGGCAGTACCACATTGTGTTATTCATCTTGTTAATATGAATGCTTGTGAACTGCTCTATTTTTATGTTTGCGTACCTCAGCGTTATGCTATTGTCTGCTTCAACAAATGTACTTCTTGTAAGTCGCTTTGGATAAAAGCGTCTGCCAAATGCCCTAAATGTAAATGTAAATGTAAATGTAAATGTAAAGTCAATGGCAGGGGTGAAACCCAGACTACTTTAAGACATACACTCCCTGATCATCCCTGATCATAACACGAGAACCATGCTGAGACAGATCACAATGGCGCATGTGTGTGTGTCGGCATGTGCGCGTGTGCATGCGCGTGTGTGTGTGTGTGTGTGTGTGTGTGTGTGTGTGTGTGTGTGTGTGTGGACC
The DNA here is from genome assembly GCA_027704905.1 of Muraenolepis orangiensis. Classification (NCBI taxonomy): domain Eukaryota; kingdom Metazoa; phylum Chordata; class Actinopteri; order Gadiformes; family Muraenolepididae; genus Muraenolepis; species Muraenolepis orangiensis. The sequence goes on along the minus strand of CM051000.1, from coordinate 1,160,163 downwards.
GCACCCACGTGCATTACGGTAACCGATGAGCGGTGTCACGGTCAAAATAAAACCAGAGGCATAAATCAGCTGGCGATTGCGTAACTCTCGGGAGCGGCCGTGGTGGCAGGAGGGTTTATGAGGCGGCGCCGAATCACGCTGATTGCCTTCGACTCCACCCTCACCGCGTCACTCCTTCCCCTAATAAGGTGGACATGGCATTGGGACGGGTGGAGGAGTGTGTGTGTGTGTGTGTGTGTGTGTGTGTGTGTGTGTGTGTGTGTGTGTGTGTGTGTGTGTGTGTGTGTGTGTGTGTGTGTGTGTGTGTGTGTGTGCGTGTGTGCGTGTGGTGTGTGTGCGTGTGTGCGTGTGTGTGGTGTGGGTGGTGTGGTGTGTGGTGTGTGTGTGTGTGTGTGTGTGTGTGTGTGTGTGTGTGTGTGGTGTGGGTGGGGGTCTTCTGTGGCAGTTATGAAGAACAGTCAACTAAGAGATGGTGGCGAGACCATCTCAATTATCCTTCACTATGACTCATTGCTGTGACACACACACGCATACACGCAGGCACACACACACACACACACACACACACACACACAGACAGGATGACATGAGCAAATAACCTAAGTGTAATCCCTGAAGAAGATTACACAGGGCACACACACACACACACACACACACACACACACACACGCGCACACGCACACACACACACACACACACACACACACACACACGCGCACACACACACACCCTGGACGCAACACCCGGCCAGAACAGGACTGTGGGTGTCAGGGGAGAGAGCGAGGACATGACAGAACATCGGAGAGGAGTCGGCCTTCCAGTCGATAATGAAGGAATAATACAGCAGTGGAGCGATGGCATGGCTGCGCTCTGCCCGCGATAGCTCTTCTCATTAGCGTTGGCTCTAATGGCGCCCGTTTATGCTATGTGTTGGACACCCTTAATTAGGCACGGCCTTCTAAAAATAAAGCATCAATTAAGAGGTGGCGTGAACGTACATGCGCTGGGCCGGGGGGTGCGGTTGGTGTTGTTGTCGGGGTAATTGGGTGGGGCGGTGTTGCGTGACACTAAACAGGACACGTCAGAGGGATGTACAGCGCTCCGTCTATAGCGCTTGTTTGTTTGTCTTTGTGGATTGGTTTGGCGCTGAAGGGCGAGGGCTGGGTGGGGAAGGACGGAGCACAGACGTCTTCCTCGTGTTCCTGGGAGGGAGAGGGCGGGGGAGAGGGCGGGGGAGAGGGGCAGAGGTGAACACTTAGCACTAAGGCCTCCGTCTGCTGAACAATACGGACAATCTGCCGTCTCCCCGGAGCTGGGTAGAGAACAGAGAGGAGAGTAGAGAGGTCCCAGCTACTTCCTAATCATCGGCTTAAGGACAAGAAAGACAATTGTGGAGAATTGTCTGTGAAAGGTTTGCGCCTAAGGGCACACAATGAGAGATGAATGTCTGAACTGAGACTAAGATGAAGTTTGCATGGATAATTCAGCAATAAAGAGTATATTTTATGTAGCAATATACAGTAAGTAAGCCTACCTAAAGTGATCCATTGAAATAGAAACATTTTATTTTGTTTATTTGTTTACATTTTGTAGATAGCTTGTATTCCATCATCCGTCTACCATAGGCATACCGCAGCATTAAGGATACCATTATATCAATGAAGAATGAACCCATCAAACTGTAAAAAAAAGATAAAAACGTAGTCTGCAATGTATCATTTTTGTGTTTAAACATTTCAAGACGGCATTCCTTTAAGAAGCTAAAACACTCACTAGGCAAACTAAGGAGTGAAAACTAGCCTGTCACTAATTAGTCTCCCCGTGGCCTGAGGGACTCTTAGGAGCAGACCTCATGTCTGGGCGGTATCTACAGTGGGTCGCTGTCCACAGGCACGACCACCTTCATATCACATGTTATTGGACAGCTATTCAGTGTGAACTTGTTCTCTGAGTAATGTCACCAGAGGACACCTCATCTTTGTTATGGTAATTACAGCTCCCTGAGATGATGTAGATGAAACTATTGAATGGGCCAAAGTTTCACTGAGCAACACACTTAAGCCCAATGTCGTATTTTCAAGTTAGTCATTCGGAAGAGTGACTATGGCTTTAAAGAGATTCAAAACAATGCACCATGACAGAGAGAGTCTAATAGACTGAAATATTATTAAAAAAAGCACAATTCCTTCAGAGGAAAACCCATTACGGCCTCAGTAGAGAGAAATAACATTCAGCGCTATAATAGGTAGAAATATTCAAAGTCTGCAACCTTTATCTTGACAATTCCTTCTCCGCCTTTTTACATGGTGTCATTTTTTAAAGGAATTATTATAATGAAACAGTTTGGGGAACTTTAAATGGGCCACCTGTACTTTATAAGTCTTTTTCCTGGCAGCACATCTCTTCCCAAAATGAAAGGTGTTTTGAGAGAGAGAGGAGAGGCCACTCATCTGATGGACTGTTGTCCATCTGGCCTTGTTTCAGTCCTGCTCTGTCCACCGCCATGCGACCAGACACAGACCACCATCTACAGACCTGGGGCTCACACACACACACACACACACACACACACACACACACACGCACACACACACACACACACACACACACACACACACACACACACATACACACGCACACACACACACACACACACACATACACGCACACACGCACACACACACGCACATACACACACACACACACACACACGCACACACACACACGCACACACACACACACACACACGCACACACACACACACACATACACACACACACACACACACGCACACACACACACACACACACACACACACACACGCACACACACGCACACGCACACACACACACGCACACACACACACACGCATGCACACACATGCATGTACATACACACACACACATGCGCGCGCACACACACACGTACACATTCTTCTCCTACACAAAATGTATGTCGCAATCCTATCTCTTGCGTTCTTTTAATGTTCTCCTCCTCTCTCTCTCTCTCTCTCTCTCTCTCTCTCTCTCTCTCTCTCTCTCTCTCTCTCTCTCTCTCTCTCTCTAACCTTGTGAACACACCCACACCCTCAGTGCTGTGGAGGTCTGCTGGGCGTTGTCCCCCGGTGTGCGGTCGGCCCAGGAGAGCAGAAGCTCAGATCAATATGTTGATATCAGGTCCACTTATCATGAGACCCTCTCCGATCACCTTGGGTTAATACTTGACATTATAATAGAGGGCACTGTTTATTGTTTCCCTTCCATTAGCATACAGGTTGTGTCATTGCACTTAAATAATATGGGGTGCCTCCGGTTAATTACATTTTTTTATGTATTCAGTTCTTGCACTCAACAATGAAATACCTACGGTACTGCTCAGACAAACAAACAGGTACACACACAAACATGTACATAACACACACACACACACACACACACACACACACACACACACACACGCACACACACATACACACACACACACACACACAAAGACACACACGCACACACACATACACACACACACACACACACACACGCACACGCACACACACACACATACACGTCATGTGACCTGGCTGACAAATATGTAAATAAAATACACATTAGAAATACAGATGTGAAAGCCTCTTCTTCTGACTCTGTGTGTGTGTGTGTGTGTGTGTGTGCGTAGCCCAGGGGCTTGCCACGCTGGAGTATCCAAGGCCAGATCTGAAAGCCTATTCCTGCGGTCCCCGGCACTGAGTCAAGGTTCAGCAGATTGTCGGTGAACGGAGCGCCAGTGATCTCTGCTTGGGCTACTTTTATTTTTTCCCTTTTTTCTGTTATCCCAGCCCCGTCAGGGGGGCTGACGGCTCCTCAAGATCAAGGTGACTTATAGGAGAAGGGGATGATGGTGGGGGGGGGGGGTAATGACATCATGGCGGTCAAGATCATTCTTATTCCATGACAGATTACAGTGTTGGACAAGCTGCCACTCGCGTTCTGTGGCTGTGATGGCTCTGATAATTGGAGTGCTCAAGGGAGCCGGGGGGGCGGGGCTTAGGGTGGGGGGGTGGGGGGGTTAGGGCTGCTGGGTGGGGTGGGGGGGGGGCTGCTGGCATGGATCGATAAGCGTTATGGTGAGCTGAAGAGGTGCCAGTGCTAGATGTAGCAACAGCTGGAGACATCCGACCAAACAAGGTCATCGGTGCTATTGTGTTTTGTATTTGCATTATCACCTCATCACCACACTACCCCCCCACCCACACACACACACACACACACACACACACACACACACACACACACACACACACACACACACACACACACACACACACACACACACCTCACCACACATCACCCTCCGCCTCTACTTTACTCTTTATTCTCTTTGTCACTCAGTGGAATTTGCTATTATGGTAGTGGAAGGCTCAAGCCTAATAAATCCTGTGGAGCCCCAGGCCCCCGGCTCTATATATGATGTACAGAAACTGACAGCGGAGACAATGTACCCTCACACGCTCACACGAGGATACACCGGCACGTGTGTGTGGGGCATTTATTGGAGCATTCGTTTTGGATTCCGCCTTTTTATCGTGCCATTATTGTTTTATGTTTCTCAATCCCATTTCACTGATATAACTATCAATTTGCCTCCTGTCTTCCTGGCAAATAGGCAAACAGGCTGCCGTCATTGTTCAGCGGCCATGGTGGTGGTGGTGGAGGTGGTGTTGGAGGTGGAGGTGGTCAAGGTGGAGGTGGGGGTGGAGACGGTGATGGTGGAGGTGGAGTAAGTGGTGGTGGTGGTGGAGACGGTGGTGGTGGTGGTGGTCGAGGTGGTGGTGGAGGTGGTCGTGCAGGTGGTGGTGGTGGTGGTGGTGGAGGTGAAGGAGATGGTGGTGGTGGTGGTGTTGGTGGATGTGGTGTTTGTGGAGATGGTGTTGGAGGTGGTGTTGGTGGGGGTGGTGGTGGTGGTCAAGGTGGAGGTCAAGCTGGAGGTGGGGGTGGAGACGGTGGTGGTGGAGGTGGAGTATGTGGAGGTGGTGGTGGAGACGGTGGTGGTGGTGGTGGTGGAGGTGGATGTGGAGGTGGTGGTGGTGGTGGTGGTGGTGGAGGTGGAGGTGGAGGTGGTGGTGGTGGTGGAGGTGGAGGTGGTGGTGGTGGTGGTGGAGGTGGAGGTGGTGGTGGTGGTGGTGGTGGTGGTGCTGGTGGAGGTGGAGGTGGTGCTGGTGGAGGTGGTGGTGGTGGTGGAGGTGGTGGTGGTGGTGGTGGAGGTGCTGGTGGAGGTGGTGGTGGAGGTGGAGACGGTGGTGGTGGAGGTGGTGGTGGTGGAGGTGCTGGTGGAGGTGGTGCTGGAGGTGGAGACGTGGTGGTGGAGGAGGTGGTGGTGGTGGAGGTGGCGGCAGCAGCGAAAACAAACAAAAAAATCATAATCATGGCTTGTGTTCTTTAAGTCAATAGCTGTGACTTTATCAGCAGAGAACCCACAGCCGGCCGTTCAGGGAGTTAATTGAATAGGAGAGAATGCGGCTCCCTGGGCCACGTGCCCAACGTCATTTTCATATCGCTCAAATGTGATCAGACGATGGGGTGACAGCGCGGTCTGACCACCTGTCACGGCTCCCGCTGACAGCAGCCACTTGAGCGCTCTGGGGCCCCCAAGCCAAACCCATACAGTTCTGCATTTAAAAGAGGCTCCACGTTTTGGTATTTCATCCATGGTTCTTGTGGTGGGGGTTCTGTGTTGGCGGGCTGTCAGCGGCTCAGCTGTTACACAGAGGACTTGAGAATGGATAGGTGTCGCCTTCAGCTCTTGACATATTTTACACATAAAGTTGTGCTTATTAGCATGCATTCAACTTGCGCTCCGGAGGCATACCTCCTGTTTCTAATTGGGAAATAGTGAATTACCCTATGTTTTAAATTGAAATATGATGTGTTGACGGTAAAAATGGTCTAATTTGTAAATATTTGAAACCATTGGCTGCCCATCACCTATGCCCACTGCCACCATACCTCTCCAATCACATCATCTAGTGCTTTCTGTTCTACCACCCAATGCTACACCGGCCTGTTCCCCTGGTCTGTGACCCACTTGAGCCTGTCAGTTCCGTCAGCAATTAACCGATTTGGAACATTTTGACACCTGCAGTTACTCTAGACTCTAGACTCAGTCTTGCATTGCAACAGCCAGTTGCAATCTGGAGTGACAAAAATCTGGCAAGTTAGTTTCAACACTAGAAGCGCTGTGGCGGTCAATTCCACCAGCGTTGTTTTTGTGAAACTCAACGATGCTGAAAGTTTCAGCATCGCTCATTTCATGACTTTTCCTAAATATTTATTGTTTCGGGATATGTGTTCTTAACATTTGAAAATTGTATCTGAAAACAACGTTACAAGACATTTGGCGACTTAATACGCTGTAAACATGGTCCTCGCCGTAGCTAAGAGTCTGCAGTTCAACTTTTTCTCCAACAGGCGTCGCAAAGTAACAGGTAAACTAAACCGTTAATAATAGAATATTACTGATGACTCTGCCGAAGACTGTTTCCCTCACGTTGTTTATATTTATCGCCAGCCTTATTTATGCCATCGCCAATATTCAATGACGATGACACCGACTAAACACTGACGAACTAGCCTATTTTATACAGCCTGTCAGCATGCCAGGAAGCATGCCAAAAGACAAATATGACATTCATGAGTTCTGACATTCACATCTTATCAATGTTTGGTTTCTTGTCGCCAATAAGCCAACTAAATTAGTTCAACTTTTCTATGACACTAATACTGTGTTAAGTTGCTTTACTTATAGCCTACATAATGACGCGATTAGGGTTCTATTCAAGCAGGCATTCTTGACTGTGATATATTCTTGTTTCATATTCTGATGACAAATGTACGCTACTTTTTGGAAGTAGCATAAATGATACTTGTAGATATGAAGGTATGAAGGTCTTTTTATTTATTTTATTTGTCAAATGCCAGCTGTCTACTATTGTCTATTGTCTATTGTCTACCAGCTGTCAAGAGTGGACCTCAGCTTGGTGCAGCTGTGCAGTACCACCTAGTGGCCTCTTGGTGGTACGAAAACTAAAAAACAGGGTTTTTTTCCGGGGTCAATTTGACCTGGCGGTAAAATGCAGTTCAGTGGTGACAGCACTTCTTGTGTTATCTTGCTATTGCAAATTAGACTCCAATAAACTAAGATCATGTTTAGCTATGTCAAAACTACTAAACGTGTTCTGTAGTTGGCAACATCCCATTAAAGAGAATAACAATGGTGGACAGGAAGAAGGGAGGAGGGGGAGAGAGATGATTGATTGGTCATCCAAATGAGACAATACCCCCAGAATTTTTGCTCATTCAGTATGTACAGTTTATGTTCAGTAAAAGGAGGTTTTAAAAAAACCAAAGGGCCTCTACATCAAACTACAACATTGGACTCCTAACAACCAATCAATAGCAATATAACAGATCAATACATTTGAGCTGGATAGATGATCGCAGGAAAATAAAATATATTTAGAATTGACAGGACAATTACAGGACAATAGCTATCGGAAAGGTATCTCCATCGTCAGAAGTTGAAGGCAGTTCCAATTTTCACAAAGAACAGAAAATAAATGTGTAAAGCTGAAAGAGAAAGAGAAAGAGAAAGAGGGAGAGAGAGAGAGAGAGAGAGAGAGAGAGAGAGAGAGAGAGAGAGAGAGAGAGAGAGAGAGAGAGAGAGGGAGAGAGAGAGAGAGAGAGAGAGAGAGGGAGAGGGAGAGGGAGAGAGAGAGAGAGAGAGAGAGAGAGAGAGAGAGAGAGAGAGAGAGAGAGAGAGAGAGAGAGAGAGAGAGAGCGAGAGCGAGAGGGAGAGGGAGAGAGAGAGAGAGAGAGAGAGAGAGAGAGAGAGAGAGAGAGAGAGAGAGAGAGAGAGAGAGAAAGAGAATGAGAATGAGGTTGGAATTAAAAAAGAAGAGAGCGAGAGAAAGAAAGCGGTGAGGAATAGAGTGCAGACACAGGAAGTAGAGTCTGGTGGAGAGGAAGGGAAGTGGTTAGAACCAGGGATCTGTCAACGGGAGACGTGCAGAGTGAGGAAACATGGCAGGGCAGAAGAATACTTACAGTGGGGAGGAGGGAGTGGTGAGGAAGAGAAAAAGAGAAATAGCCAATTAGCAAGGATCCTGCAGGTGTGTTTTCTCTCTATAACCCCCCCCCCCCCCCCCCCACCACCATATTCTACCCTGTCGAACAGGGGGGGGGGGGGGTTGCAGGCCTCAAAGAGCATGGAGTTGCTACGGCAACCACCTGGCACGCTCTGTCTCCAGGGAAACGGAAATGTCACAGCTAAGAGGTCTCACATAAAGTAAGCAGGGAAGAAAATGGCAGAGAGAGAGACATAGAGAGAGAGAGAGAGAGAGAGAGAGAGAGAGAGAGAGAGAGAGAGAGAGAGAGAGAGAGAGAGAGAGAGAGAGAGAGAGAGAGAGAGAGAGAGAGAGAGAGAGAGATAAAACATGCAGGTAAGAATGAGGAAACAGCGGTGGAATCGTTGTTACTCCTTATCTTGAGCCAAAGCTGTCAGATTATCTATAGAGTTTCTGTAGAATCAAATTATTCTGCTGGCATTTCCATCTGAGCCTCACACCACTCCCTAACTTAGTTTACAGTCTGAGCAGATGACAAAAGGAGACGCATGGGTAATTTAGAGACGCTCCCTTAGTAATAATCACAGCAGAAACTCAAAACCCTCGTATATGATGCGTGAACACAATACCGCCCATGGTCGCGTCTGGGAGAACTAATCACATTTCATTTATTTAATCAAATGTTTACCACTGAAGAGAGCTGAAGAGGGTCTGGAGGCGTGGCCCTGGCTCTCTCCAGGCCGGGGGTGAATGTGACCGCGTTCGGAGCCCGAGCGCGAGAACGACCCTCCAAATCCCACATTAGCTGAGGCCAACCAGCTAAAAAGCCCATTAACCTGAATGGCCGCTGATTGCTCCACTTGGCCTTCACACAGGTGCTCCAGCACCCCTCAAGGTCCCCGTTAGGGTACACAAATGTGTGTTTGTTTGTGTTTGTGTTTGTGGTTTTTTTCATGGCACCGCCTCCTTGCCTGATCCTGATCAATGCCACACATTATAGTTATTGGCTCCACTCCCTCCTCCCCCTTTTCACATTTTTTGTATTAACTAATTGTGTTGATTGTGCCCATCTGGCCTAATTGACCTTCCGCTTCATAAGAATACAAATAAATAGAAGCAAAAAGTTAGAATGGCCCACGGAAGTCACAGAAGCCATAAAAAGCAAGGAGGAAAAGGGAGTGCTATGTTTGTGTGTTTTCGTGTGCGTTTGTGTGTTTCCACGTGTGTCCATCTCGGTGCTCGAGGACCGTGGGAGATGGAGGTGGCCAGCTAAATGGGGCATTTCTCTAGCATGCTGTTGCATGTTTGACAGTGTGTGTGTCTGGCCATGCCTAATTTATTTCCCCCTTTGTAGCTGTTGTCTCCATTCCGCGGTTGATTAAACCAGCCTCATGCGGCTATGCTCAACAAATAGCGTAATTGAGTACGACCTTGGTAAATGATATATCAGCCCTATCCTCCAAAAACGCCACCTGCAGCAGACGGCCATCTTCCCAGCACATTGCTCTGCGGGCCGCTGCACCAAACATAACACAAACAGGGGATTCGCCTCCTGAGCCAAAGTCATTTCTTGCTCGACCTTTCCCACAAATCACCGCAATGACACAGGGCTGGATGGATCACTGGAATGGGACACATTTGTATCACTTAGGCCTTTCATCAGATACAAGCAGATACTCATCTATTATTCCCGACTTCCATTTGCAACTTTAGCACCTCAGACCCTGCACAGAGGGCAAAATAAGTGAACAAAACATTGCTATCTCTGCCCCATGTAGCCGTAGCATGGAGCCGCTGTACAGAGCCGTCATTAAAATGCCATCCCGTCTCTGAGAGAGAGGCGAGAGAACGGGGGCTGGTAGTTTGTGTTCAAAGGGAACCTGCCTGCATCAGAACATCTGATGGCTCTCTCAGCTCCATCTGGGCTGGGATCTCTCGTGGGATGCAGACGTCTGCTTGGAGATGGCCTCATACCTGATGAGTCTGAGCTCAAGGAGGGCTTTTTCTCAAAACAAACCAAAGATCTGCCCTCCATTCCCTGTTTGTTTGCCTACGCCAGCCCTTCTTTCACCGGCTGGCTGGGTGGCTGGCTGGCTGGCTGGCTGGCTGACTGGCTGGCTGGCTGACTGGCTGACTAGCTGACTGGCTGGCTGGCTGGCTGGCTGGCTGGCTGGCTGGCTGGCTGGCTGGCTGGCTGGCTGGCTGGCTTGCACTGCAGCGCTGAGCGATGTGTCTGCCCACAGCCAGTGTGTGACACTGATGTGTTTCTCAAGAGGGATGTGTATCCTGCAGGTAAACACCTGGAGGCTGAAAAATCACCCTCGGAAAGCGGGCGACAGGGACTGCGCTGTAGCCAGGGACGGTTAACAAAGTGAGACTCATCCTTCTGCCTGTCTCCACGCCCGATACTGTTTCAGACATGCAGTGTGATGGCAACATGCCGCCCGATGTGGCAGAAGGGAGGGAGAGAATAAGGTGTGTGAGAGACTACTTGTTGGTGGTTTGTTTTTCATGTCCTAGTTTCCATTGTTTAAATTTTACCATGAAATGGATGAACAATAAAACAATTATAAACATTAAGAATTAATAACCAGAAAATATCTGAATAATAACAACAAATGCTAACATCCTGCAGAACAATCAGATTTTGTATAACAAGATTACATAGGTGTGTGTGTGTGTGTGTGTGTGTGTGTGTGTGTGTGTGTGTGTGTGTGTGTGTGTGTGTGTGTGTGTGTGTGTGTGTGTGTGTGTGTGTGTGTGTGTGTGGTGTGTGTGTGTGTGTGTGTGTGTGTGTGTGTGTGTGTGTGTGTGTGTGTGTGTGTGTGTGTGTGTGTGTGTGTGTGTGTGTGTGTGTGTGTGTGTGTGTGTGTGTGTGTGTGCACGTGTGTATGTGTGTGTGTGTGTGTGTGTGTGTGTGTGTGCACGTGTGTATGTGTGTGCGAGCGAAGGTCCCGGTGACCTCTGCCGAAGACATTGAAAGGACCGAGGCTTTGTTGAGCAGCAGATCTCCCCTCCATGTCCCTCGGAGCGGATCCGCCTCTGGCTTGGAGGAGGGATGGAGATGTGCTGATAAAAATAGGTCACACTGCCAATAAACAGCCCGGGCGAGAGGGGAGCAACAGAGAGGAAGGTTACCATGGCACTGAGACGAGATGGACAGATGGGTGGACAGAACTCTTCATCACCCTCAGTGTACTGGGAAATGATAAGGCAACTGATAGGGGGGTGACAAGAACATCAGGATACGGAAAAAGAGGACAGAGCAGAGCCCATGGTCTCCCGTCATCGCACACCAGAGGTCAGAGCCTGTTTTTCAAACACACGCTCACAGGCCGGGTGATGTGGGCTTGGTATTGCACACTACACTCTCGAAACAAGACACACACTGTTGAAATGATACGCAGTGGAATGACCCCACCGGGGGAAGAGGGGGGGGGTCAAACTACACCCCTGCAGCTCATTAAAACATCCCTTCTCCCGTTCTCTCTGACAAGCACCAAGTGACAGGATGCCTAAAGGGCCATGTGGAAATACATTCCCCAGGTTACCTGCATATGATGAACCGCAGGGGGGCGGCCATAAACTCCCCGCACTCCAAGGTGATTAATGCATGATGTAGAAGGGAGAGAGAGAGAGAGAGAGAGAGAGAGAGAGAGAGAGAGAGAGAGAGAGAGAGAGAGAGAGAGAGAGAGAGAGAGAGAGAGAGAGAGAGAGAGAGGCCTACATAGGCGGAGCACAATCTACACACGCTCCTTGCGGGAATGGGCCTATATAGGGTTCCGGTGGTCCCCAAAGCGGAATGGTTTTCATCAAGGAACGGCAAAGAGTCAACAGCCACGCCGGACGTGTTTCATTTGTAGTTAAGTCACGGGACGGGTGGAGCCGCCGTGCCGCTCTACCCCTCGGAGGACGATTGGAGCAACGGGGAAGGAACGGGAGAGGGGGAGGAGATGGATGGAGCCAAAAGGACGTTTCAACTCCCCTTTCCCGTCTTTCCCTCAGAGAGCTGTCATGGCGGCCAGCCGGCCTGCTTAGTGATGGAAGGCTTTCATTCATGGGCTGCCTGACAGAAAGCATGTTTCCCTGATTTAAACAGACCTGGGTTATTGCCCCTCAGCATCTCAGCAGTCCCTTCTTTAAGCATGTCCTCTTGCATATTCGCTGATAACTAGCATGTCCTCTTGCATATTCGCTGATAACTAGCATGTTCTCTTGCAAAGCCGCTGATAACTAGCATGATCTCTTGCAAAGCCGCTGATAACTAGCATGTCCTCTTGCAAAGCTGCTGATAACTAGCATGTCCTCTTGCCTAGCCGCTGATAACTAGCATGTCCTCTTGCCTAGCCGCTGATAACTAGCATGTCCTCTTGCCTAGCCGCTGATAACTAGCATGTCCTCTTGCCTAGCCAGTGATAACAAGCATGTCCTCTTGCCTAGCTGCTGATAACTAGCATGTCCTCTTGCCTAGCCAGTGATAACAAGCATGTCCTCTTGCCTAGCCGCTGATAACTAGCATGGCTCTCACGTCACTTTCAACCATCACATAATGTCACATCATTCTCAAATGAATTCTTGATGAATTGTGACTTTAATATCCAGGCAGTCTTGTATGTTGCAGGGACGGTGAGGCGGGAAAGTTGTTCAACATCAGAGTAGCTTAATGTGTTTATGCTCAACACCAGCAGCAAGAGATGTACTGGAAGACTGGTACAAGCTCCATGTTCTGATCATACAGCTGTTAAACCACAACCGGATTTAGAGGACATTTGCAGACACATGGGTAAAAAAGGTGTGTAGGACGAAGCATTTAGGCTAGGCAGAAGCCCTAGTCACCATAGGAAGAGTGTGCCTCCAACACGTCAACAGACACCACGGTGCTGTGGGAAGACAGACCGTAGCGTTCTACAGGGAGCATGGTTACCTGTGAAGCATCAGACAGAGGAGAGAGAGCGTGGCATGAGAGCTGTCTATGAAAGAATATCCTTGAACTTTCCAAGAACATGGTTTTATCCTCAGAACAAAGATATTTCCCTACCTGTATCTCTTCTGTCCTTCTGATTTTTTCACACTACAGTATACATGTTTCAAAATAATACAACATCACAGAAATAACAAACAAAAATAAATGGAGGAAGAGCTATTCTCAGTTGGGGCCCAGTCTTGTGAAGTTGTTCTGTAGGTTTGTTTCAAGTTTTTGTTGAAAAGCAACACAAAAATATGTTTTCTTCTTAGAAGGGTAGAGAGTGGGATTCCCCAGAGTATCTGAGTCCACTGTGAATGATGCTGCTGCAGTCTCTCTGGAGACTCAACACTCACATAGGGTCCCGAGAGAGAGAGAGAGAGAGAGAGAGAGAGAGAGAGAGAGAGAGAGAGAGAGAGAGAGAGAGAGAGAGAGAGAGAGAGAGAGAGAGAGAGAGAGGCCCCTGGCCTTTATGATAGTTAGTAGAATAACAGGGGACAATACATGCATGAAGGTTCCAGAGAATCCAGATGAAGGGGGAGCACAGGCTGCCTCTGACCGGGAGTTAGGCAAGCGCAGCATCTTGCTAATGTGCTACCTACACACAAGGTTATTATTCTCCCAAGAGTGTGTGCATGGACCCCCCCCCCCCCCCACACACACACACACACACACACACACACACACACACACACACACACACACACATACATACTTACTTTACTTACTTAACTGTGTGTGTGTGTGTGTGTGTGTGTGTGTGTGTGTGTGTGTGTGTGTGTGTGTGTGTGTGTGTGTGTGTGTGTGTGTGTGTGTGTGTGTGTGTGTGTGTGTGTGTGTGTGTGTGTGTGTGTGTGTGTGTGTGTGTGTGTGTGTGTGTGTGTGTGTGTGTGTGTGTGTGTGACTTTATTCATACAGAAAGGCAAGTCTACAGTAAGAAGTAAGTGTGTATGAGAGAAGGAGTTCCATTTACTGAGCCGACCTGGTCTATGTATGATAAAAGCATTACTGGTAACTACTTAAAATGCTTTGGAAGGCACCAGGGAAAACTGGACAGAAGTATCAAAAGAAGATATAGGATATATATATATATACAGTATATATATATACAGTATATATATATTTATAAATATATATATATATATATGTGTGTGTGGGGGTGTGTGGGTGTGGGTGTGTGTGTGTGTGTGTTTGTGTGTCGGTAAGTATAGAAGTAAGTTTTTACAATAGATGTATATGTATATAAAAAGTAAAAAATGATGTGCATACAAAATGATGGTTAAAATTGAACTTTTTCCTTTTACATTTTCAATTTTGATAAGAAGAGAAGAAGAGTGGAAGAAAAGAGTAGGGAAATATGCTTCTTGGTCGCTAGTTCCGATTCCCTCCTACATCTTTGTGGGGATTCATGGTAGATGTATTATATTCTAATCATTATCTATAATAACCTGAGAAAATAACAGAACCCTTTAATAGCCTCAAACCAACGCCATAGACATATCAGCTGCACACTCCTTTAGAACGACTACACACTACAATGCAGACAGGGACCTGGGCTACGATATGAACAGAAATAGCAATGACAGTATCGATGAAGTGACGGATACCGTCAGCCTAAGCTCATGCCTGCAAGTAAACAGACAGACACACAGACAGATAGACAGATAGGCAGATAGACAGATAGGCAGATAGACAGATAGGCAGATAGACAGATAGATAGCGACACTTGATAAAGTAGGGATGCATGAAGACTAGAATACTCCTTCATGTAAATACCTGAGTGGCCCATATGGTCGATTACACACTCCAAGCCAAGACCTAGACCTAATGATGTAGGACATAGAGCAGGTAGACCTAATGATGTAGGACATAGAGCAGGGAGCGGGTGTGCGTCCCCTCTTCAGCGTAGGTGAGGGGAGAGGAGGGGAGGTCAGCCCCCTGCGCCTCCTGCTGATCCACCCCCCTATGGAGCCATCCCAAGATAAAAGGATGCCAGACCCCATCCGCACAAGATAAAACAGACGAGAGGCCCACAAAGGAGGCTGAGAAGCCTGGTCCACAGAACCACCACCCAAACCCAGCTTTGGCAGATAGAAGCTATTTGCTGGAATGAAATGACGAATATGTCAATTCAGTTTTTGTGTGAGAGTTAATTCTCGCAATATTCCATCACTCATTGGGCATATTCATCGGGAAATGAAAATATTTGCTTTCTCAAAACAAAAAAATGATGTCATCTAAATAAAATAGAAATTTCCAAAAAGTCGAAGACATATTTCAGCGCACCAATCGCAAATTACAAATACAAATAATATATAAGCACACCCCGCCATGCGCTGTCATGGCCTAATGGGTGGGGGGTGTCCTCGTAGGGTCAGTCCTCACGTGTGTGTGTGTGTGTGTGTGTGTGTGTGTGTGTGTGTGTGTGTGTGTGTGTGTGTGTGTGTGTGTGTGTGTGTGTGTGTGTGTGTGTGTGTGTGTGTGTGTGTGTGTGTGTGTGTGTGTGTGTGTGTGTGTGTGTGTGTGTGTGTGTGTGTGTGTGTGTGTGTGTGTGTGTGTGTGTGTGTGTGTGTGTGTGTGTGTGTGTGTGTGTGTGTACCATCAAAGCAGTGATGGTCGTGGATGGGTGCACCAACCCCCCCTGCTGCCACCCCTCCACACATCACTGCAGCTCCACACCGTATACACAACTTTTATTATATTTATGTTTTCTCAATGTTATCTCTGTCTTCCGTATTTTCCCAACCAAAACCCCCGTCATGATCTATTTATTTATCCTGATCCGGAAAACACAGAGGAAATGAAAACACACCTTTTTTCATTATGGCTGTCTTCGTTCAAGTGCTTTCCAGCTGCTGAGCAAAATTCATATTTATGCTAATGCACGGCCCCTCTTCCCGCCTCCGCCTCACGCGGGGGATGGGAGCAGGGCTGAATTAATGACATTGCATCGGCGGTAATGTTTGCCGCGTTTCATTAGCTTGTATATCTTTAATTTCCAATAAACACAGTAATTAGGAGAGGTATCCGCGGAGACAGGCCCTGGCTGGCTGTCGCCGTGGAAACAGCTGTAACCAAATCTGCTCCGAGGTAACACCAGCCGAGGAGCACACTCAGCATCACTAAATGAAGGGCCTCCATTCAGCAGATAGTGTCACAGGAGAGGAATAGCAGCAGTGGAACAATGCACTCAAGAGAGTCTGCAGGACGGAGAGAGAAAAAATGTATGCTCTTTCGGTTTAATACAAACATGGAAAAACACATGGAGAGTGGATATTTTCAGGATGGGGATTTTTCATTTTTCTCTCCATTCGCTAAATCCATTCCGGTGTCGCATTTCTATTTGCCGTGGTTTTAAAGAAGCGTGTGTTCAAAGAGCGCTAAAGAGGGGAGCGAGCGCTCAAGAGAACAAGCTTTTTTAATCCTCTGAGTCGCATATTTCACAGACTTCTGCTCAGTGGGACCACAAAGGCCAGCAGGATGCATTAATCCTACACATTAGCAGGAAGACAACTGAGACCCATGTACAGAGAAGCAATTTACCTTCCTGACCTTTCAATCTCTGGAAGTGTTCGACAGACATTCTCCGCAGCCCGGATTTCATACTAGTCTCTGACACTATTCACAGGCGGAGCCGCCTGAGAAGTTCTTTGTCTCCTTACATGTGGAGGATTAGAGAGACAGAATGAGAATAGGAAAAGCAGATGGATGTCGGGAATGACAACTTCAGGGATTGGTGAGGCAGGGAAATGACAGGCCTGCCCAGCGCCTATATGGAGAATGACAAACAAATCAGGATTCATCGGATTTCACCCTGAGAAGGATATTGGCAATGCGCTGTGTAGGAGAGGGGTGAGGCCAGCACTGACCTCCGTCAGGATATCCTGTTTACTTTGAGACAAACAAGGAAACCAAACAGGAAGAGCTTATAGGCGCTGTGTTCAAACCCACCGCAGTGGAAGATAGAAGAAGATGCTGCATTCAATGGCCTCACTCCAGCTGGGGCCAAGAGGGTCAGTCCGATCTCTATTACTCAGACAGTGGACATTACACAGGGCCTTACTAAAAGATGGCCGTGGCATTATCTGTGTTTTATTACTGCGGCCATGTTCACAATTAGACTTAACCAGTGAAAAATAAACTATCTGAACTAAGTTAAGTTAGAAGTAAAGTGCTGTCTTCCTAGTATGCTTTTTAACAGACTTTTGATATTTTTCCTTTTTGTGTCTGCTCTTCCTTTATTCCTGTCTAAGATCTCAACCCTCCACAAGTGATCTATAGACAAGGCTACAGAAAGGTCATCCACCTCCCTGCCAACCTTAGCAACCATAGCATCCTTCTCATGAAGCCTGCACCATTTCAGCCCCTCTAAGAAGTCTTCCTAAGTAGAGCCCTCTAGCTCCATGCTTGGTCTGGTTCCGTTCCATAGTGTCAGATGTTATTTCAGACTCACATCCCAGTGATCAGACGGATCAACAGGGACTGTGTGAAGGGTAGTGATTAGCATGGCTGGCATGGCAGTCCTCTTGGGTCTTTGCACGGGAGAACAACAGGAGCTGACGCGTCCATCTGTTGCTAGGAATCATTGCGGCTGCTTTCCTCTGCTCTCTCCTAGTGCTTCGGCGGGATGAGTGTGGGGGGGGGAGGGTAAGCGAGGGGACACTTTGGAAAAGGTTCGACACCCAGGGTGGCATAGTCATGGGCTCAAACTGCTAATGCTCACCCTGTCCCGTTTAAGTTGATGCTTGGGTTAGCATATGGCCAGAAAGAGGAGGAACTGGAGCCTCTTTGCAGGCTGGATTAGGACTGGTGCTGGGTGCCTTGGCTACAGCACCCCATAATACGTATACCCGGTAGGAGGAGCGCAGATGCTGGGCTAGGCGGGGAGGCCCTCTCCTCGTTAAGGATCCATTACAGAAAAGTCCTCGTTAAAAAACCACCACTGCGAAGCCAGGCCCTCTAATAAGGAACAGGGAGCCCAGAGGAGAAAATGCAATTAAATAATTAATCAACGGCCTCAACAATTTATATGTAATCATTTTCTCTGTTGCTCAGGAATAAATTTGGGAATGGGAGATCAACAAAAAAATCTAAGCTGATCCAAAAAGAAAAATGCAAAGTTCCTTGTTTTTGGCATTTGTTCATTTAGTTGGTCTCTTCGTGTCGGCTTCCTGACAAGAAAAAAAAACGTTTTCCCATTGGTGACAGAAAGAGCGAGTGTGTGTGTGTGAGTGTGTGTGTGTGTGTGTGTGTGTGTGTGTGTGTGTGTGTGTGTGTGTGTGTGTGTGTGTGTGTGTGTGTGTGTGTGTGTGTGTGTGTGTGTGTGTGTGTGTGTGTGTGTGTGTGTGTGTGTGTGTGTGTGTGTGTGTGTGTGTGTGTGTGTGTGTGTGTGTGTGTGTGTGTGTGTGGTGTGTGTGTGTGGGGGGGGGGGGGGGTAGAGCAGAGAAGATGTGCAATAGGATGTGGGTGGTGGTGGTGGTGGAGGGGGGTTTGAGTTATTTGTCGTCTGTGAGCAATGGTTAACATGTTAACACTAGGCCCTCTGCTGAAATGAGTTAGCCTCACTCAATGTTTCCATGTTTATTAAGAGACAGGAAGGAAATAGGTTTCTCCTCCATTAAATGGGGGAGCAGCAGGTGCAGGCCAGGACACATCCAGGTAACAGCAGATTCTCACCAGATAAAGTCTGCAGGTTACACAGAAAATAAAACAAAACTCATGAAAATTCCTTTAACCACATCCTTGGTATTCAAACGGTAACAAGTGAAAGACTAGCGCCGCTGGGGTCGAGGAGCTCCACTCGGTCACCATCAAGCCTGACACTTCTTCAATTAATTTACTGTGAAACAATGACCTATTTATATACTCACAGATTTTGAGTCAGTGCTGGTGTTTTTTTGTCAATTGAAAGAGAGAGCAACTAGAAAAATTAAAAAATTAAAATAGACAATGACAATACAGTTCAACTCTTTCAACGAGTACTGTTCCAACTGCAAACAACGGCTTACTACCTGCTGTATATACATTTATATATATTTGTATTGTTGATATAACTGCATACCCCTGCTCACTACTTGTTTATACTTGTATACTTACCTTGAATATATATACCTTTAATTCTGCACATATCTCATACCTACTCTATACGTAATTTTATACCTGTTATTAGTATAGATATATAGACAGTTTTTACATATTTGACATATTATTCAACAACTGTACATTATATATTACCATGCACTTTTCTGCAACAATTGCACTCTGGTTTAGATGCCAAATTCCTTTCGATGTACTGTACGGTGCTGTGCAATGATAATAAATTAGAATCTAATCTAATCTAATCTACTGAATGGGGATGTAACATGTGTGTATAGGTGGGGAGATTAGGCCATGGAGTCACACAGTCTAACAACTTCACTCTGAGCACATCTCTCTTCTAGTTTGGTTTTTGCCTCGATTTGTCACGATTAAATGTTAAGTTAAATGCCTCGCATATTTGCTGTTCAGTTATGGTTCAATTATGGGCAAAATACAGCTATAGCTGTACACTTTGATTTTGATTTACTATAACAAATACCATACATAGAATATTGAGTAGCAATATACGTTATACCACTGTATATATTCAGTATGTATGTAGTACTATATATATAATATAAAGGTAAAAATGGCCTGGAATGTTCTTGGGGGGAAGCTTGGATATGAATATTCTCACCGTAGCCAGACAGCGTTGTGTAACTTTAGAGAAATGTTGATTAGTTAGCGCATTTAATTGCATTAAAATGATTTATCCTGGAAAACACTACTACACTACTTTGGGGATTCTGCTTTTCCCATTGCAGAAGGCCAGTGCGAGTGTGTACACGATGCAGGATGGGCCTGAATTCCCCCTGAATTCACTGTGTGGTACGGCAACACCACTGCACAGGACAAGAACGCCCTCCAGAGGGTCATGAGTCACGCTTGTTTCACTATTCTCCTGCTAGATCCAGAGCCTGAGCAAAAAAGTCAACGCTGGAACAAAGCCACCAAAACCTACATTGATGTTGAGAGGCCTTTCATTGTGGGTGTCTACAATACATTCATGGAAGGTGTGGACCTTCTAGACTCCTTTACAGCCAAATATGAGTACCCCATGAAACCCCAACTATTGTTAGATTTTCTGGCACACCATCATGCTAGCTGTGTTTAATGCATGGCTGCTCTACAAGCAGGACTGAATATCTCTAAATATTTCAAGGAAAGATGCTGAACCAGAGAGATTTCCAGGCACAAGCTGCATCCGCTCTCATTCTAATGAACACAACTCTCTCAGCGGTCCGATAGAGTGTTCTTTAGATAATAGAAGAATCCAAGGGTCTCTGTAAACGCACAGAAGAGACCCTCAACATGTAGGAGTCCACTCACGCTGGTTCCAGGCCAAAGATCCTCTGTTAACCTGCCACAGGATGTCCCCAAGAGCCAAATGACACACTGGCCTCTCTGCAGACACCAATGCATGTCCAACCACCATGGGCAGTAAGTGCAGCAGGTGTATTAGCTACTCTGAGGAAGATGTCTGCTTGTTGGACTGGCATCTTCAGTGAAGATTTGTGTGGAGCTATTCAATGTGTTTTTTAATCAATAAAATTACAAAATATTATGTAATAAGTGTTAACTCATACATTTATATTCATATTGATGATCATTGCAAGCTAACACTTATTTTTATTTTGTATTTTGTGCATTGAACATGCAGCTACCGCTTGCGCCCAGCGTTGCAATATAACAACTTTTCTCTAAAAACGTTAGACTTTCTTCATTAGGAGCCTCCTGTGACATAGGGTGAAAACATTGAATTGTTTTTTAACATTTGAATCTATTTTGGGACTTTACAGGGTTAAGCACCACAGAGATGTATGTCTTTGTCAGCTCACAAGGGTGCAATCAGGAATAAAGATCCCATAGAGCCTTGTGATGTGTCCACAGGTACAGCCGCACACTGGCTTATCGCCCACATTGGATAAGAACCACATAGCTGGAGATGTCTTGGTCCTCCTGTTTGATCTTGAAGGCTAAGGTTTACATGGCCGTTTATATGTTGAACAAGTTCCATGACCCGTGGGGCGTCACAGTGAACACAACACAACAACCAGG
The DNA here is from genome assembly GCA_027704905.1 of Muraenolepis orangiensis. Classification (NCBI taxonomy): domain Eukaryota; kingdom Metazoa; phylum Chordata; class Actinopteri; order Gadiformes; family Muraenolepididae; genus Muraenolepis; species Muraenolepis orangiensis. Next base: position 1,138,948 of record CM051000.1, on the reverse strand, counting down.
AAATGCCAGTAGATGTGTTCTTTATTTATCATCAAGGCAGCCAGCGAGATGGAAAATAACAATTTCCAGCAAAGCGTGTTTGGGTTTTCCATAGAGTGGTACCACTCATGTTCATTTGGTGTGGATAATCTAATGTTTGTTTGGGTCTTTTCCTTCTGGGCTTAGTGGAGATGGAAGAGAGTGGGGAGGAAGGAAGGCTATCATCACCCAGAAGAAGGACTAGCGCGGGTCCTCTGGCACACAGGCTGGTAGAGGAACACCGGGGCTGTGGTACCAGTCCTGACTGAAGCCTTTCCTGTGCTGTATCAAGTGCTTGCTGGTGTGCATGCGGTGGCGTGTCTGATGTGGTTTTGTGTGGAGCTGTTTATGCAATTTACATCTCTGTGTTTCCATGTCCACTTGTTAACACAGCTCTCACTTTCGCTTGCATATCTGCTAGATCTTTGTAGATATTCTCCTCAGCTGGTAATGTCTCACATTTTTGGTGAGTGATTTAAACATGGATGGATCCGAGCTTGTGCTGTCTCACTCTCCTTAGCTGGTACTGTCTCACTCTCCTTAGCTTGTGTTGTCTCACTCTCCTTAGCTGGTGCTGTCTCACTCTCCTTAGCTTGTGTTGTCTCACTCTCCTTAGCTTGTGCTGTCTCACTCTCCTTAGCTGGTGCTGTCTCACTCTCCTTAGCTTGTGTTGTCTCACTCTCCTTAGCTTGTGTTGTCTCACTCTCCTTAGCTGGTGTTGTCTCACTCTCCTTAGCTGGTGCTGTCTCACTCTCCTTAGCTTGTGTTGTCTCACTCTCCTTAGCTTGTGTTGTCTCACTCTCCTTAGCTTGTGTTGTCTCACTCTCCTTAGCTGGTGCTGTCTCACTCTCCTTAGCTGGTACTGTCTCACTCCCTTTAGCTGGTGCTGTCTCACTCTCCTTAGCTGGTGCTGTCTCACTGTCCTTAGCTGGTAATGTCTCACTCTCCTTAGCTGGTGCTGTCTCACTCCCTTTAGCTGGTACTGTCTGACTCTCCTTAGCTGGTGCTGTCTGACTCTACTTAGCTGGTGCTGTCTCACTGTCCTTAGCTGGTGTTGTCTCACTCACTTTAGCTGGTGCTGATTAACTCTACTTAGCTGGTGCTGTCTTACTCTCCTTAGCTGGTGCTGTCTCACTCCCTTTAGCTGGTGCTGATTAACTCTCCTTAGCTGGTGCTGTCTAACTCTCCTTAGCTGGTGCTGTCTCACTCTCCTTAGCTGGTGCTGTCTAACTCTCCTTAGCTGGTGCTGTCTCACTCTCCTTAGCTGGTGCTGTTTCACTCTCCTTAGCTGGTGTTCTCTCCCTCATTAGGGTTTGTCATACTTCACTCTCTCTCTTTCTTGCAGATTTGTATTTAATGTGGTGTGTCACCTTCATCATTGCCACTGACTTCCTTTGTATTGATTTTGTTATTCTGCTCATAGTTCTACCCGGGGACGACCGATGAAGCATTACTCATAACAGTCTTCAGCGCCAAAACAATTCCCTACATCACCTTGTATTTTCATGGTGAGGATATCTGCCGTTATGCTCCACTAGATAATATCTACTTGGGTCCAGTTTAGAGGGCTGTGGAGGAACAACAAGCACCACCCTGTCGTCTACAGAACCCTGTGACCCCCCCCCCCCTCTGTTTAACTGTCTGGATGCCTGCGCTTGGACGGCCTGCTGATAGAGAAACCATGTGCATGACGGCACAGGTGTGAGAGATGTCACTGTGGAACTGCCGCGTGGCAATCACAGGAGGTGGCAGCATGTCACCGCGTCCCCATGCCGGTGGACGTCTCTGGGGGTGGGGGGGGGTGGGGGGGGGGGTGGCTTCTCAGTGGGCAGGTGCTTGGATGCCACGCCACCCTTCCTCCTCCCTCCCTCCCTCCCTCCCTCCTCCCTCCCTCCCTCCTGCCCCCACCGCTATCCCCACCCCAACACCCGTCTCTCCGAGTCCGTCGCATCATGGCCGGCGACAGCTCCCGCTCGCCTCGCCATCCACACCCCCACAACCCCTGGAACACCCTCCTCCCCCTCCGCCCCCCCCGGCCAATCACGGCTCCCCTATCTCCCCGCCAGCCTCCCACCATCGGCTGGCTGCCCGACAACACCAGGCCTGACAATCGCTTACCCCACCGCCTTCAAGTCTGTCAAGCCCCTGGCTGTCAAATTACTGTCAGCGGAAAGTGAGGGAAGGGGTGGGAGGTGGAGGGAGGGAGGGAGGGAGGGAGGGAGGGAGGGAGGGAGGGAGGGAGGGAGGGGGGAAGAGTAGAAAGTAGATCCCTATCTAATAAGGAGAGGGGAGAGAAGGGCGTGGCACCGGAT
>CM051000.1:1129118-1131618 GCA_027704905.1 Muraenolepis orangiensis | reverse complement strand
AGAGATGAGCGAGATGGAAGAGAAGAGGATACAGGCACAGAGGAAAGGAAAGGAAATAAGAGGAGAGAAAGGATTCCAGACAAAGGGAGGAGAGGACAGAGGATTGACTGGGGAAGGCCAAAGGGACAAGAGGAAAGGGGAGATGATGGAAGGAGGAGAGGACATGAGGGGAGCTGACGTAACACTGACCCATCACACCGCAGGGCTCGGGGCTTATTGCTGAGATGACATCACTCTACCATGGGCTGGGAGGCAGACTTACGTGCAGGACATAAAACATACGTGTAACCTCACACACCCACACACACTCCAACATACATCTTTACGCACACACAATAAATGTCCAAGCGTATCACACATTACCTCACTTCCATATATTTTGATGATGAATAGAAAAGGCCAAACTAAAACGTGTGTTTGGCTACTTGAGCATTTTGTTACTCAGACCACGTAAGCTTGGTCGTACACATCCAGCCTGTTATAGATATACTACATCTAAATATGTTTCATTCGATAGACTTAAGTTAAATTGTAACCAATCATTTAAAAAGTTGCTGCATGTTTGCTGTTGTTTGGGAGATATATGTTTATGTTTTCACCCGTCTGTTCGTCCGTTTGTCTGCATGCAGACAAGATAACACCAAAAGTTATGTACTGTATTAAACCCATTAGATTAATTATGGGCCTCGGAACAGTGGATTCGATTTTGCCGCAGATCCGTATCCGGATCCAGGAATTTTTGGAAGGATTCTTTAGTATTAGGAAATAGGGCAAAACAAATCACATATTGTCTCATATTTCACAAAGTTACTAACGCACTATCAATTATCAATTACGATCAAAGAACATTTAGGGAAATACCGGGACACAAATCCGCACCCCGCTCAGACTGATAAATAGGGCAAAGGGCCCTTCTTGGTGTGATGGGGTTAGTTATGCACTGAGGCCCTCTAGACTTCTAAATGGATTTCCTCCCCAATCTAATGCTTCTCAAAAAACCAAAAGCTAAATAAAAATCACTGCAACTCATGAATACAAGAAATGAATACTGTCTTCGCATTGTATCGCATTGTATGTCAATTTGCATTTCATGAAAAACTATGAATTTGTTTACAAGCATATTCATATTCATAATAATAATAATATATGAAATACTATAAGTATAATGTTATTTCTGAGCTATAATAGATACACTAATATATGTATATATGTTTTTTGTTAATTGTCTGTGTTGCATTATTTTAGACATACATACAGTATTGAGTGTGTTTATTCATGTCTACTCAGATGTTTGGCCCCTGATGCATCTAACCAGCTTATATGGAATAAGACTTTAATGGGTCTGGCAGCTGGTGCCTGGGACCCCGCGTAGAGGAAGCGTGTCAGAGCGTACCTGCGTGTGTCTCTTGCATTACGTTGAGCTGGCTCAGAGCATGCAGTTGGCTTCGTGTCAACAAGTGTGTGCAGCGATAAGGCAGTCTCAAAATACTAAGCCTCTAACACAGAGCTTAAAGATAGACTTCTCACACATGCTAATCCTTCAAATGAACTAAAATGTCGAATGAATAATAAAACTAAATGATGTTAACTTATTTTCATCCCTATTTCGTAAAGGTGGATAATAAGCATGTTCTGGGAAAAAAGTACCTGAAATGTACCATGTACTTGTTTATACATTTATTATACATTATTTATACATTTATTATACATTATTTATACATTTATTTATTACCCAGAAGGATTTTTGCTTTCCCCTCTCACACACCTGGAGGCAACAATCTGTAAATTGTACATTTCTAAATTGAATAAATTAATGGAAGGCATTATAACTATATGTATCTTCTTTATTATTCATCGTTAAAGCAAGCTCGACAAAAACAATTTTCCAAAGAGCTAGCGTGGTACGCTACCTTTACCAGCGGTGCATTGGAGAACACTCAATGGCACTTTTTGATTTATTTTGATCATAAAAAGAAAAATGAAAAAAGAGTTGAAGTGAGGAGAGCCGAGAGCCGGTGGTGAGGAGGACGCTCATCCCCTGACAGGGATGAGCGTCCTCCTCACCTGGACCACCAACGGTCCGGAGAGAGGAGCTGGGGACCCCCCCCCAAAAACTCTCTGTGTCCTTTTACTCACTTGCTGATTTCACGCCATTGCAAAAACATTACGGAAATGAAATATGCAGTGAACCACTGAGCTGTCCTATGGAAATGAACCTAATATCTGATACTCTCCTATTAAACCACAATGCAGCATTGTCTCGGTGTGTGTACAGTGTGTGTAGTCACAGCTACCGTGTTTTTGCCACGGCAAAATAAAATGCTACACAAAATGGAACAATGTGTGTGTGTGTGTGTGCGTAGATCACCTTGACATCTAAACAAGCTCTACGTATATTAGCCTGGATTAACCCTTTGATCATGTTATCACTCACATAAAGAAACAAACCCCAATCCAAATATATTCATAAAGCACACAAATCCAGCTTCTAAACGTCCAG
>CM051000.1:1109118-1116618 GCA_027704905.1 Muraenolepis orangiensis | reverse complement strand
TTGAATCTTCGACATTTCGAATATTCGATAGAAAGACAAGTTTATGTCAATGTTGAATTGAGCCTTGAATGGTCATCTGGGGGAGATAACAGAAGGACATTCCACTGGGAGTCGGGGAGCTAATGAGTGATAGCACAGCATTTCTTGGCTTCTAGAAGAAAAAGTTATACATTGATTTTTTTTTTGTGGGGGTGGCAGATTGACTCAGTCTTCTGTGTGCAATTTGCTGTGTTATGTTTTGCTTTCAATAAATGTCCTTGTCATTTGTTTGATAACCCCTTTGTTTAATGGCAGTGGCTCCATCCAATCGTTTTCCTTTTGAAGTAGAGCAGCTCATTCCGGGCCGTTAGTCTAGTAGGTTACACACAATGTCAGGAACAAAAAAAAATCCTACAGTTTGGCAGCATTTCGAAAACCATTAAAGATGATCCAAAAAAAGTAAAATTCAAACAGTGTCAACAGCAGCTGTCATATCGTAGCACTCAGGCTGGGGAGGAGGATTCTCTCCGCTCTCTGGACGGCTCAATTGAATGGTGCCGCATTGGTTCTATCCGCTGAAACCTATCATTCACGTGTATTTAACTTTTTAAATCAGTCACTCTTCTACATTGTCTTTATCGATGTGGTTTAGTCATGATCCGCAAAATCAGACAGAACAAACAAAGCTCTAGTCTCCACAAATTAGATTTGATATATTGTGTTTGTATAATATGAGTAACAGTTTATTATCATATTATATGTGCCTTGCCTATTCATAGATATCATGTGACGTCAGCCTTATAGGAACTCCTGGAGGGCAAAGCGAGGCTTTGTTCTGCTGCCTGCCAGTCATTCAATAGCTTTTTCAAAAAGCAATTAATTTTTCCAGGTTGAGCCAAAATGTCTTGTGCCATCGGATGCACTAACCGACGGTTTGGTTTCACGGACCAACCGACTTCAGTGGTCTTGACAAAGTATGTTAGTTACCAGCAGCTGTAGGAAGGGATGGAGGGGTTTGCCAGCAGCTGTAGGAAGGGATGGAGGGGTTTGCCAGCAGCTGTAGGAAGGGATGGAGGGGTTTGCCAGCAGGATGTAGTGGGAAATGCTCGACAAAGTCAATACAAATAAACTACTGTCATCACTGCCCGTAGTAATAAGCTTAAATGATGATAGCCAGTTCGGCATGTTGTCGCATATCCCAACGTATTACCGATAAACCCAATAAAGTACTAACTTATTATTATTATTATTTATAATAAATAAACATGTGTCATTTTCATAGTGTGCTTTTTTCATAGTCTCCATATATGCGATTGATGAGACATTTGGGTGTTAAATCAAATGTTATATCAAAATCTAAATAGAAAATACTTACGCAGAAGGTGGATCTATAGTTTTATAGGTTTGGGTTTGAATGGTTAGTATGTGTGAGATTGGGTATAAGCAGTAACTTAATATTCTATAAAACCTACTTCAAGTACAATTGCTTCAAATTAGTAATTGTTTAGTTAGCTATCATTCACTATTATAGTAAAACTGCAACATTGAGATGCCTGCTGGAGAACAGTTTGACTGCACAGTCAACTGTTTACAGTGTATAAAGTCACACAATTGCTTGTAACTTTGTTTTCCGATACAATTTCTACATTTTCATAACGCACACGTGTAAACAAGAAAATTCATGAAAGGGCAATGATTGGTTAATCGATGTATATATGTGTTATCAAATGCCACCTCCTTCCTCCACCTCCACCTCCACCTCCACCTCCACCTCCCTCCTCCACCTCCCTCCTCCTCCTCCACCTCCCTCCTTAACAAATAGACTCAAATGTTATCCGACACAAACACTCTTCGTCCCACATTTAGGCGTTTTGGGATCTGCTCACCCTTCTTGTGTGTTCATTATTATAATTCATTTATTATTATTATTCATATTTACTTAAATCAAGCTCAAATGGAGTTAAGGGGTTTTCGAACAGCAAATGCCGAGCAGTTTTTTGTCCGTCGTTGGTTGGAGCGGCCTTCTCTGAGGCAGTAAGTGCATTGCATTACGTTATTATCTGCGTAACAAAGTTTATTGTAGCTATGTGTGCACTCAATTTGTCTTGTCATTCAATACATTCGGCCAACATTTTGTAAAAGATTAAGTGCTATACTAAACTGAACTCCAAGCTACCGGTGGTTTGCCTGCACTCTTCTCTGCTCCCACGTCTCAGGTCTCAAACACATAAAACATTAGCCTTTATAGACTTAGTCTTTCTTGAGTAAAGAAAATGCTGCCACAATGAACAACCAGTTCTTTATTTATTCTTGCATTGCAAACAACCGGAGACGGTCTCAAAGAAACTGCCTTCTACTGCTATGTATGGAGGCAAGGGGTGGAGCTGGGAGGTTTGACTGACAGTTTGAGGATCCAATGGAATTACAAGGTTTAGTCAAAGGCTCTATTTAATACACTGGTTATTTATTTTTTATTACTCAGTTCATTGGTTCAATATTAGTCAAATCCACAGAGCATTGATTGATGAAACAGAAGTAAAACTATGGAATTATTATGTGAAGCGGAACCTGTATCCATACTGAACCGTACGGTACTGGGTCCACAGGGCAGGGATGGTACACATTGAGAACCGAACAACACATGACATAAACAACATAATACAAATATTGTAACAGACAATGCTACTAGCCATTAAAATGGCTACTTGTGGGCTCCTCCCAAAGACAAGGGTGATGAGGGATCAGGTTTTGAATCCTGGTGAACAGAGCAGATGGAACAGCTCTCTCCCCTGAGTGTGTGTGTGGTGGAGGCTGTTTTTACCTGTGGGCCTTGATTAACAAGGACCCACAGGTGTGCAGCCTCACCAGCCAATCAGTCTGACTCAGGCCAGGTGAGGCTGCTTCAACCAGCCACCATCCACACAAACACTCCACAATTGTTAAATTAATAAAAGAAAATAGGTACAGACTGAAATGAACGAGGGTAAAATGTCCACAAAAAGTAGCAGATTGTGAGGAGATTGTGGTCACCTAATGCAGGGTTGAGTGGCTAGGTCGAGCCCCGTGTTCTCGGCAAGGTTAAAACACACCGTCGCACTACGGCTCAAAACATTCTGGCTTGTTGAAAACAATGTCAACCTTGAAGCGAGTCCCCTCCTCGGAGCTTTCTCCATCGAGGAAACAACAACACGTCTGAAGTGAACACGAGACGAGACGCTCTGCGGGGCTAGAACCCAGGACACGGTTACCTCTTCTCCCCACAGCATGCGGTGGATTCCGGTCCAAAGAGATGACGGCAGTGACCAGCGGCAGAGATGAGACCACATCTGATCGTCAATGGGGGCTTCAAGAAGTTGCCCCCGCAATATACTATCACCTCCTCCTCATGCTGCCCATACAGTCTGGCCTACACCTGCTGTACACCACACAACTAAATAACAGGTTATCATGATGTCAGAGAAGCATCATCACAGCCCGTTGAGGGTCTAGAGCCACAGAGAGCTGATGGTTTCATCAGGGCAGACTGGGAAACAAAAGGTCACACTTTGATTTCATGTTGACAGAAGATCTTGGGGTCAGGACTCCAGATTCCCCGGTATGCAAATAGACTTGCAGGAGATTGCCAACATAAGCTATTGATATTTGATGTTCCATTTTTTAGCAAACCATTTCCCACCCATTGTCATAGACGTCCTGTGTATACAAACTGCCTAATGATTCATAGCCACAAGCTAACTAGTAGAGCCAGAGTAAACATGTGCGGGAGCAGATGCACAAAAGTTAAAGTTGGGGTCACAATCATGTTCCCAGCTAGAGACGGGGTCACAGGCCAACGAAAGAAACCTTCCGCTCTGCGTGCATTTGCAACTTCATTGGACTGCTCAGAGTGTTGCACTTTGTCTTCTTCTTCACTTTGGCATCAGAGTCCACTGGAGTCTTATTCTAAATATTAAAGTAAATCTGGAGGATTGAATCCTCTTTATTGGTCACATGCACACGCACTGTGAAACACACACACTTTCTCTACATTGAACCCATCCGCGTATTAGAAGCAGTGGGCAGCTATTGTATATACACAGCACCTGGAGACCAGTGTAGGCGACCGGTGCCTTGCTTTAGGGCATCTCGGCAGTGCCCAGGTTGCGAACGGGCACCAATTTCCAAGTACCAGTTCTCACTCCGGTCTGTTTCTGGGGGACTTAAACCGGCGACCCTCCGGCTCCCAAGCCGAGTCCCAAAGCACTGAGCTACGGCCCCCCGCTCTGCTCAGTGGATGCTGTGTAAAGCTCCACCTAACGCACTTAAACATTCTCACACTGTTGTTATTACAGTTTGACTTTCTCCCTCTCTCTCCCCCATGTCTATAATCAGCATGTAAACAAGTGCAAGGTCATTTTCTTCCTTAAAGAGGGACAGAGGAGGAGGTGATAAGAGGAGCGGTGGTGTAGTTAATCCTTTAGACACACTGATGGAGGAGTTTGTCCTGGAGATGCATTGGTGTTAATTATGCAAGACTGCATCTCCTGAACACTCTCACTCTATCTCTCTCTCTCTCTTTCTCTCTCTATCTCTCTCTCTCTCTCTCTGTTTCTCTCTGTTTCTCTCTCTATCTCTCTCTCTCCACCCACTCATGATGACTCATCACTTTCTCTCTCTCTCTCTCTCTCTCTCTCTCTCTCTCTCTCTCTTCTGGACCTCAGGAGGCCGTGGCCACACATCTTATCAAGTACGGGATGCTGTTCACTGGTTCAAAATGGAGTCCAGGGACGGCCAGAGGCCTGTGACTATTGAAAAAAGTGATGGAGGGATTTATATAAGTGCCATGCACATGTGTGTGTGCGTGCGTGCGTGTGTGTGCGTGTGCGGCCTGTTTGCCGATGCCCGGTTGTGCGATGTACTTGCGTGAATGTATGTCAATACTTCATGTGTACATGAGTAATTTTTCTTGTAGATAGCATTTCCGTGCGTGATTAGTGAACTGTGTGTGATTCCGGTCCGTTCAGTGGCACTGAACTCAACATGGGGTTCTTTTTCTTCAGTGTATTTCAGTTCGTGTGCACAAAAAAACAGAAATGTGATGCCCTGATGGAATAATGTTCCCTGAGAAATTCAAAGGAAGGAGTGGTGCAACACATCAGTGATCTGGAGTCGGATTGAAAAGAACTGAATGAGAACGAGAAGAAACAAGATGCAGATGGAGGGGGGGGGAACTATTTTTACCAGGCGTTGAAGAGACATTTGGTATCACCCCATGTAGTTACTGGCACATAGTTATCAAATACAGTGCAAACTGCAGAAGGGTGTGAAACTGTGCATAGGGAGATGCGCAAGGAGGAAAAGTACATTTTATGTATTATTATTATTATTATTATTATTATGAGTCCTTGCATGCCATCACACAGTATGACTAAAAATGGTTCAGGACCGACATTTGGGTGATGCAATAAAAACCATTTGAATGCAAAGTGATAAATGCTAAGGATTGAGAGTGAGAGAGAGATTGAAGTGAAATAATTGCAGATGTCTAACAACACCTCAAACCCCAAGGCAGCTCGTACGCATAGCGCTGTCTCATCAGAACAGACAGAAGAGAGAGAGAGTATTCAAACCAAGAGGCAGTAAGAGGAGGGGGGGGGTTATCATTTACATGGAGGTGTGTTGAGAGGTAGAGAAAGAGAGAGAGCGAAAGAGAAAGACAGAGAGAGAGAGAGAGACAGAGACAGAGAGAAGCCCCCCTCAACCCAGATTTAACCCAGCCCAACTCCACCCCCCCCCCCCCCCCCAGACTACTTGCCAGAGATAGAGAAACATGGTGTTGCTGAGTATCTGAGTCTGAGTCTTTGTGTGGGGGTTGTGGTGAGAGGATGGGTGTCGGGAGTGCATTAAAAACACAGTATCCACCACACAGTATATAAACCACTGATCAGCAGATCCTTGTCTTGTCTCAAATTACATTATCATTTGAGTTAAAAGTTCATTGTGTTTGTTATTTCCTCATGCACTAAGGCACCCTCGTTGGACAACACACGCAAGATATCCAAGAAGTCATGGGTTTCCACAGCCCAACAGGTAGCCCCCCGGAGCACAGCTGAACCTTCCTCTCATTCTCTAGATCCCCGTTCCAGAGAGCCCCATGTCCAAGACCCTAAACGTGATGCTGGGGATTAAGACTTGCATGTCATTTTTGATTCAATGTTCGTTAGTATTGGAGCAGCAAACCTTAACATACTCTGACAGGACTACGATTGCTTCCATTCTTCTTAGAGGTGATGTGTGAGCCTGGGCGTCGGCCCTATGGGAGAGGGTTGCAGTGATGCTGCCACAAGCCATTTAAATGGCTACTTTTTGCTCTTCCTGAGGACACAGGACACAGGGTGATGAGGAAACTGGTTTATTGCAGTTTGAAGTTGTGTGGTGAACAGGGCAGATGGTACATGCTAATGCTTCTCCTCAAGTGTGTGTGGTGGTGGCTGATTTAACCTGTGTTGAATACCAAGGACCCACATGTGTCTAATCAGTCTGACTCGGGCCAGGTGAGGCTGCTTAAGCCAGCCACAAACCACACACAATCTACAGAGTGCTCAGCTTCAGCCAGCTGTACTAAATAGATGTATAGATCTAATATGTAAGGCTTGTTTGATAGTTCAGTTAGGCAGTGTGCCTACTTAACTGCTAGGAGTGCTGCCACTATTATAATGCTGTCACCCATATTATATCACATTATCATACACTATCACACTTTGCTGGACTTTCTGGACTCATTGGTTACTGGACTGTTCTGCACTGTACTGCACTGTATTCATGATGCTGCTGCACTACTGGCACTTTAAAATGCACTTTTCAATTACATTGTTTGTATCTGGGAGGACGGCGAGTGGAAGAGGAACTGAGTTTAGAGGAGTTTGTTTTACTAAGCCATCTGGTAAGATAATATGGTCTGTGAGATGCAATCAACAAGTGGTCGGCACCTGCTACAGCCGCAATTTGACAATGTCTATCACATTCATCTGCGATTACAGCCGGCAGCTTCTCTCACCGATCTCCTGTGTTGGGACAAAAGCTCCACCCATGTGCATTATTCTCCCGCAAGCTCTCTCTTATGAGAGGAACAACCACATTAGGACCAGGAGCTCCTGACCGGTAAGCTGGCTCTCAGGGAATGGCTGAAAGGTTTGGTTAAAACGTTTATCCCGTAGACCGACCACAAGAACCTGGCCCACGTTCTAACCGCTATGCGTTGGGTCAGCTACCAGGTGAGCTCCCTCCAATGATCAGTTTCCCCCTCACCTACCACCCTGGTTCCCACAGCGTCAAGCTTGATACACTTCTTGCCAGTTCTTGGTGGACAACACCAGTCCTGAGCCTGACGCTATTCTGCCAGCCCCCTGCTTCTCGGCCACCATGTTTTGAGAGACAGAGTCCCTCGTTCACCGGGCCCACCAGAAGCAACCCAACCCAGATGGCCTGCAAACTGTTAGTTCTCGACAGGGTCCGATCCAATGACCTCCAGTGGGCTCATTC
>CM051000.1:1094118-1096618 GCA_027704905.1 Muraenolepis orangiensis | reverse complement strand
TGGGGTCAAGCGGATTCGGTTTAGACTGCACTGCAATGCAGTCTGAAGTCATGATGCTGCTGCACTACTGGCACTTTAAACGCTTTAAAAACATTTGTAAAAAAAAAAACTAACACATGTACATTCAACACATGTCATTTAACAGTCACTTTGCTGCTCTGTTTTGGTTCATTTTTATTGTATATGTTTTATTGTTTTGGAGATTTGCGGGAGGGAATGGGGAGTAAGCATTCCAATGGACCTGTCTTGTGCTAACAGTGGTTGAACAACAGCTGTATTGTGAAGTATAGGTATGGCTTAAAATATTTATGTATGACTTTTTTTTCAACCATCTTGTATTTTAAGGTGTAACTTAAGCGAACCCTAACAGTATAACGTCTGTGGTATAACCTCAATCTCTTACAGACAGATGCTTTTCTTAAATTATTCAATATTTCCAATATTTTATAATAAGTATATTGTGTGTGTGTGTGTGTGTGTAAATATAAAAACTTATATATATGTGTGTGTGTGTGTAAATATAACAACTTATATATATATATATGTGTGTGTGTGTGTGTGTGTGTGTGTGTGTGTGTGTGTGTGTGTGTGTGTGTGTGTGTGTGTGTGTGTGTGTGTGTGTGTGTGTGTGTGTGTGTGTGTGTGTGTGTGTGTGTGTGTGTGTGTGTGTGTGTGTGTGTGTGTGTGTGTGTGTGTGTGTGTGTGTGTGTGTGTGTGTGTGTACATGTGGAGGTGTTCTGAATAACTCAAAAACCCTCACCCATCAACTATATTTCTATATATATTAAAAAGAGATGTGCCTAAACCACCATCACTGTGTTTTGGTTTGAGAGCTGAATCTCATGTTGTTTCCAGTTTCCTCCATAGAGCTGCTTCCACCCACAGGTAGGAGAAGAAGAGGTCCACAGAGTGGCCATCGGGAAACTCATCCATATAATATAATAATGCATCGGTGAAATCGTATTAAAACGGCACGCCTGTGCGTTCACAAAGTGACTTTCAATGTCAAACCGGGATGAAGTGGGTATAATGCATACATCAGAGTGGCCTTGGCCGGCGGTGATTTGAATGAGCGTCTATAGTGTGCGTCTTTAGAACAGGATTATCCTTCCCGGGAACCCCCCACACACCACACACACACACACACACACACACACACACACACACACACACACACACACACACACACACACACACACACACACACACACACACACCACCATCCCCCCACGTGGGTTGACTTTGACATATCGAGGACAGGCGTAAACAACACAATATGTAATACCTATTGTTTGTTGGAATGGATCATCATGTGTCCTAAAGAGGATACATAGGGTACATAGGGTAAATAAGTGCATAGGGTACATAGGTACATAGGGTACATAGGTACATAGGGTACAAACGCGGGTAAGGGTGGCGCGTAAAAAAGCGCTTTAGGGAACGGACCATGGGATCGGTTCATGGTTCAGCGGAGCCGTGAACTAAAGGTCGAGTCCACGTTCGAGTCCACATTCCAGGAAAACGGAAATTTCATGAATTTACTATTTAGTTTCTTACATGATCTTATACATTTTAAACCTAATGTCACCTAATAGTATCAACATCTACTCATCGTAGGCCTATACAAAGGTTTATATATTTTTTTTTTGTTGTATTTTTAAAAAAATGTTACAGAATATATTTTAAAGAATGTGCATAACACAAGACAAACAAGTCAAACAAGGCCGTGGAAATGTAAATTAATAGTTATAGTTATAGTTATAGTTAATATAAAGTGTGACTATAGAGTCTGGGGGAGTTCAATTCAAATTGCAAAAGCTATTTAGAGAAGGTGATATTTTATTTTTATTTAATCCATTTGGCCAGAGCCGGATAGTGTGCGTCCTGACAACTAATTATTAACTAATTATTAGAGAGAGGACGAGCGGAGTAGTGAAGTGATGGCAGGCAGCACTCGGGCTCTAGAATGATCCGTCAGATCCCCCCCCCCCCCCCCCCCACCACAACAACAACAACACACCCGCTTCTTCCCCGGCGAACGATGTCCCAAAGTGCTTCTTCTTCCACACCAAGGAGAGGACAGCACATGGTTCCGGCTTGATCGCTTTTGTTCATGGCTTGGTTTTCTATTATTATGTCTAAAATAAAACAGCAGCTGCAGGAATATGGGACACTGTCCGTCCGCCCCGCCCCCTCAGCGGGACGTCCAGCACACCAGATCCAACGTAAACACACAACGCCTTCTCCACAGGACGGGTTCTCCACAGGACGTGTTCTCCACAGGACGGGTTCTGTTAACCCCGCGCCGTGCGATCCACATTCACACCCACGTGTAGTGTGCATGTGTGTGTGCCTGTTTTGTGTTCGTGTGTGTGCGTGCACGTGTGTGTGTGTGTGTGTGTGTGTGTGTGTGTGTGTGGTGTGTGTGTGTGTGTGGTGTGTGTGTGTGTGTGTGGTGTGTGTGTGTGTGTGTGTGTGTGTGTGTGTGTGTGTGCGTGCA
>CM051000.1:1079118-1089118 GCA_027704905.1 Muraenolepis orangiensis | reverse complement strand
TCCTGATGGATCCTGGGTTCAGTAGGACTCCTGATGGAACCTGGGTTCAGTAGGACTCCTGATGGATCCTGGGTTCAGTATGACTCCTGATGGATCCTGGGTTCAATATGACTCCTGATGGAACCAACTCTGATGGAATCTGGGGTCAGTATGACTAGTGATGGAACCTGGGTTCAGTATGACTCCTTATGGAACCTGGGTTCAATATGACGCCTTATGGATCCTGGGTTCAATATGACTCCTTATGGAACCTGGGTTCAGTAGTGAGTGCACCCTAAGCGACCCTTATTGGTAGGAAATATGCATACACAATAACAACAACACTCAAAGTGATAACAGTTCACACACTTCTCTGTACTGTACTGAATTAGAATGACTATTTACTGTATGGTATTATGGCAACAATCTTTATATTTGCTGTAAAATTGCAGCCTATTTTTGAGAAAAATGTTCACTGTTTGTCACAGTCCAACCCAGCTCTTCCTGCTCCTAATCCTGTTCTTCACCTCATTTACCAAGCTGGATTTAAGCCATGTCTTGTTTGTTACTCATTGCTGGATTATCACACTGATTCTCAGAAAGCCTTACGTCTGTATCAAGCTAAGTTTCCCGTATTGTGTTCTGTTTATTGATCCACGGTGTTCTGACCATCGCCTGGATAACAGCTTGTTTTTGCCTTGCGTTTTTGTACCTCTGCCTCAATCCTCGACCACCTGTTACCGACCTCTGCTTGCCTTGACCACGTTTTTGGATTTTGCCCTGTACCTCTGCCTCTGTCTTTATTACAAACCTTTATTTTAAACAATTCTGTTATTTCTGAGGACCTTGATTTGTTATTTTTAACTGAAACATGGTTAAGACCAGGTCACCACTGCCAGCCAAATTAACTCTTTCCTCCAAATTGTTCATTCTCCAGCTTCCCTCAGGCAAGTGGCTGTGGAAGAAGCTTTGCTGAAAAGTAAAAAGATAATTGTATTGGTTCATTTTAGCTCATCATTCCAGTTCTCTGTATTGTAATTTGTGGACCCCAACTTTTAACTCTGTGTTGGTTGTGGTTATCTGTACCCCTTGCCTTTGGTACTGCATAAAGGTAATATGCCGTGTTTCTGAGACAGAAGCCCTGAGTTGTCATATAGAACTAAACTTGTATCTGATACTTGGTGGTTGATGGTACAGCGATTTGAAGACTGTTCTATGAAACCCCATTGTAACTACTGTAGCAATGTCTCTGTGTGATAAAGTAGCATAAATAAAGATATCAACAGGCTATAATATCCCTTAATTCCAGTGAATTGCCAGTATATTCCTCTTTGCTCAAGGAACTACTAATTTCATACAATTGTAAGGTAAAGGAAGCCAGCCACCAATACTTCTCCCAGCTAATCTCTGCCAGCACAACCCCAGGATCCTGTTTATACCATCAGTAAGCTTGTCAACTCTTCTCTCCGACGTTTCTTCTCCAGCCGATAGAAAACATAAGGGAAAATAGCACACCCCCTCCCCCCGACCTCTGCAATCGTCCTCCCTTCCACTTCTCCCATGTGTTAGATTGCTTTAGACTGATATCGCTGCCGGACTTCAGGGAACCTGTGTCACTTATGAGACCCTCACTGAGTACCCTTGATATTATCCCAACCAAACTGCTTGAAGATGCAATAGAGTCAAGACCATCATCAATGGCTCTCTGACTTCTGGAGTTGTACCATATCTTTTTAAAACTGCTTGTGCTCAGTGGCTGTTGAAGGAATTCCGTTTTGATCACACAAAATTAATGTCAGGTTAATTTCAAAACTGACCTTTGCATAAAAAAATCTGGGACCGACTACTACAGGCACGTAATAACAATACTATATTTTCAATCTGGTTTCCTCAAGTTTCGTAGCACAGAACCTGCCCTGCTTGAAGTCACAAATGATTTACTGATGGAAGAAAAAAGTTGTTGCAGACGTGTTTTTATTAAAAGAGGAATATCTCCCCAATTTGATCAGTTCTGTCCTTCACACACACAGAGAAAATTAAACATGTTTATATTTCATCCCACCTCCATTACTGCAATGCCTTGTTCTCCTGCCTAAATAATCAAGCTTTGGAGAAGCTCCAAATTATTCCAAATTCAGCAGCTATTGACTATTGACTATTGACTATTGACTATTGACTATTGACTATTGACTATTGACCAAAACAAACCAACTTTGGCTTCACTGCATTGGCTTTCAGTCTCTTTTAGAATACATTATAATGTGATTCAATCAAATCCAAAGCTCTGAATGATCTGCCACCGTATTATTTAACTGAGTTCCTCCCCCTGTAGTGTCCCAACAGGCCTCAGGTCTGCCTCACCCTGTAGTGTCCCAACAGGCCTCTGGTCTGCCTCCCCCTGTAGTGTCCCAACAGGCCTCTGGTCTGCCTCACCCTGTAGTGTCCCAACAGGCCTCTGGTCTGCCTCACCCTGTAGTGTCCCAACAGGCCTCTGGTCTGCCTCCCCCTGTAGTGTCCCAACAGGCCTCTGGTCTGCCTCCCCCTGTAGTGTCCCAACAGGCCTCTGGTCTGCCTCCCCCTGTAGTGTCCAACAGGCCTCTGGTCTGCCTCCCCCTGTAGTGTCCCAACAGGCCTCTGGTCTGCCTCCCCCTGTAGTGTCCCAACAGGCCTCTGGTCTGCCTCACCCTGTAGTGTCCCAACAGGCCTCTGGTCTGCCTCACCCTGTAGTGTCCCAACAGGCCTCTGGTCTGCCTCCCCCTGTAGTGTCCAAACAGGCCTCTGGTCTGCCTCCCCCTGTAGTGTCCAAACAGGCCTCTGGTCTGCCTCCCCCTGTAGTGTCCCAACAGGCCTCTGGTCTGCCTCCCCCTGTAGTGTCCCAACAGGCCTCTGGTCTGCCTCCCCCTGTAGTGTCCCAACAGGCCTCTGGTCTGCCTCCCCCTGTAGTGTCCCAACAGGCCTCTGGTCTGCCTCCCCCTGTAGTGTCCAACAGGCCTCTGGTCTGCCTCCCCCTGTAGTGTCCCAACAGGCCTCTGGTCTGCCTCACCCTGTAGTGTCCCAACAGGCCTCTGGTCTGCCTCACCCTGTAGTGTCCCAACAGGCCTCTGGTCTGCCTCCCCCTGTAGTGTCCCAACAGGCCTCTGGTCTGCCTCCCCCTGTAGTGTCCCAACAGGCCTCTGGTCTGCCTCCCCCTGTAGTGTCCCAACAGGCCTCTGGTCTGCCTCCCCCTGTAGTGTCCAAACAGGCCTCTGGTCTGCCTCCCCCTGTAGTGTCCAAACAGGCCTCTGGTCTGCCTCCCCCTGTAGTGTCCCAACAGGCCTCTGGTCTGCCTCCCCCTGTAGTGTCCCAACAGGCCTCTGGTCTGCCTCCCCCTGTAGTGTCCCAACAGGCCTCTGGTCTGCCTCCCCCTGTAGTGTCCCAACAGGCCTCTGGTCTGCCTCACCCTGTAGTGTCCCAACAGGCCTCTGGTCTGCCTCCCCCTGTAGTGTCCCAACAGGCCTCTGGTCTGCCTCCCCCTGTAGTGTCCCAACAGGCCTCTGGTCTGCCTCACCCTGTAGTGTCCCAACAGGCCTCTGGTCTGCCTCACCCTGTAGTGTCCCAACAGGCCTCTGGTCTGCCTCCCCCTGTAGTGTCCCAACAGGCCTCAGGTCTGCCTCCCCCTGTAGTGTCCCAACAGGCCTCTGGTCTGCCTCACCCTGTAGTGTCCCAACAGGCCTCTGGTCTGCCTCCCCCTGTAGTGTCCCAACAGGCCTCTGGTCTGCCTCCCCCTGTAGTGTCCCAACAGGCCTCTGGTCTGCCTCCCCCTGTAGTGTCCAAACAGGCCTCTGGTCTGCCTCCCCCTGTAGTGTCCCAACAGGCCTCTGGTCTGCCTCCCCCTGTAGTGTCCCAACAGGCCTCTGGTCTGCCTCCCCCTGTAGTGTCCCAACAGGCCTCTGGTCTGCCTCACCCTGTAGTGTCCCAACAGGCCTCTGGTCTGCCTCACACTGTAGTGTCCCAACAGGCCTCTGGTCTGCCTCCCCCTGTAGTGTCCCAACAGGCCTCTGGTCTGCCTCCCCCTGTAGTGTCCCAACAGGCCTCTGGTCTGCCTCACCCTGTAGTGTCCCAACAGGCCTCTGGTCTGCCTCCCCCTGTAGTGTCCCAACAGGCCTCTGGTCTGCCTCCCCCTGTAGTGTCCCAACAGGCCTCTGGTCTGCCTCACCCTGTAGTGTCCCAACAGGCCTCTGGTCTGCCTCACCCTGTAGTGTCCCAACAGGCCTCTGGTCTGCCTCACCCTGTAGTGTCCCAACAGGCCTCTGGTCTGCCTCACCCTGTAGTGTCCCAACAGGCCTCTGGTCTGCCTCACCCTGTAGTGTCCCAACAGGCCTCTGGTCTGCCTCACCCTGTAGTGTCCCAACAGGCCTCTGGTCTGCCTCACCCTGTAGTGTCCCAACAGGCCTCTGGTCTGCCTCACCCTGTAGTGTCCCAACAGGCCTCTGGTCTGCCTCCCCCTGTAGTGTCCCAACAGGCCTCTGGTCTGCCTCCCCCTGTAGTGTCCCAACAGGCCTCTGGTCTGCCTCCCCCTGTAGTGTCCAACAGGCCTCTGGTCTGCCTCCCCCTGTAGTGTCCCAACAGGCCTCTGGTCTGCCTCCCCCTGTAGTGTCCCAACAGGCCTCTGGTCTGCCTCACCCTGTAGTGTCCCAACAGGCCTCTGGTCTGCCTCACCCTGTAGTGTCCCAACAGGCCTCTGGTCTGCCTCCCCCTGTAGTGTCCAAACAGGCCTCTGGTCTGCCTCCCCCTGTAGTGTCCAAACAGGCCTCTGGTCTGCCTCCCCCTGTAGTGTCCCAACAGGCCTCTGGTCTGCCTCCCCCTGTAGTGTCCCAACAGGCCTCTGGTCTGCCTCCCCCTGTAGTGTCCCAACAGGCCTCTGGTCTGCCTCCCCCTGTAGTGTCCCAACAGGCCTCTGGTCTGCCTCCCCCTGTAGTGTCCAACAGGCCTCTGGTCTGCCTCCCCCTGTAGTGTCCCAACAGGCCTCTGGTCTGCCTCACCCTGTAGTGTCCCAACAGGCCTCTGGTCTGCCTCCCCCTGTAGTGTCCAACAGGCCTCTGGTCTGCCTCCCCCTGTAGTGTCCCAACAGGCCTCTGGTCTGCCTCACCCTGTAGTGTCCCAACAGGCCTCTGGTCTGCCTCCCCCTGTAGTGTCCCAACAGGCCTCTGGTCTGCCTCCCCCTGTAGTGTCCCAACAGGCCTCTGGTCTGCCTCACCCTGTAGTGTCCCAACAGGCCTCTGGTCTGCCTCCCCCTGTAGTGTCCAACAGGCCTCTGGTCTGCCTCCCCCTGTAGTGTCCCAACAGGCCTCTGGTCTGCCTCCCCCTGTAGTGTCCCAACAGGCCTCTGGTCTGCCTCCCCCTGTAGTGTCCAAACAGGCCTCTGGTCTGCCTCCCCCTGTAGTGTCCCAACAGGCCTCTGGTCTGCCTCCCCCTGTAGTGTCCCAACAGGCCTCTGGTCTGCCTCCCCCTGTAGTGTCCCAACAGGCCTCTGGTCTGCCTCCCCCTGTAGTGTCCCAACAGGCCTCTGGTCTGCCTCACCCTGTAGTGTCCCAACAGGCCTCTGGTCTGCCTCCCCCTGTAGTGTCCCAACAGGCCTCTGGTCTGCCTCCCCCTGTAGTGTCCCAACAGGCCTCTGGTCTGCCTCACCCTGTAGTGTCCCAACAGGCCTCTGGTCTGCCTCACCCTGTAGTGTCCCAACAGGCCTCTGGTCTGCCTCCCCCTGTAGTGTCCCAACAGGCCTCTGGTCTGCCTCCCCCTGTAGTGTCCCAACAGGCCTCTGGTCTGCCTCCCCCTGTAGTGTCCAAACAGGCCTCTGGTCTGCCTCCCCCTGTAGTGTCCCAACAGGCCTCTGGTCTGCCTCCCCCTGTAGTGTCCCAACAGGCCTCTGGTCTGCCTCCCCCTGTAGTGTCCCAACAGGCCTCTGGTCTGCCTCACCCTGTAGTGTCCCAACAGGCCTCTGGTCTGCCTCACACTGTAGTGTCCCAACAGGCCTCTGGTCTGCCTCCCCCTGTAGTGTCCCAACAGGCCTCTGGTCTGCCTCCCCCTGTAGTGTCCCAACAGGCCTCTGGTCTGCCTCACCCTGTAGTGTCCCAACAGGCCTCTGGTCTGCCTCCCCCTGTAGTGTCCCAACAGGCCTCTGGTCTGCCTCACCCTGTAGTGTCCCAACAGGCCTCTGGTCTGCCTCACCCTGTAGTGTCCCAACAGGCCTCTGGTCTGCCTCCCCCTGTAGTGTCCCAACAGGCCTCTGGTCTGCCTCACCCTGTAGTGTCCCAACAGGCCTCTGGTCTGCCTCACCCTGTAGTGTCCCAACAGGCCTCTGGTCTGCCTCACCCTGTAGTGTCCCAACAGGCCTCAGGTCTGCCTCCCCCTGTAGTGTCCCAACAGGCCTCTGGTCTGCCTCCCCCTGTAGTGTCCCAACAGGCCTCTGGTCTGCCTCACCCTGTAGTGTCCCAACAGGCCTCAGGTCTGCCAGTCTGGGTCTTCTATCTGTTCCAAAGGGTGATGAATGCCTTTGGGGAGCCAGCTCTGTGGCTCTGGAACAGCCTTGCATTTAGCATTACATCAGCTCACTATGGGTATTATTATCATTATAATTATTATTATTATTATTAATATATATTATGTATTCACAGTATATCTGTATATCTGTGGATACTTATTATTGTTTTCGTTTTTGTATGTCTTCTTCTTCTTCTTCTTCTTCTTCTTCTTCTTCTTCTTCTTCTTCTTCTTCTTCTTCTTCTTCTTCTTCTTCTTCTTCATTATGTCGGCAAAACGTTTGGAACCCCTTGGCCTATAGGCGGCGCTATAATTCACGGTCAATGTTAAATGATCAAAGTTAAATGACTCATAAGGTCCATCTTGATATATTTCTCTGTACGGTGACCGTTTCCGGAAAACTTCAGCAATCAAATTCTAAAGAACCACAAACCTAAATTTAATTGAAATTATTGTCTCGATAATTGTTGCAGTGTGTGTTTCTGTCGGTGTGTGGGCGAAAACCTAATGAAGCTTCAAGTAGTGAAGCTGCTAATTATTATTATTATTATTATTATTATTATTATTATTATTTAGATGAGACATTTTCAGGACCTGATGAATCTGAAAGAAATGTATGTTCATTATTTCTATTGTCAATTTCTATGTGTTTGGCGTGAAAAGGGGAATTGGGATGTATCACTTTAAAAAGAGAAGGATCACCAAAAAGAAAATAAATCAAAGCAAAAAATAAATAAAATAGTCCCTATAAATGTTAGGCGTGGTGTGAATAGCGAGGGATCTCTGCAGCGCCTGAAAGAAACACAATCAAACAGCAGCTATTAGGCACCATTGTGCAAATAAAAATTTAAGAAAGTGTAAAAAAGGCTGCTAATAGAATAATTGGGACGTGTGGTACAAAGCTTTATGTCTATTTTTATTCTCATGAAGCTCCTTTTTGAGTTATTTTGGAGAACACAGAATTGCCAATGTTATATCTGACCTATGTATGACCTACATATGTTTTTGCATTGTTTAAATGTGATAAAAAAACATATTTTGAATTGGAATTTTAGAATTGACGAATAGATTTTAAATAAATACGGATCACTTTTGTTTGAGTGAGACTTTAACTGGACTGCTTATTTCATCCAGGATTTTGCTTTTATATCAACAATTGATGAGATTTACTTTACACTGATGTTCTCAAAATAAAAACTGATTGCAATATGGTTTCCACAGATGTTTTCTATATAATTAAAGATGCATTATTGCTTTTCTGTCCTTGGATCAAAAGCACACACTTGTGTGAAGCCATTCATTTAATTAATAGAATATATTTTCAAGCTAAATTGTTCTTTGCTCTTTTCCCAAAAAGATTGGGTCAATGCCATTGACCAAAAGATGAGAAAGGCGTTGTACAGATCCCAGCAGACCGTCCTTGTGCCGCCGTGCAGACTGTGTCAAGAGGACCGCGAGGTCACCGTGTCCTCGCTGAATGATTGTCACTCTCTCTCTAAATGCTTCCCTCCAATCTTCTTGAGCTCTTATCCTGTTCCTCAACCTTCAACGGGCTATTTCCTGTATAATGGTGCCCTCACACCATAGAGTATGCTGAAACCTATGAGTTGCGTGTAAAAAAGATTTGTATATGCACCAAACGCAACCAAAATCAACAATTTTGTAAATTTGTAACCTATTCGACCTATGGGTTGCGTACGAGTTGCGTACGAGTTGCGTGTGAGTTGCGTGTGAGTTGGCTGCAGAACTTACGAGTTGCGTGTGAGTTGCGTGTGGGTTGCGTGTGAGTTGCGTGTGAGTTGCGTGTGGGTTGCGTGTGGGTTGCGTGTGGGTTGCGTGTGAGTTGCGTGTGAGTTGCGTGTGGGTTGCGTGTGGGTTGCGTGTGAGTTGCGTGTGAGTTGCGTGTGGGTTGCGTGTGGGTTGCGTGTGAGTTGCGTGTGAGTTGCGTGCAGAACTTACGAGTTGTGTTTGAGTTGCGTTCAAAACTTACAAGTTGCGTTTGACCTGCGTGCTAGTTGCGTGGTATTTGCGAATATCGGTCACGTGATAAAAACCTATAAAAGCGGAGCCGATTCAGTGTTTCCTTCTGATTTGGTCATCAAAGAGTCAACATGGGGAAAGCTACCAAGAAATCAGATAAAAGTGACCCCAAAACCTGGCCAGATACCTCAAATTTGGACCTGCGATCACCTGCATTCATAACTTATGAGTTGCGTACCTGTTGCGATCGTGTTGCGTGTGTAGCGTACCTGTTGGGATCGTGTTGCGTGCGTAGCGTACCTGTTGGGATCATGTTGCGTGCGTAGCGTACCTGTTGGGATCGTGTTGCGTGCGTAGCGTACCTGTTGGGATCATGTTGCGTGCGTAGCGTACCTGTTGGGATCGTGTTGCGTGCGTAGCGTACCTGTTGGGATCGTGTTGCGTGTGTAGCGTACCTGTTGGGATCGTGTTGCGTGCGTAGCGTACCTGTTGGGATCGTGTTGCGTGCGTAGCGTACCTGTTGGGATCGTGTTGCGTGTGTAGCGTACCTGTTGGGATCGTGTTGCGTGCGTAGCAGTATTTAATGGCTGATCAACACTTAGGAACACATTGGAAAAGAGTGAATATGCATGTGAATATACAATGAAGAATTCTATCAAAAGAAATTGGAGAAAGAAATGATTACCAATGTGTTCAGAGGCCCATTGGTCTCGGTCCACATGATAGCGTGTTGTTGATACCAAACTAAAAGTGTGCCGACAGACGAGAGCAGGGAACTACACACAGGGTTCATCCTCTCCAACATCCCAACAGAACAACACAGAGGGGAGCGCTGGGAAAGAGACCAACCAGCTAAGCCAATCAGCTTCCTGTTTTCAAAGGCCGCGCATTTAGTCCTGTTCTCTTTCCTATTTGTGTTGTTGTTGAGCGTATGGAGGCGTGGGCACGGGACCCAGGCCGGCTTCAAGCGAACGCCATGCCACGTTAAACGGTTTCCTTTACGTCAGCGTGGATCTGTGGCGGGGGTCTGCTTTCTTGTTGGTGGAGGTCCCAGCAGGATCTGTGGCGTTTGAAGCCTGCATCTCCGCTGAGTCATAAACAGCCTGGCTTCACGGAGCCCACACAACTAGCTCACAAGCTGTTCCTGCGCACATGTTGCCTGCCGTCAAGCAGCACTGCAGAGATACTGCACAGAGAGGCTGGAAATAAAATGAAAATAAAATGTTCTGTGTGTAAAGAAAAAAAAATCTATTTTTCATTAGCTTTTAGCGCTCTGTTGTGCAAGCTGTTTGATTGCCGCCTTTGGAGTTTGGCTTCAGAGAGACGAGCTCTCAAACAGACTCTAAAACTGCTAAAGCCTTTGGAGGATCCCCTCTCTCTCTCATGTCTTCCCAAACCAGGAAGAGGGAACATAGTGTTCCCTGTTTATCTCCAAGCACCGGCACTGGGGCTCAGTGCTTAGAACTGAGACAGCAGAAATCGAACAGGCTTTCTGTACGTGTCTGCCGTGTTCCGAGGTGTG
>CM051000.1:1064118-1074118 GCA_027704905.1 Muraenolepis orangiensis | reverse complement strand
ACTTATGGATACCATGGACATGCTGACCGGCATGGTAGAGATGAGGGAAAGGTTAAAGGGGATAAAACAATATAGATTAAGGCTGATGTGGGATCTTTATGAAATATTTTTTTAGTTTCCGCTGCGCTGGAATAGCGCAGACTATACTGTAAAGCAGGAGCAATTCACTGGGGCATTTGAGGGAAGATGGAGGGAGGTCGAATGAGGGCAATGAGGGACACTGCGGCCCTGGTAGCGAATGTGAGGAATGTCCTTGATCATATTAGACACAGCTCAGCGCTCTGGCTAAACACACTCCTGTGTAATCCTGAGGGGTTGATAGGACTGTCATTAGCCTGTGTGCTTCGCCCATGTTGTAACCATCCAACTGCTCAGAACACATTTTCGTCTTTTCATGCGTTCACCGTTCCAAGTATAAAGTCTCCAATGAATATTAATTAACTTTGGTGTATTAATAATTGATAGGGACTCGCTTGCCAGTGAATTTCCTCCTCTGACTCTCGATATAGCAACAGGCAAATGTCAAAATATCAAATTAAAAACTACACTTTTCTACACTTCACACAGAGTGGTTGGTGGTTTAGTGTCCAACATTTGTCTGTCTGTCTGTCTGTCTGTCTGTCTGTCTGTCTGTCTGTCTGTCCCTCTGTCTGTCTGTCTGTCTGTCTGTCTGTCTGGTTATCTCTCCCTCTCTCTCTCTCTCTCTCTCTCTCTCTCCTCTCTCTCTCTCTCTCTCTCTCTCTCTCTCTCTCTCTCTCTCTCTCTCTCTCTCTCTCTCTCTCTCTCTCTCTATCTATCTATCTAGGGCTATTCAAAGACCAGTATGGGAAAAAACGATTATTTTCCCTCTGTCTTTCTTTAAGACGGCAAAGAAATTGCATCCGCTAAGCGACAGGTATGACTAATTTCCTTAAACGAGCTGCCAAATTGTCTTTGGATTGGCATTAAGCAGCGCCTGTCTCTCTCTTCCCCACTTTTATTCTCGCTCCCGCCGGGAGACGGACATGTAAACACACGAGCCGACCAGCAACAAGACAGAACCGTGAGACGGTGCAAGCAGCACGAGAGAAACAGTGACAGACAGACTAGTAGAGGAAGAACAAGAGTCGGTCGGGCCGCAGCGAGTAGCCAGGAGCTACTGGGGGATAGCAGGCCGAGCAGCCTGCAGGGCTGCTAAACGGAGGCTGGAGCAGACACAGCCCTGTGTCATCCTGACAGCTTCAGGCCTACGCTGTCGCCATCCATCCCGGCTCTCCTCCACACGCCTCACAATAGTTACATTTCTCCGAATTAATTGACGACTCGTAGCGGGAATGCAAGCTGTCGGGGAATGTATGAAAGTACAGCTAGCATAATAGCGGAGGCAATCACCAAACAAATATCATCTGGACCAATGATGGAGGGTATTAGCAGAGATTGATGAGCGGGCCCAGACACACACACACTGTGAATGTGCTGGTCTATGTGTGCGTGTATGTGTGTGCGTGCGTGTGTGTGTGTGTGTGTGAGGAAAAATTAGATCAAGTGACTTTGCATGCATGCTATGTGTGTGTCTGCATATTTGAATAGCACCATCTGACTGTGTGCTGAAGACACAGTACTCTGGGAAATTACAGCTAATAGAGCAGGAATGAGGAATTGTAATCCACGTCAGAATTGAATTACCATCCAATAATACGTATTCCAATACACAAAATGGCATAATCCCATTCATCTGTAAATTCCCCTATTGTCTTTAGTGTTTACATAGTGGAATATGAATATAGGAACACATCATGGTGGTATAATAGGGTTTTCCTTCCCTTCATAACTCTCCTTCTACAGAACAGTTTAATGGGGAATTTCTATTATTCCAGCTCTAAGTATTTATAGTGGTTGCATAATGGGTATGCACAGAATGGGAACGAGCATGTTAGCCTCCCTGGAATGTAACGAGAAGCCACATAGTCGATGGCGCGGGAGTCGGTACACTGCTGCCTTCTAATCGGACGGCTATTCACTTTCCCTCACTCATTGCTATCGACCGATAAATAAAAAGATGGACCATTGTGGGAAAGCAGAGGTCAAGAGATACTCAGCCATGGTCCATCCATCTCTTGCTCTTTACATTTTCATTTCATTCAAATGACCAGCATTTACTTATGGCACTTGGGCTAAATGTAGCTACCATGTGTTGGTGCTAGCAGGACACGGGAGCCTCCTCTCGGTGCTAGTCCCTCCCTCCTCTCGGGGCTAGTCCCTCCCTCCTCTCGGTGCTAGTCCCTCCCTCCTCCCCTCCTCCACTCCTGTCGATGCTAGTCCCTCCCTCCTCCCCTCCCCTCAGGGCTAGTCCCTCCCTCCTCCCCTCTTCTCAGGGCAAGTCCCTCCCTCCTCCCCTCTTCTCAGGGCTAGTCCCTTTCTCCTCCACTCCTCTTGGTGCTAGTCCCTCCCTCCTCTCTGGGCTTGTCCCTCCTTCCTCCCTTCCTCTCGGTGCTAGTCCCTCCCTCCTCTCGGGGCTAGTCCCTCCCTCCTCTCGGTGCTAGTCCCTCCCTCCTCTCGGTGCTAGTCCCTACCTCCTCTCGGTGCAAGTCCCTACCTCCTCTCGGTGCTAGTCCCTCCCTCCTCTCGGTAATAGTCCCACCCTCCTCTCGGTGCTTGTCCCTCCCTTCTCTCGGTGCTAGTCCCTACCTCCTCTCGGTGCTAGTCCCTACCTCCTCTCGGTGCTAGTCCCTCCTTCCTCTCGATGCTAGTCCCTCCCTCCTCCCCTCCCCTCAGGGCTAGTCCCTCCCTCCTCCCCTCTTCTCAGGGCAAGTCCCTCCCTCCTCCCCTCTTCTCAGGGCTAGTCCCTCCCTCCTCCCCTCCTCCTCTTGGGGCTAGTCCCTCCCTCCTCCCTTCCTCTCGGTGCTAGTCCCTCCCTCCTCCCCTCCCCTCAGGGCTAGTCCCTCCATCCTCCCCTCTTCTCAGGGCTAGTCCCTCCCTCCTCCCCTCCTCCTCTTGGGGCTAGTCCTGACCTCTTCACCTCCGCACCTCATTTTGGTGCTAGTCCCCTCCCCTCCTCCCCTCCTCCCCTCCTCCTCAGAGCTAGTCCTTTCCTCCACTCCTCTCAGTGCTAGTCCCTCCCTCCTCTCGGGGCTAGTCCCTCCCTCCTCCCTTCTTCTCGATGCTAGTCTCTCCCTCCTCCGCTCCTCTCGGTGCTAGTCCCGCCCTCCCTTCGGGGCTAGTGCCTCCCTGCTCCCCTCCTCTTGTGGCTAGTCCCTCCCTTCTCCCCTCCTCTCAGTGCTAGTCCCTCCCTCCTTCCCTCCTCTCCTCCCCTCCTCTCGGGGCTAGTCCCTTCCTCCTCCACTCCTCTCGGTGCTAGTCCCGACCCCTTCACCTCATCACCTCCTCTCGTTGCTAGTCCCTCCCTCCTCTTGGGGCCAGTCCCTCCCTCCTCTCCTCCTCTCGGAGCTAGTCCCTCCCTCCTCCCCTCCTCGGTGCTAGTCGCTAGTCCCTCCCCTCCTCTCGGTGCTAGTCCCTCCCTCCTCTCGGTGCTAGTCCTTCCCTCCTCTCGGGGCTAGTCCCTCCTTCCACCCCTCCCCTCCTCCCCTTCACTCCTCCTCCCCTCCTCTCAGGGCTAGTCCCTCCCTCCTCTCCTCCTCTCGGAGCTAGACCCTCCCTCCTCCCCTCCTCGGTGCTAGTCGCTAGTCCCTCCCTCCTCTCCTCCTCTCGGGGCTAGTCCCTCCCTCTTCCTGGGCCCAGGAGTCCCCTGCCTGTCAGAGCAGTGCAGGTCCGTGGGATAGATTGACAACACGTGAAGTGACTTTGAATTGGCCACCGGGGGTAATGGTTCTACCACATGTGTTTGTTCGGACGTCACAGACTTGTAATACCTGTGCTTCCTCTGTGAGTCTCGTGTATCCCCTGGCCATCACCCCCCTGTCCTCAGGGACACATCCACTTCACAGGAAGTTGTGCCCTCCAGATTGAGGTGAGCGAGTCCTGATCCTTAGAGACACAGGAGAAACAGTTTCAGCTGCATTGAACCATTGCAGACCCTTGGTGATGAGTTAAATGTGCCGTAGTCAAGGGCGACGGCCGCTGCTCGTACGTCAGCGGCGGAGACGCTGAAGTGTTTACTGTGAGGAATTCAGCGGTTAAGGAGGAACCAGACGTGTGTGGATCCTCGCTTCCTTTTGAATGTCAAGTCAGTGAGATGAGTTGATCAGTGAGATGAGTTGATCAGTGAGATGAGTTGATCAGTGAGATGAGTTGATCAGTGAGATGAGTTGATCAGTGAGATGAGTTGATCAGTGAGATGAGTTGATCACATTGAAACAACAACCTCCACGTAGTGTTGAGTTTAACGACTGATTGATGTTTTCCAAAGCTTTTGTTTGATAGCGTACTCTCTACATGTTTATTTTAACCAAACTACTTAAATTAGTGCCATGAAAACTTTGAAAAATGTTAGTGTTATACATACATATACATATAGTGTTTTACAGAACAACACTATATCTACCATTGAGATATATTAGATCACAACCAGAAAGAGACAATCTATTTGTACTCACTGTAGGTTTCGTCTACCAGTATGTGAATTCATATGTATGTGTGTGTGTGTGAGTGTGTGTTTTGTTGGTTGTTTGTGCATCTACTAGATAAAGTTTGCATTTAATTTCACACAATATGATGACGCTGTTATCCAGCGTTTGTGCAACAGCAGTGCATTAGCATCTGGCTCACATTATCAGGGGCTCAAACACAAATCACCAGCACAGCGGGAACACATGTTGTGTATGAACATATATCATAATGGAGAAGAATGACAGGGAACTGATATTGGTTATGCGTTTCTTAAATAAATGCCAGACATACGGCAATAGTGAAGTCAAGTCAAGTCAAATTTATTTGTCTAGCCCTTAATCACAGTTCCAATCTCAAAGGGCTTCACAGGCATCACATAACATAACATAACACCCCCCAAACCCTGAGCCCCCCCCCCCCCCCCTAAGCCCCACCCCCCAAACCCTGAGCCCCCCCCCCCCCTAAGCCCCGCCCCCCAAACCCTAGACCCCCTAAGGGCAAGAAAAAAGTCCTTTAATGATGGAGGAAGAAACGCAGAAAGGAGAAGGAACGCCGAGAGGAAGGGGATCCCTCCTTCCAGGGATGGTTCAGGAGTGACATGGGTGCCATAAGTGACATACATCGTAATGTGCATAGTTATGTACAAAGAAAATAATATACAAAAATATACACAATGTACAAATTGTAAAATTAATCAGTATAACAGAATTGTTTTGATGGCCGGGCCAGGGTCTCTTCTGGTTTTCACATTCTGTTTGACATTAACTTTCATCAGGTGAAATGTTTCAGAGGGAAGGGTTGAGCAGGAAGGTGGAGCAGGAAGGTGGAGCAGGGAGGTGGAGCAGGAAGGTGGAGCAGGAGGTGGAGCAGGGAGGTGGAGCAGGAAGGTGGAGCAGGAAGGTGGAGCAGGAGGTGGAGCAGGAAGGTGGAGCAGGGAGGTGGAGCAGGAAGGTGGAGCAGGAAGGTGGAGCAGGAAGGTGGAGCAGGGAGGTGGAGCAGGAAGGTGGAGCAGGAAGGTGGAGCAGGAGGTGGAGCAGGGAGGTGGAGCAGGGAGGTGGAGCAGGGAGGTGGAGCAGGAAGGTGGAGCAGGGACGGGGCGAGCAGAACCATTAGTGGAGGAGGACGGACGGATACGGTCTGAACCGCACTGGGCTCATTTTTAGCACAGTAATAGTTTCAGGAAGTTGGGTGATGGACGTATGGCAGGAGGTCATAAGGAAGTACAATAAGGAAGTCATCAGCGTGCCTCGTTATATTCCTACTTGATAATGGCTAATTGGTCAGCGCTACTTTACTTTGTTCATATTCCCATTGAGCTTAGTGCCCACTATCTGCTATCTTGGTAGCGGCTAAAAGATCTTGGGCACAAACTGAAATAAAATAAAAGCATGTTGTTAAAGTATCATGGCCATAAAGTGAAATGTGAGCTAGCCAGAAGCCGCTTTCCCCAGTGCTGTAACACATTGGTTAACCAAATGCACATTTTAACCATCTGTATCCACGTGGAAAAAGATTGCCTTTCCATTTCCTGGAGGCAATGTTAGTATTTTAAATTTTAAATGTCGAAGGCAACATGTAGAAGGAAGCATTTAGGGGACACATTCAAGATAGTAGTTTGATACCAGAGAGGCACACTACAGTGAATAATGAAATCAGAGACAGGTTTGAGGTTAAATAAGGACATTTTATTCACGGTGAGGGAAAAGGAGAGCGAGGGAAGTCTTCCCAGATCAGGGTATAATTATCAGGGTACAAGCAAAAGGGTTTTCAGGCTTACACTGGGACCTGGATACAGGGCAAAGAAGGGGACAATGGCTAGACCACCGGATGACAACATTACTCTCCTCTATAGCATCTCTCCTCAACATTCTTCTCTACATCAAAGTTTCCTGGTCGGGGCCGCAGACCGAACTCTTCAGTTGTACCACTCTCCTCTGGCCAGCGGAGGGGGAGAGTCCTGTCTTAGTTTCACTGGCAGAACGCTTCCTGTCCTGTGAATGTAAGGGGTCGCCGTTGCCAACCCAGGAGCAGCTGCACTGGTTAGCACTGGTTAGCAAACAAGGCTACCTAGCTGCTGTCCGTGATGCTGAGCCCTCTCCCGCTCCAACCAACAGGAAATACAGCATTTCCATTCAATCACTTCTGTGTGTCGTCCGGCCAGCCAAACCATTACAAACTCACTGTCACACTGCCCTGTTTACCTCATCAATAAACCGACGGCTTCATCTGATCAATGCCGCATGATCGGTTTGCATTTCTTCATAAACACCATTATTGATTATCTTTCCATTAGCGTATGGCGCAGCCGAAGCGGACGGCGGCTGTGTTTTGGTGAAGCATCGTTGCTTGTGTCAGTGAGTTTATGGATCTAGACGTTGGTTTACAGTCTTTCAGCCGTATTTACACAATCTCACACAATCTCTTGTCATTTGTCATTTATTTAGTGTTTTCATTCATTGCTTAGAATGTAATTGATTTCTTAGTAGAAAGCGTAGGTTTGAAGTGGCCTTTGACCCCTAGGGGGCGATGTGTGCCTCCCTGGTGACCGTGTGGATAGAGACACACATACGGCTCGCATTGACGGAAGAAAACAATAAGGATTCAATTAGTCACTATTGAATGGAAATACTGGAAAGGTGTGTGTGTGTGTGTACGTGCATGCGTGTGTGTTTGTGCGTGCGTGTGTGTGTGCGTGCGTGCGTGCGCGTGTGTATGTGTGTGCGTGCATGCATGTGTGTGTGTGTGTGTGTGTGTGCGCCTTTGTGGCTGATTGTTTTACATTTCCCAGTTTAATCCTAGCTATCTAAAGATATCACAAAATGCTCTACAATGACTTAGTGTCTTCTATGGATCCCGTTCTCCTCCTAAGCAACGAGTCCTTCTACCAGAGCTCTGAAGAGGCTCCAATGAGCCTTTCAGACACACGTGTTGTTTTTCCTCAAACGTTATCAACAAGATGTCAAGAACTGAAAATAGTAAGATACAATTCAGAGTTATTCAAGGTGTAAGCCCTTGAGAGAAGACAAGGGTGGATTCTGAATGTGATTTGCGATGGCGATAATACAGAAAGGGTTTGAGGAATATAGTGAGGGATCCATTCCACCGCTCTGTATACGACCAGAGAGGGTGACAAGCTATCAGACTCATGGCAATGTGTAGATTTGAAGATATCCACTTAATTCTCTTTTTATTTCCCTGCCACTCGTTTAAAACATTATATCTATCTAGCTATATTTTATTTTATTGTGTCTGACTTCAGATACTGTATAACAGACGGGCCTGTACACACACACGCACACACACACACACGCACACACACACACACACACACACACACACACACACACACACACCACACACACACACACACACACACACACACACACACACACACACACACACACACACACACACCACACACACACACACACACACACACACACACACCACACACGCACACACACACGCACATACACACATGTATATTCACACACACACACCGCACACACACACACACACGCACACACACACGCACATACACACATGTATATTCACACACACACACACGCACACACACACACACACACACACACACACACACACACACACATACACACATGTATATTCACACACACACACACGCACATACACACATGCATATTCACACACACACACACACACACACACACACACACACACACACACACACACACACACACACACACACACACACACACACCACTGTGGCTACGGAAAAAATAAATACGATTGGGCACAGTCACACTGACTTTGACAAACAAATGCAATCTCATGGGCGCACATTAACACACAGTGTCACACACACAGACACACACACACGCACACACACACACACACACACACACACACACACACACACGCACGCACATGCACATACACACATGCATATTCACACACACACACACACACACACACAAACACACACACACCGGAAAAAATACACACACACACACACACACACCTTCACACACACACACACACACACACACACACGCACAAACACATGCACATACACACATGCATATTCACACACACACACACACACACAAACACACCCACACACAATCTCAGTGTCTGAAAGACAATTGGCAGCTGAGCAAATACGTCTGGCCTCCATTCTTGGGGATGTGAGCTGCAGCCACAACAAGAAATATTCCCCCTGCTGTCCTCTCCTCATTCCTCCCCCGTCTCCCCCGTCTCCCCCGTCTCCCCCGTCTCCCCCGTCTCCCGTCCCCCGTCTCCCTCATCAGAAGAGTGCCCAGGAAGCAACCAGGGAAGCTGAGCCACATGGCCAGGAATGGCTGGAGCCCTCTTCTCATCTTTCTTCAGGAGCCAGATGCTTATGGGGCAGGGAGAGGGGAGAGGGGAGAGGGGGAGAGGGGGAGAGGGGGGAGAGGGGAGAGAGAAGAGA
Organism: Muraenolepis orangiensis; assembly: GCA_027704905.1. Taxonomy (NCBI): domain Eukaryota; kingdom Metazoa; phylum Chordata; class Actinopteri; order Gadiformes; family Muraenolepididae; genus Muraenolepis; species Muraenolepis orangiensis. The sequence continues at coordinate 1,065,123 of CM051000.1, read as the reverse complement.
GGAAGGTGAGAGGGGGAGGGGAGAAGGGGGAGAGGGGAGAGGGAGAGTCGAGAGTTGTAGATGTGTGATTTTTAGGTGTAGATTGGATATATGCTCTTTAGTCTCTATCTCTTCGCTTTTCTAGCCATCTCATTCTCGTTCGATTTTCTTACTTCTCTGTTCTCTCTTTTCTCTTTTTCTCTTCTTACATTTTTCTCTTTTTCGTTCTTTTGTTTTTCTTTTTATTCCTTTATCTCTACTCTCTTCTCTCTTTCTCTTTTCTACCTCCCCTCTTTCTCTTTTCTGCCATTTTCTCCGACTTTCGCTTGTTTGCGTTTCGCTTTGTTATCTTTTTTTATATTTTTCGCTTTTTTTTCTTTTCTCACTTGCTAGTATACTCTCCTTCTCTCATTCTATTTTTCTACTCCCTCTTCTCATTTTCTTTTTATCGTTTTCGCCATTCTCTTTTTTATACTCTTTTTCCTTCGTTTTTTCTGTTTTTTTCCTTTTTCTCTTTCTCCCTTTCTTTTTCTTTTGCTCTCCCCTTTGCTTTGTGCTGGGCTCCTGGCTTTTCCCCCTTTGTTTTCTTGTGCATATTGGCTCGACTTGTCAGGGTAGCGGGGAGAGGGGAGAGGGGAGAGGGGAGGATTGGAGTCCAGGATAGCAGTTGAGTCAAGGGAGCGTGGCTGAGAGGAGAGAATGATAGAGGGGAGAGCGATAGGGGAGGGGGAGATAGAGTAGAGGGGAGAGAGGGTGAGAGGGGGAGCGGGGGGCCTAGGTGGAGAGGGTCGCGAGTTCGGCTAGGAGATAAGGAGACGGGGCGGGCATAGCTGACTCGTCTTGTCTTCTCTTCTCGAGGCTCGCTTCGTCTTATGTGTCTTGCTCTTTTCTCTTCTTCTCTCTTTCGTATGGTGCTTCTACTTTTGTCTTATCTCTCTTTTCGTTTCTCTCTTCTCTCTTCTCTCTTCTATCTCGTCCTCTCTCTCTCTCTCTATCTCTCTATCTCCTTCTCTTCCTTCTCTCTCG
>CM051000.1:996618-1049118 GCA_027704905.1 Muraenolepis orangiensis | reverse complement strand
TCTGTCTGTCTGTGTATCTGTCTGTCTGTCTGTCTGTCTGTCTGTCTGTCTGTCTGTCTGTCTGTCTGTCTGTCTATGTATCTGCCTGTCTGTCTGTCTGTGTGTCTGTCTGTCTGTGTATCTGCCTGTCTGTCTGTCTGTCTGTCTGTGTATCTGCCTGTCTGTCTGTCTGTGTGTCTGTCTGTCTGTGTGTCTGTCTGTCTGTGTATCTGTCTGTCTGTCGTCTGTCTGTCTGTGTATCTGCCTGTCTGTCTGTCTGTGTGTCTGTCTGTCTGTCTGTGTATCTGTGTGTCTGTCTGTCTGTCTGTCTGTGTATCTGCCTGTCTGTCTGTCTGTGTGTGTATCTGTCTGTCTGTCTGTCTGTCTGTCTGTGTATCTGCCTGTCTGTCTGTCTGTCTGTGTATCTGCCTGTCTGTCTGTCTGTCTGTCGTCTGTGTATCTGTCTGTCTGTCTGTCTGTCTGTCTGTGTATCTGCCTGTCTGTCTGTCTGTCTGTGTGTGTATCTGTCTGTCTCCTTGGCCTTCATGCCTTGTTATCCCATTCCCCAGAGCCTCATGTCCCAGCATGTAGAGCAGCCCCACTGAGTCTTAACTAGCATCGGGAGCTCCTTCGCCGCGCGTTAAATCACCGACCTTGGTTGTCAGCAGCCGTCTCCCGCCCTCCACGGCGGCCGGACGGCGGGACGGCGGAGGGCCTCGACCTGCAAGCTAAGAGACCGGCGGCTCAATACGAGACTGGGTGATTAAACAACTCCATCCTAATTGCTCTCTTTGTGGCCGAATCAAAACGGTCATGCCGATTTCAGGGTATCGGGATGTGTGTGTGTGTGTTTGGGTGTCAGTGTGTGTGTGTGTGTGTGTGTGCGTGTGTGTGTGTGTGTGTGCATGTGTGATGTGTGCATGTGTGCGTGCTGTGTGTGTGTGTGTGTGCGTGTGTGTGTGTGTGTGTGTGTGTGTAGGGCGGGGTAGGGTGCCTTGAGTGTCCACTTGTGCTGTGTGTAGGCCTGACATCTTTAGTGACCCTCTGCCCTGTCACCACCAACACCCCTTGATCTGACCAAACCCATGCAGAACAGAGTGTGTGTGTGTGTTTGTGTGTGTGTGTGTGTGTGTGTGTGTGTGTGTGTGTGTGTGTGTGTGTGTGTGTGTGTGTGCGTGCGTGCGTGTGTGTGCTGTGTACGTGCGCGCGTGCAGTGTGTGCGTGCGCGCGCGTGCAGATGTGTGTGTGCGCGCGCGTGCAGATGTGCGTGACGTGCGCGCGTGCAGATGTGCGTGCGCGCGCGTGCAGATGTGCGTGCGCGGGTCTCCGTGTACATGTGGTGGTGAGTGGCTACCGAAGTGATCGACACACGAGCTCCTCCCAGTGGTGACTGGCGCTACTGCAGTCGCGGTGCAGAGCAAGTGTTGCCCTGTGCGCTACGCGGCACCAGAGCAGAGCTGTCCCTCCAGCTTCTGAACCCCTAACCCCTAATTGGAACTCTGTACTCCCTCCCCCCCCCCCCGGGGAGAGTACAGAGTTCCAATTAAATAACGTTGTGAATTAAACACATCATCTGCCAGTCACAAATACATAAACACATCAGTAGAAGGGCCAGGACACAGACAGACAGACCTGGTGAAATGGGGCGTTTTGAAGAGGGAGGGACACAATTAAACCCTTGAGTGTCTTTCAGGCTCCATCATGATGATGCCCATTCTCCTCCACACCAGCCTGCACTCACCGCACACATGCACGGCGTTCTGAGCCAAAAGAACCATCACATCAAGCTGGTGGCTCTGCGATGAAGAGGCGTGGTGCAGGCAACAGAGAAAAGCAATGAATAGAGAGAGAGAAAGGGAGAGAGAGAGAGAGAGAGAGAGAGAGAGAGAGAGAGAGAGAGAGAGAGAGAGAGAGAGAGAGAGAGAGAGAGAGAGAGAGGAGAGAGAGAGAGAGAGAGAGGGGGGGAGGAATAGAGAGGGGGGGGGAGAATAGAGAGAGAGAGAGAGAGAGAGAGAGAGAGAGAGAGAGAGAGAGAGAGAGAGAGAGAGAGAGAGAGAGAGAGAGGGGGGGGAGGAATAGAGAGGGGGGGAGGAATAGAGAGAGAGAGAGAGAGAGAGAGAGAGAGAGAGAGAGAGAGAGAGAGAGAGAGAGAGAGAGAGAGAGAGGGGGGGGGGAGGAATAGAGAGAGAGAGAGAGAGAGAGAGAGAGAGAGGGGGAGGAATAGAGAGAGAGAGAGAGAGAGAGAGAGAGAGAGAGAGAGAGAGAGAGAGAGAGAGAGGAGAGAGAGAGAGAGAGAGAGAGAGAGAGGGGGGGGGAGGAATAGAGAGAGAGAGAGAGAGAGAGGGGGGAGGAATAGAGAGAGAGAGAGAGAGAGAGAGAGAGAGAGAGAGAGAGAGAGGAGAGAGAGAGAGAGAGAGAGAGAGAGAGAGAGAGAGAGAGAGGGGGGGGAGGAATAGAGAGAGAGAGAGAGAGGGGGGAGGAATAGAGAGAGAGAGAGAGAGAGAGAGAGGAGAGAGAGAGAGAGAGAGAGAGAGAGAGAGAGAGAGAGAGAGAGAGAGAGAGAGAGAGGAGAGAGAGAGAGAGAGAGAGAGAGAGAGAGAGAGAGAGAGAGAGAGAGAGAGAGAGAGAATAGAGAGAATGCTGGTCAACAAGTGACCCGCTCTATTTGGGGAGGCAGCGCCCCCTGCTGACCATGCAGCCCTAGACTACTGACAATAGGTTGTAGCGTTAAAGCATATATAAAGATAAATTACTATATATGTACTTTCAATATTCCTACATAAATTACTAATATTTCCCTTTTTGCTATTTTTTGCGTATATACCATTATTGTGTGTCATCATTCCCTGTTTTACAGGGACATTTTAACATAGCTTTGTTCAAATATATCAGAATAATGTATGTAGGCCCTACTATATAAACACATACGTCTAAAATAAAACAGAGAAAATAAAATAGAATAACTAAGATATCGTACTTATCTAACGAAATGATCGTACCCATTTTCAATGTGTTCCTGAAAATTGTAATACCTCAAATAGGTCTACCGTTTGTATCGCATTGTACACGTTATCACGGCTGGTGGTGAAACAGCGCCCCCTGTTGGCCAACGGCCGTCCAGGTTGGTCATCACTCCTGGTGGATACGGGCTACACTGCGGGTACAATAGCTACGATTCGCTGGCAACAAAGAAAACCACACTGTATCTAAAATTGTGCAAAATCGGTCTTTATTATTTTATCGTCATAACCTTTCATCATCATCATCATTATCATCATCAAAATTATCATCAGCATAATTACAACCATTATCGTCATCATTATCTTCAAAACAACACCAGGGTGAGCCAGAAAGATAGCCAGACAAAGGGAGGAGAAAAGGGGAGGGAGGGACAGAGAGAAAGGGTGAGAGAGAGAGAGAGAGAGAGAGAGAGGGGGAAAATAGATTAGAAAGGGGGGAGGGAAACAGAGACAGTAGAACATATTTTCCCAGCATTCTGACTTGACAAAAACAGGCATTAATTATGACATCAGTTGTCTCAGCCGTGGGAGGGAGAAGCTAAGGCATTTGAAAGGTCCCCCTCGGTAACAAGTCTGGCTCTTTATATATGTGCACCTCTTTCTGGCAAATATCATTCATCAATGTCCTTATTTACACAACTCCCTGCTCTCTGTTCCATTAGACTCCACAGACGGTACAAGCAGTGGACACTGGTCCTCTTCTCGACACGCCTGATGGATATTCAGTCTCCAGGACAACCGATTCCTCTCCCTTTTACGGTCTTCTTGCCTTCCACCTGTTCTGATCTGATCTGAACGTGGTCTGTTTCTCCCGGTTGAGCAGATTGTAAATAATTGCAATGTCTAGTATAATTGACCAAATACAAACATACACACACATGTATACATACATACACACACATGTATACATACATACACACACATGTATACATACATACACACATGTATACATACATACACGCATGTGCACGCACGTGCACGCACAAACACAAACACATGATGGACGGCTTTAACTGTACAAGACCGGCGTTCCTCAGAGTTATAGCTAATTGCGTCTGCACTGCCAGCATCCTCGATCGGGGGAAGTTCTGTGGTGGCCTTTCTGAATTATGTTAGTAAATATTAGTCAGTTAATATTTTTAATATTACCGTCATCTTGTACAAAGATGTGAACTCTTAACTGCAAAAGGTGACTTTTTTTAATGAAAAATTGAACAACAACTAAAAACACCAACGGATGAATTCACACAAACAAGACGGACTCGTGTTGTTCTTTTTGTGTACAAACTCGTGAATTAGGTGGTCAACTTATTGGATACAAAATGACGGAGTAATGCTTTCTGACCCATGAGACTCCATGAGTTTGTTATCACGGACCACAACTCATGGCATTAGCAAAATAATATTAAATAAAAGCAACAGAGATGTAATGTAAACACAACAAGAGAACAAACTTCTATATGCATGTGAATCCATCAATTATTTAGCCTACAAAGGGATGGAATTAGCATTTTGAAAGATTCCTTTTTCCAACTAGATATTCACAGAGAGAGAGAGAGAGAGAGAGAGAGAGAGAGAGAGAGAGAGAGAGAGAGAGAGAGAGAGAGAGAGAGAGAGAGAGAGAGAGAGAGAGAGAGAGAGAGAGAGAGAGAGAGAGGAGAGAGAGAGAGAGGAGAGAGAGAGAGAGAGAGATGTGAGTTCAGAGGACCAGTAAGAAGGATGAAGATGGAGCAGTAGCACTGAAAGGAAAGGCTGTGAGCACACGTGTGTTTGTGAGGAGCAGACTGTGTGACCACTATGTGATTTCTGTCTTTGTCTCCGTGTGTACTTCAATGGGTATGTTGTATGTACTGTGTGTGTGTGTGTGTGTGTGTGTGTGTGTGTGTGTGTGTGTGTGTGTGTGTGTGTGTGTGTGTGTGTGTGTGTATAAAGAAATGTCAGCGGCGAGTCCTCCTCGGTCCTACACCGCGGTCACCGCCGAGGAGGCTGTCTGAGTCAACAGCACAACAGTTTATTTGAACAAACGACCAGTGTAGCCTGGATGAAGGTTAGCGTACCGGCCCATCTGTCCACTCTCAGAACAGAAGGGCAAGGGCAACAAGAAAAAAAAGCAAGAAAAACGTCTGATATATTGTTTCTGCGAAGAAGGAAGAAAAACAAACGATTTGCTCTCAGCCTGTCCAGTGTGAGGCAGGGGCTGTCATCCCAAAGCGCTGTCCGTCCATCCATCTGTGTTGTGTTACACTTTGTGTTTCTCTGCCGGCCTCAGGAAGGGTCAGAGCTTCTGACGTGGGAGTCGGAGTCCATTAGCTGGAGTAGATCTGGGTCCCGATCACACGCATGATCTCCTTCTGCACCTTGGGCTCCTGGGTGTTGATGTTGGCATCCCCCACCTGGCCGTCCTCATACCTGAATGAAGCAACACAATTAGTCATATGACACTTATTATTACTTATATCACTCAAAGTACTACTGTAATAACAGTGAGGTTAGCATATTATAGTAGTATAACTAGTAGTAGTAGAAGTAGTAGTAGTAGTATTATTTCCAACATTGTTATTCTAAATGTATTGTCAATATCTGTATATGAGTCTTCAGGTAATGGAGCTAATATAACATCCAGTAAACACCTGTGAAGGCTCAAGTGAAGCCAGAGTCACATAATATGAATTCATGTGTGATCCTGTGACGCTGTAATTAGTTAAAATAAATTAATAACAGCATTCAAAGTCACCTGATTGCAGACAGTGGGTTCTATTCATGCTGGAGATGAACACATGTCATTTGATCATGATAGTGCATTCCTCGGGTGGTGTGGGGGTTGAACGAGGTGTGTGCAGATGTTTCAGGGATCACTCACACAAAGAAGAAGCGTGTGCAGACGTGGTCGGAGACCGGACACACCCAGATGTTGCCGTGTTTCTGCAGGTCTTTAGACGTGATCACTGAGAGAGAAGCAAACACACACACACACACACACACCAGGCACGTTTATGAACACAGCTCCATCCAAACACCAGGCCATTCATAGTGCTTTACAAAGGAAGAAACCACATGTAGAAACATTACACAGGACAATCATTGAAACATCATAAACAAGAAAAGGGGAAATGTTAAATACAAGAAATAAAGTCAATGAATCATAAAACACTTATATTTATTCTATTCTATTTCTATCATATCTATTTATTTTACTTACTTACTTATACTTATTTAACTTCTATGTATCATAGTGATGTGGACATGGCGGTGGAGGTCCCTGCCTTACCTTCACACAGAGCGATGCAGTTGAGATTGCGACTCTGGAGGAAGCGTGACTGGATGGGGCGACTCTGTTGGCACAAGGCATGCTGTCCACATCATGGAGGTTAGTCAGAGGTTTCTCTCACTCACCACCATCACAATGCAAGCAGAGAAAACGGCACTGCTTTTGTTATCAACCCTTACACAACGAGTGATATCAGCTTCCCTTCTGACTACATCTAGACACTATTCCTGGGTTATTTTTATTGTAATTTTAATTATTGTGTATAGTATTGTGTTTTATAAATTCACGCATTCCATTGTACTCGTTTCAAATGGCAAATAAAAATCTTGAATCTTCCATGAGGAAAACTCTTTTTATATTTAAAATTGCGTAGGCCTACCTATTACACAATGGGCTGTGAGATAGCATGGTGTACTGTAGCATAGGGTATCAAATTAGCATAGCGTAGCATGGGCCGGTCTGTGTTTACCTGTGGGATGGTGTTCATCCTGTTGTAGCGCTGCACCAGCTCATCTTTAGTGGGCATGCGATGCTGTCCTTTCCCCATTCCTTCAACAACAACCACGCAACACACAACACAATGTCATCCAAACACCTTTTCTGTACACAGAAAATAGACTCAAAGCCAGCTTATTTGTAGCATGTGACAGGTTTTCCGAGAATGTTTTCACATAAATTGTGAGGGGACTCTACTATATCTATACTACCAGCCTAGCCTTAGGTGCTAGCCTTTGAAGAAGTGACAATGTCAGTTATTTTTGCATACTTTTGTGTATAATTGAGATAAATACAATCAACTCTCTCAAGAAGGAGTTTCACATGAATACAGAAAAATTGTGGACATTCTGAGTGGAGCTCGATCTTTAACACCCAACCTCAGGACAATGGTTCAGTTATCGTGGCCTTACCCCGACACAAACCCCACAAAAACATATCCAGCGGTGTGTATATAACTGCATTACAATTAGTGACAACCACCTTATATTGACACACCTGTCTGAATGACATGGAAAGCAACACAGAGATGCAGAGAGAAGCCCCCCCCCCCCCCGGGACACAAGACCCCAAATACTGAACACCACGGAGCAGATGCAACACCCACATATGAAAATGGACTCTTCCACCGTGACATCCAGGCAGTGTACAAAACACACAGAGCGGACTCAACCAACACAGTGGCAGACGGTGGGGGTGAGCGGCAGGTGGCGAAGATAGGAGTCGTTCCTACCTGAGTATCCAAAAGATATGCTGGAGATAGGGCTCAGATAGATGCCCTTTCCGTAGGCTGCCCCGTGCAGCTTGTGTTAGGAAGGATTAGGAAGGAAGCAAGGGTCACTCAGGAGTCACACCGCATGTGGTCGGACACACACACACACAACCAGCCACACACGCTACCATGTTCTTGTGTTCTTGGTCATATGGTATTAGTACAGAATCCCCTGGCCGATGTAGTAAGCAGCAGAGAGCATGTTATACACACTAATGTATGCAAGGGACATGTCAATGTTTGTCTTCCTTCTATAAGCTGACACTGACGACTTCAATGAAACCAACAAGAGGAGTTTTTCTACTCACAAATATCAGGAAAGTAAATCTGTCCAGCCGATGGCAAATAGACATTCTTCCAATTATTTAACAATCACCATTTTGTTAAAGACAACAAGGCAGATTGGAGACTAAGAAAGTGGTATGCATCAAGGAAGTCAATGAATAAATATAATAAATAAAACATAAACATGAATAAAAATTCTAATTAAGCCAATTTTGGTGGTGCTTACAAACATTGTTGAGTGGTTTAGTTTTGAGGAAAAAATACTAATATTATTTGACCAACACCAACACACACACATTGACCAAGAGTCACACGCCAGACCAAATAGCCAAGAAGAAACCATCAGAACTGTGACTCCTCAGAGGAGTCCTAACGCCTCTGGTCAGACAGTGTGAGTGTGACCCTGTGAGATGGGATGAGAGGGAACAGGGTGACACCAGGAGGAGGAGGAGGAGGAGGAGGAGGAGGAGGAGGAGGAGGAGAAATGTCCGAGAACAAAGTGATGATCAAGGTCCAGACGGGCGGGAGAACATCCGTGATGAAGAACATCCGTGATGAAGGTGGAGAAGAGAAGACAGGTTCAGTGGAGGACAAATTGCATTGGGAGGAACAATGGGGAAGAAAAGATGATATTTTGATATGACAAAGGTGGACGTAGTTCAAGGAACAGCGTGTCCGGAAAAATCAAATGAAGGAAGAAAAAAAAACCAGACAAAGGTTTTTTGTTGGGGGTTTTTGGAGGACAAGGGGAAGAGATTTGGCTCCTGCATCATTCACAATGAGGACATACGGTACGGGTAGAGTTTGAAGGTGGAGGTGGGAGGATGACAAAGGAACAGAGCTATTGAAAGGTTATATAGGGTACTACGTCTTCAAACAGACAGGGACAAAGAAGCCATATCAACGGCAGGCGGAAGTCAAAACTTTCGAAAGTTTAAACATCTCCAAAATACACGTCTAATAATCTATTCCTGAAACACCGAGGTTTATCTTGCTCAAGCGGTTAGTCAAGGGCACACACACATTGGCAGATGACTCATTCTGCCCACTGTGGTGTGAAACTTTCTTCTCGGCTTCCGATTTATCTTAGCTAAAAATGTCAGGAGCATTGAGAAAGATCTGACTATTTGTGGGAATATCTGTCTTAAGCATCTTGGAGGAACTCGTTTGAATTTGTATTACGTATGACTTGTAATACTGACCTTCCATAGGAGACTCTCTCATCATCGAGTAAGCTCTAGAAAGCATCCACACTCCATACTCACTAGCACAGCCCTGGTCCCTCCCTGGTCTCCTTGTATCCAAGGACCTACCTTACGCAGTGCTCTGAGTGGTTAACCCTTGGAGCCTTCAGGCAAGGCACAGGGCTTCCTCCAATGGGAATGTTATGGGGGCAGGGCAGTCTCCTCTTCCATATAAGGATAACAGGAGGAGCTGCCCTGCTGCCATTGGCTGCTCACACAGGTAGCAGTTTACAGTTTACAGGTAGGGGGGGGGGTGATAAAAGCGCTCTGTGCCGTGCCCTGTCTGGACCTCCAATTCAAAACATGTAAAAAGGGAATCTGGCATCCGTTGACTGTCAAAATGAATCAGCTGGATAGCGCCTGCTCTGCTGTAGAGCACGCACTATCCAAATGGAGCTGCGTCTTAAAATAAACCCAACTGCTCGGGGCTACGTACCTGCAGTTTGGTATAAGAGGCATTGACTAGTCCATTTCTCAGAACGGAGTGCCAGTTCTCTATATGGGAACCACTAGAGCAAGTGTAAAGGAAAAGAAGAGGAAGAGATACAAATTCAGAGGGTTGCGTGATGAGAAGGAATCTCGGACCTCAAACACATATGGTTGTGGCTTCATCCAAATGACTGTTTGCGTAACCTTTACTAAAACCCTTTTGTTATAAATATGTTTTGACGTCACGGCCTGTCATTGCGTTTTCCCGCCATTGGTACAGACCCAGTAGAACACTAGAGGATACTTCGCTGGGAGGACCAGGTCAGGGATGGATTGCTTTCATTTCATAGACATTTAGTATCTTGCATACATTTCAACAAAAGTAAAAACGTGCCGTGAAATCTTACATAGTGGAGCTTTAGAGATGAGAAGACTATTTTAGACATTGTTAGACATCTTGCTAATGACTCCTGTTCTCAGGGATATTAGTATTCACTCTTCTTTCAAGTATGTGAGAAGGTTATTTCAGTTCATGCTGTCTTTGCACAACATAAAGGCTTGTTTGTCTAAAAATTGATGTCTTATGTAAGAACTACGAACATGTGACACACTTCCTGCTCCATGCCCACGGTGGGTTATTTTAAAAGGAACACAAATACATAAGTGCGTGGGTATGTGTGTGTGCGCATAGAAAAATGAATAGAGCTGTGTGTGTGTGTGTGTGTGTGTGTGTGTGTATATGCGTGTGTGTGTGTGTGTGTGTGTGTGTGTACATGCGTGCATGCACATGTGTGTGTGTGTCTGAGTGTACATGCATGTGTGTGTATGTGTGTGTGTGTGTGTGTGTGTGTGTGTGTGTGTGTGTGTGTGCATGCGTGTGTGTGTGTGTGTGTGTGTGTGTGTGTGTGAAAGCCCTCTTGCCTGGTTGTTCAACCAGACCTTCACCTTGTAACTATGCTATCAGACAGAAACACAAAGACAGCTTTGTAATGGCAATGATTTTCTATTACTCTATTCAGACATATACTGGTATTAGAGTAATAGGACTTTTCCACTTATCCACTTATATCAAACTATAATAGATCAAATTGTACCACATCTTCCTATACCATGGCGAACCCCATCTAAACACAGACATCACTGAATTCATGACCTGCTGTCCAAAATAATGATTTCTTCAAAGTATCAAAAGAGTTAACAAAAGAAATATATAAAAATCTGTATTGTAACTTACTGGCGAATACTGCTATTTCTCTAGAAGAGAAGTGAAACTAATGGAACCCTGAGGTGAGAGAGAGAGATGGAGAGAGAGAGATGGAGAGAGCGAGAGCGAGAGCGAGAGCGAGAGCGAGAGCGAGTGTGAGAGAGAGAGAGAGAGCGTGAGAGAGAGGGAGGACTCACTGGAAGGCGAAGGTGCTACCGTACAGTTTCTTGGCCGTGCGAAAGCGCGCCTCCTTGGCTGGAGGGCTGCTGAGGAGCAGGAACTGGTGGGAGGTGTGCATGAACTTCAGTTGCTGTGAGCACAGGGTGAGAGAGAGAGAGAGAGAGAGAGAGAGAGAGAGAGAGAGAGAGAGAGAGAGAGAGAGAGAGAGAGAGAGAGAGAGAGGAGAGAGAGAGAGAGAGAGAGAGAGAGAGAGAGAGAGAGAGAGAGAGAGAGAGGATATTGGATATGAGCACAAATTAACCAGTGGCTGGCCTTATGGTCCCAGCCAAAATGTCCCCATGGGGGATCAATAACTTCTTCCGTCATGTTGTCTTATCTTATTAAAGCGTATGTTTCTCTCATCTTACCCGACTGAGAGGCAGCTTGACGATATGGGACCTGTTACTGGAGATGATCCTGCAGAGGACAGAGAAGAGTGAACAGATTGAACAACATGTAATTTTCACAGAAAATGTCAATTTTCTGTGAAATTGACATTTAGCAGCCTCAGCATTATTGTTGATGAGGTGTCAGCATTACAGCAATGTGCTTTGTGCTGAGAGCAACACCTAATGTCATGGCTACGGTTGTGGGTTCATGTTTTGGCAGCAGATGTGTGTTTACCACTGGAGCAGGGGGTGGGCCAAGGGGTCCAGCTTATCCATCTGCTTCTTGATCTCCAGATAAGAGCCCTGTGAACACACACACACAGAAATCCACTTGCTTATATCTTTTTTACTATACTATTAATTTTGACTCAAACCAAAATCACACCTTTTCAGAAAAAGCCTAGATAGTTCAAAATTGCAAGTAAATATTTAGGCCTGAAAAGTAGCCCATTGCAGTGAACCATCACTCCCCATGAACTAGCCACCGCTAAACCTAATATAGCTGAATTCATATTAGATAAGAAAAGAAGACCTGAGACTTGGGGGATGACTGGCGGCTGCAGGGTTACCTGGGTCATCTCTCGGATGGACATGACACTGTCCAGAGCTTTCTGCAGCCTCTCGTAGTTCTTCTTCTGTTAGAATGCAGGTAGGTGGAACCAAGAGTGGAAGGGTGCCAACAGACAGGGAGAGAGAGAGAGAGAGAGAGAGAGAGAGAGAGAGAGAGAGAGAGAGAGAGAGAGAGAGAGAGAGAGAGAGAGAGAGAGAGAGAGAGAGAGAGAGAGAGAGAGAGAGAGAGAGAGAGAGAGAGAGAGAGCATTGAAGCGTCCAAAACACCCCAACGAATAAAGATAGGTTGCGTTAGTTTTCCTTCATACAACATTTCCACTCCCTGAAAACCAGACTACAGCTCTTAGCCTCCTGCAACAAACCTTGAGACTCATGGAGTCCGCCAACGTTAATTTAGCAGACTCTGGGTTTTCAAAAAGCAGTTGCACTTTTTAAATGTTTATCGTTATTACTGTTGTTGTTGTTGATATGACCTTTGGGTTGAAGGCCAGCGTCTTGGGGTCATTGGGGTCGACCACGGACGGGTAGGGCTCGAAGATGATGCTCTTACGAGGAGATTCCAGAGCGGCTCTGCACATGGCAACCAGCAGGTCCACCACCTAACAGGGAGACGGAGAATACACTCAGTTCAGATTTAACGCTATACAACAGAACATGGTCAAAGCAGCAGGTAGACATTGACGTCAGAAATATGATAGATGGATGGATGGACAAATGAATGGATGATGAACAAATAAACTACAACCATACTATTATAAATAAACCCAGTAGTATAAAACACGTCATGTAGGTGTATGTTCTCACCTCTGCGCCAGTGGCCACCTCCTCAGCAGCACCTGACATCACACCCAGGGTGTAGAAGGAGAATACACACAGTTCCCGGGTACAAACAGCAGGCTACACACGCACACGCACACGCACACACACACACACACACACACACGCAGACACACACACACACATGCACATGCGGAGACACACACACACACACACACACACACACACACAGACACACACACACACAGACACACACACACACACACACATGCACACAAGCACACACACACGCGGATACAAATGCACATACACATGCAGACACACACACAAACGCACACACACACGCACACGCAGACACACACACACGCAGACACACACACAAGTAAACACAAACGCACACACACATGCACACACAAACGTATTGACACACACACACGCAGACACACACACACATACACAAGCACACACGCGGATACAAATGCACATACACATGCACACGCACACATACATGCAGACACACACACACACACACGCAAACACAAACGCACACACACACGCACACGCAGACACACACACACACACGCAGACACACACACACACAAGTAAACACAAACGTATTGACACACACACACGCAGACACACACACACACACACAAACAAAAAAACACACACAAGCATAATCACACACACACACACGCAAACACAAACACAAACGCCTGTCAGTTTAGCAGTAGCAGGTGTGTCTCCTAATGTGTGCGTAATGAAGGTAAGGTAAGTATGTCAGTGGGTAATTCTTCACGATACCTTCAGCATGGAGCCGTTCTGGAAGACGTGCTGTTCATCACACACCACGCAGTACTCGTTGAGCGTGGGAATCCTCTGCTCTGAGTACTTCATTATCTATCAGGAGACAAACACACCGGTTTCCTTCACAAGCCCCGGCAGTGGACATGACTTCATTAGAAACCTAAAGCGTGCCAAACGTTGGCTTGGCACTTGGTCACGGTGATAGGGACGGTGGGGATGGTAGCGGAGAGACTTCAGTTTATGCTTAACTTAATGCTGGTGTTTAACGGCAGGCTGTTAAACCCCACTGCTGCATTACCGACAGATGCTTGAGGTTCTCTCTTTAACCTCTGCCGTATATAAAGATATATACGACAATGTACGGTTGCGGATGTTTATTACCACTATCATCAACACCCTTACAAATCCAAAAAAAGGTACTAAATACCCAAGAGAATACCAGTTATGGTATAAAATTGTACATATTGTTAAATAATACCACCCATATTATGCATACAGTGCACCACAATTATGATCATATAATTGTGTGCCTCCGATGTAATCACTCACAAAACATATTTACATACAGAACAGTTCTGATATCCGCATAATAGATCTGAAATCCATAAGGTTTTTAAAGGAAAACTACTTATTTGACATGAAAGGAGATGTAGTGGGTTACACCGTAGTGCTACTGATGATCCTGGTCCAAGTCAGGATAAGATTAATTGTATATGTATTGATGATTATATTGATGTATATGTATGTAAGATGTATGTATATGTTAATTGCCTTCAATGGGCAAATTACTTGCATGAATTACCTGTCGATGGACGTTTTACAATTTAATAAAATCTTTGTGTAGTGAGTGGAGACAAGTCAGCGAGAACACATTGTTCTAAACAAAACAGTGGGCAGGGACAAACTCAAACTGGGGGTTTGTTTAAAAAAATAAAACATCTGCCTCCACAGCGAGGCATTACCTGCACTAAGAAGCCATACTCCAGGGTGGGAATGTTCTTGCAGTGGCCGCCCGCCTGGGATGAGAAAAACAGTTCAATCAGCTGCCGGGTGGTGATCTGCGCTGGGGCCCTGGCCGCGGGGACAGCCACAGTCTGATGGGTCAAGTGGAGACAAGGCGTTATGGGAGAGGGCTCCAACGAGTCACAATCCACCCAGTCACGCTCCACCGAGTCACGCTCCACCCAGTCACGCTCCACCGAGTCACAATCCACCCAGTCACGCTCCACCGAGTCACAATCCACCCAGTCACGCTCCACCGAGTCACAATCCACCCAGTCACGCTCCACCGAGTCACGCTCCACCGAGTCACAATCCACCCAGTCACAATCCACCCAGTCACGCTCCACCGAGTCACAATCCACCCAGTCACGCTCCACCGAGTCACAATCCACCGAGTCACACTCCACCGAGTCACAATCCACCCAGTCACGCTCCACCGAGTCACAATCCACCGAGTCACGCTCCACCGAGTCACAATCCACCCAGTCACAATCCACCCAGTCACGCTCCACCGAGTCACAATCCACCCAGTCACGCTCCACCGAGTCACAATCCACCCAGTCACGCTCCACCCAGTCACGCTCCACCGAGTCACGCTCCACCGAGTCACAATCCACCCAGTCACGCTCCACCGAGTCACAATCCACCGAGTCACAATCCACCGAGTCACGCTCCACCGAGTCACAATCCACCCAGTCACGCTCCACCGAGTCACGCTCCACCGAGTCACGCTCCACCGAGTCACGCTCCACCCAGTCACGCTCCACCCAGTCACACTCCACCGAGCCACAATCCACCCAGTCACGCTCCACCGAGTCACAATCCACCCAGTCACGCTCCACCGAGTCACAATCCACCCAGTCACGCTCCACCGAGTCACAATCCACCCAGTCACGCTCCACCGAATCACAATCCACCCAGTCACGCTCCACCGAGTCACGCTCCACCGAGTCACGCTCCACCGAGTCACGCTCCACCCAGTCACGCTCCACCCAGTCACACTCCACCGAGCCACAATCCACCCAGTCACGCTCCACCGAGTCACAATCCACCCAGTCACGCTCCACCGAGTCACAATCCACCCAGTCACGCTCCACCGAGTCACAATCCACCCAGTCACGCTCCACCGAGTCACGCTCCACCGAGTCACGCTCCACCGAGTCACGCTCCACCGAGTCACGCTCCACCCAGTCACGCTCCACCGAGTCACAATCCACCCAGTCACGCTCCACCGAGTCACAATCCACCGAGTCACGCTCCACCGAGTCACAATCCACCGAGTCACAATCCACCGAGTCACGCTCCACCGAGTCACGCTCCACCGAGTCACGCTCCACCGAGTCACAATCCACCGAGTCACGCTCCACCGAGTCACGCTCCACCGAGTCACGCTCCACCGAGTCACGCTCCACCGAGTCACAATCCACCGAGTCACAATCCACCGAGTCACGCTCCACCGAGTCACGCTCCACCGAGTCACGCTCCACCGAGTCACGCTCCACCCAGTCACGCTCCACCGAGTCACGCTCCACCGAGTCACGCTCCACCGAGTCACGCTCCACCGAGTCACAATCCACCGAGTCACAATCCACCGAGTCACGCTCCACCGAGTCACAATCCACCGAGTCACAATCCACCGAGTCACGCTCCACCGAGTCACGCTCCACCGAGTCACGCTCCACCGAGTCACGCTCCAGTGAGGAACAGAGGAGCAGAGGACAGTCACACATCACACAAGGAGTTTACCATGGCCGAAGGGGGAGGGGAAAGGCCCCTATGAGGAGTCAAGGATAAGGTGGTCATGGCTGCATTTATGGCTCCAATAATGCTTTTAACACTAGAAGTGCCGGCACCACTGAACTACATTTGACCGCCGGGTCAATTTGACCCTTTTGAATGTTTTTGTTGTTGTAGTACCACCAAGAGGCCACTAGGTGGTACATGGTACTGCACAGCTGCAAGAATTTGCGGTCGACTTTTGACAGCTGGCTGCCAAATAAATTAAAAAAGCTCAAGACGATCCACCTTTACTGCTCATATTCTTGTCGTTTACAAGTATAATTTATGCTACTTACAATAAGTAGCCTACATTTGTCAACAGAATGTGAAACAACAATATATATTTCAGTCAAGAATGTCTGCTTGGATAGAAGCCTAATTAATATACTGTAATTCCAATATATGTAGGCTATAAGTAAAGCAACTTAAGACAGTCTTATAGAAAAGTTATACTATTTTATTGGATTTATTGGGGAGTAGAAACAAAACAATCCTACTATGTTGACGTCAGAACTACTGTCAGTAGCGATAGATCAAAACTAAATGAGGCATCAGCAGTGATTCCCGGACATTGGTTTATGTTCAGGATATTCAACATTGACCGTCACATATTGACTTTCTATCTTTTTTCATTTAGTCAGAAGCGTCCGCCGTAGTGCAGGCCTGCATGTTGTGGAGAGGCTTTATACGACAGGTTGGTTCGCTAGCGCTTCCTAGCTGGTTTTGCCATGGTCATTGACAATTGCTGATGGCACAAATAAGACTGGCGATAAATAAACACAACAAAGAAACAACAAAAAAGGAATACAATCTTTGGCAGAGTTGCATCAGATGCCATTCCGCTATCGGCATTAACAATTAGTGACTGCTTGACAAGGCATTAATTGAAAGGGTCATATTGATGTCTGTATGTCACGTCATCTCAATACTTGGACATGGGTGATGGGTGCTAATGGTTGAAGTGTCTCTTTCGTTCTCTGTGCTAATCAAGCCCCTCCCCCATCCGATACAGAAGAGAAGCTGGAAGAAGCTTTCACCAAACATATGATGAATGAACTAAACTAAAGTTTTAATTATTTTGTTTTGTTCGACACAAGTCAAGGCGTCATTGGCTTTGAGCCTGACTAAAAACGATGGTTCAGTCTATTGAAAAATACTATATACACCAAAGCTAAGGTTTAGTTTGAACTTATACTTCATCAGTTGACCAAAACCTTTAAGACAAAACTAGTTAGCACTAAAGAACAAAAAACAATATAGTATATGTGCGTATACGTTTTATACTAGAAATGTAAAAGATATGACCGTCAGTCAGATTGTTTGGTGAAAATGTCCCCCATCTCCTCCACTGGGGATGGGGGATGGGGGATGGGGCATGTGGTCGATTAGAACAGAGAACTAAAGAGAGCCTTTCCACTCATTAGCACCCATCACCGTCCTCAAGGTTAAGTAGTGAGATGAGGTGACATACCAAAACCACATGGTAGTGGTCCTGTTCTCCAATAGTGGATTTAGAAATTGATTTGTATTTGTATTTGTATAGAAACCAACCATCGTCTTGTTCTGGTTTTTATTTTTGTGTTTGTATAGAAACGTTGTAGTCTACATGTGTTCTATTTTTGCATACCAATAAACTCAATCAATAACCAAACTTATTTTTGAACAATTCTAATGTGAAATGTTATTTTATTCTACATATATGTGATCGATGAGACATTTAGGGTGTTATAATTACAGTAGGCTATAGGGCAGTAGCCATGTATCAAATAGCAAGTCAATTCATGTCGACCATTATAAATTGGGCGCATAAAAATAGGTTTGCAAGAAAAAAATGAATTTTTACTGCTGATAAGGGAACTGGTCGCAGATCAAAGGAGGCGTTGGGACGTAGAGCTAGGCTCCGCCCACTACCCAGGACGCCAGGTTCATGGCGCCTGTCAGTCGTGACCGAGCAGCATAACGACCTAGTGGTAAATGCTCCACAAACACAATACAAATGAGCTACTGTCATCACTGATATAAGTCAGTAACCATGACGATAGACAAATCATCGTGTTATCCTGAACAGTCAGCCTGCATGTTTTATTTTTGATTACCAATAAACCCAATAAAGTGCCAACGTGTTTTTATAACAATTATAATGTGTAACGTTGCTTTATTCTTAGCCTCCATGTATGTGTCTGATGAGATTACGGTGGCAGAAGGTGGATCTTGTAGGGTTTTGTGGATAGTATATGTGAGATACATACTTATATTAATACATAATATAAGTTATTTTGGTCCAAGTGCAATTGCTTCAAATGAGTAAGTTAAGTCAGCTATTATAAACTATTATAGTAAACCTGCACCTTTGCGACGCCTGCTGGAGAAATATTTAACTGCGGCCTCTCAGCTACAGCACGAATCATGTTTACAGTTGTTTTGACACACATGTGTTGTTAAAACAAGACATATTTGGGAAAATGAATGAATGTAATATGACAGATATGTCAGTGGTGGTGACCGATATGAAAGATAGATCAATGGTAGAGAAAGATAGATCAGTGGTAGAGACATATAGATCAATGGTAGAGACAGATAGATCAGTGGTAGAGACAGATAGATCAGTGGTAGAGACAGATAGATCAGTGGTAGAGACAGATAGATCAGTGATAGAGACAGATAGATCAGTGATAGAGACAGATAGATCAGTGGTAGAGACAGATAGATCAGTGATAGAGACAGATAGATCAGTGATAGAGACAGATAGATCAGTGATAGAGACAGATCAGTGGTAGTGACTGAAAGATTATGTTTGGTGGCCTGGTAATGTAGGGCTAATGTGTCTTTTCTGCTGTGTGCCATAAAATATAGAGGCAGATTTCACAAGGGAATTTGACCAAGAAGTGTAATCCTGTTTATAATTTAATAGACCAATCTACTGATGTTAGTTATATCAATTAATTTAACTATTGTTTTAGAGATGGACTCATCGTAGGACGTTGAAATATTAAATGTCTCTGACAGCGGATTATATTATATTATGATCACTTATAGCATACAAAAAAATAAATAAACCACAAATACAAAATATCTGCAAATCGCTCTCCAAATAGTAGAACATTTGGAATTATTCCGACTTGCATTTCACAATAAAGACCTAAAAAGTCAGATATTAAAAATAAGCGTAAATATGTAACACAACATTGTGCATTTCATTAAGTCTTGGTTCACCGATTGTTACCTTTAGATTGTATTGCTTTGATCGCTCTCAGCCTCACTTGTAAGTCTCTTTGGAAGAACGTGTCTAACAGGCATGTAAACATGTATTCCCTGAGTGAATCTAGAGGTTGGTTACAGTGGGTTAAACCTAACCTGACATGCCAGGTGGTTTGTTACACAAACTGTTTGGAAAAGGGCTGGTACTTTCAGGAAATATTAGGCAGGTGATTGGATGAACCATCTGTTTATCACCGTCTATCGCAGGCTAACCTCAACCAATCAGATCAACGAACCATAGGACATATTCTCCATTGAGCAAGGCCTTCAGTGTCGTTCTTTGCTCTCCTTTCAATGAACCAATACTCTCCAGTTCAGATAAAGCATATGCTAAAGCAGCATCTACGCTAACCTCTTAGGAGCCGAACAAACTTCTCGCTGTCGTCCCAGCTAAACCACGCCCATATCGGCCAGTAGTTCTTCAAGGGATGCCGATTGGTGCGAACCGCTGTTGGTTTGGCCAAGATGGACTCTTGTGTGAATGTGATCTTGTGAATCCAGCTACCTGGCAGTGAGTTAAGGTTAAACCAGTATTCAGGTAGAAGACCTATGGGTGGAGCTGCTGCTGGTTCTCACCTGGCTGCTGGGGGGGTAGCTGAACATCTCCCCTTTAGGGTTCTTCATGGTGCAGGAGATGGAGCGGTTCATCAGCCGGGTCACCCTGAGCTCCGGGACGCTCAGCTTCCCCTTCAGAACCGTGTCCTGGATCAGAGGGAAGCTGGGAGACCTGCCACAGGGAGGAGGGGAGGACAGCAAGAGTGGAGCTGATGATCAAGTTCTGTTTTTCAGAATTACTGTTAACTAAGGGTAAGTATACCCAACAATACCACACTTCTTTCAGTTAAAATTAGTTCAAATAGTGTCTCAGAAACGGTATAGCTACATTTAAGTAAAGAAATACATATTAATAATAATAAAAATATGTTAAATGGGGAACAATTCTCTGTAAAACAGAGGGGTCTGCTACTTGGTTCCGGAGTGTTTTCCTGTTTGCTATTGGCGCTCTGCGGAACCCTCGCACATGCTTTGTTAAAATCAATAAACAATATCAATATAACTAACCTTGAAGAATGTTACTTTTAGGTGTGGACTTAAACTGACTTTATCGCTCGGTAAATGGAGCGATCGCTTTTTTTTCTGAAAATGATTTGAAATGATGCATACTGCAAAATATATCTAGAGCTTAACATTGCATGGCTACATCCTGTCTATTTTGGCTCTACCATGTAACACAGCTTTTGAAAGAAATTGTTATTCAAATCCATCTTTTACTATGTAGTATAGCGCAAAGGATATGTTCATGCAGAGAATGAGTCACGGAAAGCTAGAATGAAAGAGAGAGAGAGAGAGAGAGAGAGAGAGAGAGAGAGAGAGAGAGAGAGAGAGAGAGAGAGAGAGAGAGAGAGAGAGAGAGAGAGAGAGAGAGAGAGAGAGAGAGAGAGCCAATGAATCAGAGTGACAGAGACAGTGAGAGAAAGAGAGCCACAGAAGAGAGAGGGAGAGAGAGAGAGAGAGAGAGAGAGAGAGAGAGAGAGAGAGAGAGAGAGAGGAGAGAGAGAGAGAGAGAGAGAGAGAGAGAGAGAGAGAGAGAGAGAGAGAGAGAGAGAGAGAGAGAGAGAGAGAGAGAGTGCCAGACAGACAGACAGGGAGACCTACTTGGGTATTGGGGAGAAGATGCTGAGGCCAGCTCTGAACTTCTTGATGGTTCCTCCAGCTTTGAACCAGCTGTGTCTCTTCTCCTGCTGGGCCTTCAGGAACTCATTGCTCAGGTGTTTCCACTGCTGGGAGGTGAACGTGCTTAGGATCCTGGAAAGCCACCGCACCACAAAATCATCAGCAAAGAAGAACCAAATAGGTCTACAAATATTTGTATGAATTCCCAATCATACAGATACAGTATGTACGGTATTGAGTTGATATATGCAGGTGAGGGAGAAGCCATTAACCACATCCTGGAAGTGAGAGATGAGCGCTCACTTCTTCAGCTGGAGGCCCAGGCTGAAGCCTTCTTTGTTGGAGGGCTGGAACACTTCCACAGACGGTTCTGAGGTGAAAGGTGTTATGTGAATACACAATATGTATTAATATTTATAATCACAAAGACACATGGCAGGTATAAATCTGGATTTATTATCTAGTTATTTAACTTTTATTCAAAGTGACCTTAACTAAACACCCTAATTAACTAGTCAGCCAATCCTGTCTCCTATCTATCTCTGAAGATATTGATAAAGCACAAGTTCAGGACCAATGGATGGATGTGTTGGTCTACTCACCGGGTCCATCCAGATACTGAGACAGAGAGAAACGCAGCCTCAGGATAATGGGCTCCGTCCTGATCACCTTCCATGCTGTCGCTACCTCCTCCTGAGGGGGATGGAGACACACACACGCACACACACACAAACACACATCGCAATCATGCAGTAAGTATATCGAACAATATATACACATTCTTCAACTCCTAACTACATTTAACAAAAAAAAATCATGTAGTGAATTCTCCACTCACGTCTAAGAAACCGATGTTAATTTGCAGGTCGATGTCCACATCATCGATGGTGCCATACTCCCTGGTCCAGTGAGGGACAAACACACAGTTAATTGATCATAGATCAACATTACACTACACCCCAGGATTCCACTGATCGCCACGCCACAGAGAGAAAGACGTTTCTTCATTCTAATTCTTCAGGATGGATGATGGTCTGAATTTTATGTGTGTGTGTGTGTGTGTGTGTGTGTGTGTGTGTGTGTGTGTGTGTGTGTGTCTTGCATTTCTACCTGACAGAGACGGCGCTGTCGGTGTAGATGTCCTTCACTGCCTCGATGTCGGCGTCCAGCTGAGGATGACGGTACAGGTCAGCAGCACAGCTCCCCTAGAAGTCATTGAGTTATCCACCTAGCAGCCATGGATGCTTTGTATTGTCCTGACTGCACAAATATATATATATATGTATATATATGTATATATATGTATATACAGTACAGTATAGTTAGTCTAGTTAATGTTGTTAACACGCTCTTATCACAGCTACTTAAGCAGGTGACCTAGCAGTACGAAATTGTGTTATTCATCTTGTTAATATGAATACTTGTGAACTGCTGTATTTATATGTTTGCGTACCCCAGTGTTATGCTATTGTCTGCTTCAACTAATGTACTCCTTGTAAGTCGCTTTGGATAAAAGCGTCTGCCAAATGCCCTAAATGTAGTCTGGCTGTCTGTCCGATTGTCATGTTGTACATGTGCTGAGCACATGAAGACTCACACTTTAGCCCTGGCTTAAGATATGTGTATAAAGGGACCAGATAGGCCAAGTATAACCCATAAGACTTGAAAACACAACCTCTTATAACGCTATAGCATTAGCATTCAAGGTGACATCTGTTCTTCTGTCACTGTCTACGATAAGGTGTTCTATTTGCATGAGATCAAAGGGAAAGAACTGGATTTTCACCCCCACCAGAAGATTTACAAAAGGAGTGTTCGAAACAAGATGAGTGAAAGATAAGCATCTTGTTTGGCATCTTGTACAGCACGGGGGCACGGGGGATTTAACCTGATAAGACATGGGGATATGAGATACCGTGGCCTGCAGTGATGCAACTGAAAAATACAAAAGATTAGGGCAGAATATATGGATCATATATGGAATAGAAATCTATTCACATCTGCTCACATAAGAGTCACACTGTGTTATTGAGAGGTCATTAAGAGCAACATTTTAGATGTTTATATTGTTGAAATACTGAAAAAGGAGACATATCAATATGAGTACGTCATAACCAAGACCCGCCATTTGTAAAACTGTATTTAATTTTTTGAAGTGTTGAAGCTGGTATTATAAATCCATGATTTGGGACATAAACATAAACAACCAACCCGATGGGAGGTGTGAACAGGAAGAGGAGGAGTCACCTGGATGCCGTACAGGAACTGTTCCGATTCATTCTCCCCATCTGACTCCTCGTCTGTCCAGCACTGGCCTTTGATATCCTGCCAGACCCCACAACACACACACACACACACACACACACACACACACACACACACACACACACACACACACACACACACACACACACACACACACACACACACACACACACACACACACACACACACACACACACACACACACACACACACACACACACACACACACACACACATATGCTGTGTAGGAGGGCTGTGGGACCCTCTTGTCAGCCCTCATCCCTTTCTATCCTTTCTATCCTTTCTATCCTTTCTTTCCTGTCCATACGGCCTCCCGTTTCATGGCTTCAAAACGATGCTTCTCATAGCATCAAAAGCCCCTTGATGGGACCAGGGGGGAAATACAGACATCATTTCCAAATGGACATTTAAACCATGAAGAGGTTTGAAACATTTGTTTTCTTAAAAAACTGTAAGTTGATAAAATAAGACATCCCTTTTTTTAATTAGAACTGCCATTTTTAGCCAGTATATTATTAGCAAGGCCTTGGGGCCTTTAGTTGAATACAATACTTTAGTTATTTTTAGACAGATCTAACTCGACAAAACTTGAGCAATTATTAGAAGTGTGATATTTAGCGATGTTAGGTCACTTGATCATTTGAATGTAGTAAGTTATGGTTATATTTATCATTATTATATTTATCATTTATAGTTTTAATGATGTATTGTATTGTCTATGTTATCCCCTGCTATTGATACAAATACACTTTGGCAATTTGTATTAGAATCCCAGATGAAAGGTCCTTGATGACCTGTTTCTACAGTATATTCACTGTATTTCGATTTGATTAAATGCAAATATATAGGCAATGGACCACTGATTCAAGATTCAAGATGTACAATGTACAATGGAATGCTTACTCCCCATTCCCCCATGATTGGGCCACACTATAAACTATACATGGATGATGAAGACACAAATTAACACAGTATATTCAAATCTTGTTCCTACCATTGGGGCTGCAGTTCATAGGGCTTGCTCAGAATGGATTGGGCCTTTTCCCAGTGTTGTCCATCGCAGCTGAGAGAGAACAACAAGGCTCTCTTCAGTACCACAGCCCTAGGTTACCACAGTACCACAGCCCTAGGTTACCACAGTACCACAGCCCTAGGTTACCACAGTACCACAGCCCTAGGTTATCACAGTACCACAGCCCTAGGTTACCACAGTACCACAGCCCTAGGGTACAACAGTACCACAGCCTCAGGTTACCATAGTACCACAGCCTCAGGTTACCACAGTACCACAGCCCTAGGTTATCACAGTACCACAGCCCTAGGGTACAACAGTACCACAGCCTCAGGTTACCATAGTACCACAGCCTCATGTTACCATAGTACCACAGCCTCATGTTACCACAGTACCACAGCCTCAGGTTACCATAGTACCACAGCCTCATGTTACCATAGTACCACAGCCTCATGTTACCACAGTACCACAGCCTCAGGTTACCACAGTACCACAGCCTCATGTTACCATAGTACCACAGCCTCATGTTACCACAGTACCACAGCCTCAGGTTACCATAGTACCACAGCCTCATGTTACCATAGTACCACAGCCTCATGTTACCACAGTACCACAGCCTCAGGTTACCATAGTACCACAGCCTCAGGTTACCACAGTACCACAGCCTCATGTTACCACAGTACCACAGCCTCAGGTTACCATAGTACCACAGCCTCATGTTACCACAGTACCACAGCCTCAGGTTACCACAGTACCACAGCCTCAGGTTACCACAGTACCACAGCCTCAGGTTACCACAGTACCACAGCCTCAGGTTACCATAGTACCACAGCCTCATGTTACCATAGTACCACAGCCTCATGTTACCACAGTACCACAGCCTCAGGTTACCACAGTACCACAGCCTCAGGTTACCATAGTACCACAGCCTCAGGTTACCACAGTACCACAGCCTCATGTTACCACAGTACCACAGCCTCATGTTACGGTAGTACCACAGCCTCATGTTACCACAGTACCACAGCCTCAGGTTACCATAGTACCACAGCCTCATGTTACCACAGTACCACAGCCTCAGGTTACCACAGTAACACAGCCCTAGGTTGAACCTGAAGGGTTTATGTTATATAATATATATATATATATATATATATATGAGAAAACATTGTGAAGAGCATTTCAATGTGTGTGTGTGTGTGTGTGTGTGTGTGTGTGTGTGTGTGTGTGTGTGTGTGTGTGTGTGTGTGTGTGTGTGTGTGTGTGTGTGTGTGTGTGTGTGTGTGTGTGTGTGTGTGTGTGTGTGTGTGTGTGTGTGTCTTTTAATCGTCTGCACCTTGCCATGTATCCTAGCAACAGCGGTCTCTGCCTCCTTCTGTCAGAGTGGCATTAATCAGCGAGGAGAGAAAGTGTGTGGGAGAGAGGCTTTCTGCGCTGTACTCTGTGTACGATGAGCCCTGTCTGAATTAAAAGGGCGCTGGAAGGTTAGCAGAGGACCTTGTGAGGACTTCCGCAGCGTGCTGCTGCTGGATCCAAAGGGTTTTGGATCAGCCTCTTTCAATAGTTCCAAGAAGGTGTCATGAAAACTGCTATAAAAGGCTTTGTGTTAGAATGGAAAATTGTAAAGCAATACAACCAAAAAGTGACGGATATCAATGATTCAACATAATCTAAAATATATGTACTTCAGTGGAAAGATAATATAGACAAGATATAAATGCTGAATGATAACTTTTGTATGTTTACTACCAAAGGAAGATCTATAAAGTAAAGAAAAAACAGCACCAACAGGGCCTGTATCAAATAACGTCTAATCCAAATCTACATCACATCCCTGTCATCCACAGATTGTGTATTGATGCCTAGATATGTAAAACAATACATTTATCATGAATGTAAACAAAGCAGCAAGCATAATCTCAATTGTAAATTAATAATATAATGATAATTAATCAGATGCAATGCTTCATGGTTATCAATCATCAACCGATATCATCTAATCATATATGGAGTCAGAATATGAATATTAGACATCAATGTATGTGCCAGCATACAGCATTGAAAACACAAAACAATGCAAGAGCCATTTTGCGTGTGCTCAATATAGGTTAATTAAATGATCAGTTATCCATCATTAGTTTACCCCCCCCCCCCCCTCCTCCCTCCTCTGCGACACTGAGACTGCCAAGTTACTTTCTGTCTAAATCCTGAAGCCATCTTCCTCCAACCATATCTGGACAGAAGCGGCTTCCGCTGCATCAGCCTCCTGGTACCCTGATGGAGGACTGCATCTCATCCGGGTCAACACACACCGATGGCTGCATTGCGACTCAGCACATTGGTTAAAGCATCCCTCGATAAGGAGAATAATAATAATAATAATAATATTCTAACCACGATGCACTGCTCTCCCCGTGTTTGCTTGCTAGCACTACCATTAGAGCACTACCCCTCTCCCCCCTCGCCCCCACCATCCTCCATCCACCCTCCTCCTCATCCTCCTCCTCCTCCTCATCCTCATCCCTCGTTTCGCCTCGGTACCCCACTTGCCTCACATAGAATAGAGAAGGGGGGGGGGGGGAACAGATCTCCCTCATCCTCTATAGAGTTACGATCTAGCACACACAGAGATGCTAGCTCGAGTCCCGTCCCCCCATCCTCCAGACCTACCTTCATACGGGATGGAGAAGACGCTGTCCGTGCCTTGGCTCCCTCGGCTCTCAAAGGGCTCACACACTGAAATAACACCAGTCAACCAAAACAGTCCTTTAGCAAAACAGCCATATCCAGATAGCCGCCATAATGATCGATCCGTGTGGTGTGTGTGTGTCCGTGTGTTTATCTGTTGCAGATCCCCGCTCCGACTGATGTCTTATTCCTTGCCTGGCAACACACTGAGGCCTGAGCATGCTCAGAGCCGCCCGCTGGTCATGTGACCTGCCGCTGACTGTGATGGAGGACAATGAATGTGTGTGTATAAGCATGCGTGTGTGTGTGTGTGTGTGTGTGTGTGTGTGTGTGTGTGTGTGTGTGTGTGTGTGTGTGTGTGTGTGTGTGTGTGTGTGTGTGTGTGTGTGTGTGTGTGTGTGTGTGTGTGTGTGTGTGTGTGTGTGTGTGTGTGTGTGTGTGTGTGTGTGTGTGTGTGTGTGTGCGCGTATAAGCATGCATGTGTGTGTGTTGACTTTATTTATCCCGAGGGAAATTAAGGACAACAGTTGAAAACAGGGGGAATAAATGCACACAAAATATACTAATACCTAAAATCTAAATAACAACAAACTAAACTAAACTAAACTAGTATAAACAAAATATAACTACATGAAATGCATGTGTGTGTGTGCGTGTGTGCGCGCACGTTTGTATGCAGTTATACTATACAGTCTTGCAACTTTTATTGTAAAGTATTTAGTAGTAACATTATAAAGTATATATACATACTATATATATACCTGTATATCAAAACATAAAACTAATATTTAAATGTCACCACAGATCTTTGTTGTAAATTTCAGTGTGATTTCAATCGCTTTAAATCGTCTAAATCGCCAAATTTGTCACAAAGTTTTCCATCCATAGTCTCTTGATAACTTATTTCACCTATATATAGTAGACCGTTTTTACATATTATTCAACAACTGTACATTATATATTACCATGCACTTTTTCCGCAACATTTGCACTCTGGTTAGATGCCGAATTTCTTTCGCTGTCCTGTACTTGTGTTGTACACTGACAATACATTTGAATCTAATCAAATATGATATTTAGGCTTGCTGGTCTCATCATAAAACGGGCAGGAGGGGAGGCAGCCATACCTCTGCCACCCTGAGGAGCACCCTGAGGAGCACCCTGAGGAGCACCCTGAGGAGCACCCTGAGGAGCACCCTGAGGAGCACCCTGAGGAGCACCCTGAGGAGCACCCTGAGGAGCACCCTGCCAGCTACACTGGGCGGGATGCAGTGACATTTTCCTCATTTGCATGCGTCCGCGATGAGGCAACTTTCAGTGGTCTCTTCAGTTTGCTGGCAGAGGATGACAAATATCAGCACCTTCTGAGTGAGTTGTCAAGCTTAACACAGCCGGTCGAGCACTACATAGACACTAAGGGCCCCTCCATCTGTGGGAGGGCCCGGCAGCTCCACCCCGACACGCTGGCGCTCGCTAAGTCAGCATTTGCCAATGTGGTAAACGTCAACATCAATCGCCACTCGGACAGCCCTAGGGCCTCGCCTCTCCACATCCACGTCCCAAAACCAGACGGTGGGAGGCGACTGCGTGGGGACTACTGCCGCCTCAAGGACGCTACCACACCCGACCACTACCCTCTCCCCCACATTCAACATTCACTACCCACTACCCTCTCCCCCACATTCAACATTCACTACCCACTACCCTCTCCCCCACATTCAACATTCACTACCCACTACCCTCTCCCCCACATTCAACATTCACTACCCACTACCCTCTCCCCCACATTCAACATTCACTACCCACTACCCACTACCCTCTCCCCCACATTCAACATTCACTACCCACTACCCTCTCCCCCACATTCAACATTCACTACCCACTACCCTCTCCCCCACATTCAACATTCACTACCCACTACCCTCTCCCCCACATTCAACATTCACTACCCACTACCCACTACCCTCTCCCCCACATTCAACATTCACTACCCACTACCCTCTCCCCCACATTCAACATTCACTACCCACTACCCTCTCCCCCACATTCACATTCACTACCCACTACCCTCTCCCCCACATTCAACATTCAACATTCACTACCCACTACCCTCTCCCCCACATTCAACATTCAACATTCCAAGATAACTTTATTTATCCCGAGGGAAATTAACTTGCAACAGTTGACACAGGGGGAATAAATGCACACAAAAATATACTAATACCTAAAAGCTAAAAACGAAATAACAACTAAACAAAACTAGTATAAACAAAATATAACTAAAATAACTCTAAATGAAATCTAAATGTATTGATAGATGAATAGATGAATTGCACAATTGACAGTATTATAACAGTAATACGTAGGTATATACAATACACAACAATACGTATAGTGCATTCAGGAATTCTCTGCACACCTGGCTGGCAAACTCGACATCTCTAAAATAGTTTGGGTGCATGGCTGCCACCACGGTCCTGCGCACGCCTCGGACATCCTCCAGAACAGCAGTGGTCACGCCGTTCTGGCTGTTTGAGTTCCTGCGAAACCCGTTTGGACTTAAAAATGCAGCGCAGTCCTTTCAGCGGGTGATGGATACAGTGCTTAGGGACATGCCATTCGTCTTCGTCTACTTGGATGACATTCTCGTCGCCGGCTCAACCCACACAGCCTGATCATCCACCTGGCAAAGTGTCTGTTTGGTTTGCCCTCCATCTTCTTCCTCGGGCATCTCATCACCAAGGATGGGGCATACCCCATGGTGATGACCCCCCCCCTGCCGTCGAAGGTGAAGGCCGTTTTCGCTTTCCCCCACCCGGCGCAGGCTTAGAAAGGAGGTAGAAACATGGGCCGACTCGTGCATGGCCGGTCAAGGTGCACCGCCATACCAAGGCCCCGTTTGGATCTTCTATTGTTCTGGAGAGGAGGTTCTACCACGTCAACGTCCACCTCGTTGGCCCATCTGCTTCACCCACCTCCTCACAATGGTGGATAGGATGAGCCACTGCCCCGAAGCCACTACCCTCTCCTTGACGGCCTGCGCCTTCCTCAGCATGTGGGTCATGTGCTTTGGAACCCATCTGACCTCTCCTCCGACTGTGGCTCACAGTTGACCTCTGAGCTCTGGAACAGAGTTGCTGGGGGTCAAGCTGCACCGCACCTACACCTATCACCCCCAATGCTACCTGCATTCCAGGTCCCCCCCAAACTACATTCGGTGGACTTTGTGTTTGTTCGTCGTGACGCAAACCCCAATCCTCCACGCCCTCCGTATGACGGCCTGCTCACGGCCTTCAGCACGGGGACATTTACCAGACATTTTCGGATGTCGTGGATCTCCTTCCTCGGCCATGTTTTCTGCCCCATGTGTTTTTCCTCGTCCCTCCCCGAAAGAGGGATTTTGACTATGGTTGTATTCGGGGGAGGGGGGGGGATTAATGGATTAACACAATTCACCCACGGAACATTGGGTGTTAAGTGTGAAACACCTTGTTAGTTTTCCGTGTTCTGTTGATTTAGTGAATGACGATTAAACGTCCAGCATTTACTTTTGATACACCACCTCCGACTCCCGTCTCTCGGCACTACAATGTGTTCATAACGGAACTTGCATCACAAAGTGTTTCCTTTTGATATTCCAATGTAGAAAATAAAAGCTTTACGTGTTGTCATTATAGAGACTTCTCAAAGACACATATGACTTTATTTGCTGTTTGTGCTACTATGCTAGACTTTATTTTAGATGTAATATATCTAATACACTACATATAGCAACACACACACACACACACACACACACACACACACACACACACACACACACACACACACACACACACATGCAAATGATTGTCTCATACCATTGTTACAGGTGAATGTGGTTCACTGAGACCTGTACAGTAGGATTAACCTGATGCTTTGCAGGAGGTCATAAGAACTGTAATGCTGATGGACACCCAAGGCAGCTGATGCCGAGTTAAACAGCAACATGGGCAGTGGTAGCAGCAGGCCTAACCCCACTTCTGTTCTCATAAGGTGAGCACTAGCAGAGGACTTTGGGGAGGCATAGCAGTACACATCATCTGTACTCTCCTACATCAACTACTGTGTCGGAAATTTCACCGTCAACAAACGCATCCGGGTTTACCACAACCAGAAACCCTGGAAGCCTCATACAGCGCTGCCAGAGCCAACCGGAAGAGAGGCATCAGGGATGCTAAAGAGGCCCACAAGAGGAAGATAGAGGACCACTTTCCCAACAACGACCCACGGCAGGTGTGACAGGGCATCTAGCACATTCTACTCCATCGTCGACATTCTACTCCGTGGTCTTCGCTCGACAATTGGATTCTCTGACTCTGCCCTAAACTGGTTCACCTCATATCTCACTGGGAGGACTGAGCATGTCACCTTGGGAGCGGCAAAATCACAAACACACTCTGTGAACTGTGGTGTCCCTCAAGGATCAGTCCTCGGCCCCACCCTTTTCACCATATACATGTCCCCCCTTGGTCGTGTCATCAGCCGGCATGGAATAGCGTTCCATTGCTATGCTGATGACACACAGCTCTACATCAGAACAAACCCAACCCCCTCCGCACCTCTGCCATCATCCAACATAACCACATGACTGGAGGAGATAAAGGTGTGGATGAAGCACAACTTCCTTCAATTAAACAGCTCCAAGACTGAAGCCATTCTAGTTGGCGCTCCACATCAGGTCCTTTCATCCTCCATCACCAGCATCACCTTCTCCGGTCAGCACATCAACTGTCACCAATCTGGGTGTTAAAATGGATCCTCACCTGCCCACATCAAACAGACATGCAAGACCTCCTTCTACCACCTCAGAAATATCGCTAAACTCCGCCCCACACTCAGTCTGTCAGATGCTGAAAAGCTTGTCCACGCCTTTGTTTCCTCCAGGCTACTGTAACGCACTTCTCATTGGGATTCCTAGCAAGAACATCCAGAAGCTGCAATACATCAAGAACAGCGCTGCTAGGATCCTGATGAGAGTGCGGAAGTATGAACACATCACGCCCATACTCAAATCATTGCACTGGCTCCCGGTCTCACTCAGGATTGACTACAAAATCACCCTCTTCACCTATCAGTGCATTCATGGAAATGCTCCCTCATACATCAAAGAACTTCTCACCCCACAAACCACAAAGGTTTGTGCCTACGCTCCTCCCATGGCTGAAAACCATGGGAGACCGAGCCTTCTGCTCCGCTGCTCCCAGACTGTGGAATGCCCTCCCAAACCAGCTGAGGACACCACAGACTGTGGATGTTTTTAAAAAAGGCCTAAAAACACATATTTTTAGAATAGCCTTTCACTAGATTAAAAAAAAAAACCCACTGGTTGCCATGCCGGCGTAAACGTCGCTGCTTTTATTCTGTTGTTTTATTTAAACCATTTTTTACACTGTAGCACTTTGAGTTTTGTCTACGCAAATTAAAAGTGCGCTTATAAATATAATTGATTTTGTCACCAGCAATGGTGACACCTCGCTGGCAGAGGAACATACCTTCAGTTTTTCTTTGCTTGCTTTGAGGTGGAAGCAACAGAAGCAACAACCTCCATCAGCCACATCCTCACCATGCAGGAGCATGACATGAGGCAGGTGCTCAGGCCCTGATGGGTGACAGGAAGGGTGCTGAAGACATGTGCAGACCAGCTTTCCCAGGTCTTCACAAAGATCTTCAACTGTCCCTGTCCAACTCCATTATCCCACCCTGCCTGAAGTCTGCTACAGTCATTCCACTGCCAAAGACAACTGTCATCAGCAGCATTAACGACTCCCGTCCGGTCGCACTCCCACCGGTCATCTTGAAGTGCTTTGAGAGGCTGGTTCTACAGCACATCAATGCCAGCCTCCCACGACCTTTGACCCATACCAGTTTGCCTACAGAGCGAACCGATCTACGGAGGATGTTATCGCCACTGCTCTTTACGCTGGACTGACCCACCTTGACCAGCAGGGGAGCTGTGTAAGGATGCTCTTGATGGACTAACAAACAGTTTCTACCCCAGTGCCAAACTGAACACGGTCAAACACTCAGTGTAACTACAACACTACAATACTGTTGGACTCTTATTGGTCTGTTCTGTGCTGTGTTATACTACAATACTGCATTGCATCAATACTACATTATCTGGTTACATGTTACATCCAACTGCACCATTGTATGGATATACATTGGTCATTTGCACTGCATTTGTAATTTGCACTGCTGTTTATTGGGCCACCGCAATATGTATATGCCAATTGTCTAACCTGTTTATTTGATTGAGTTTATATTTATATTTATGATTTATGAGACAATTTTGTTGTACTTGTACGATGACAAAGCATTCTGATCTGACCACCACTGTTGCAATAAGGGAAAGAAGGAAGGCAGGCACGTAGACACAGAGGATAAGATAACGGCATAGAAAAACTGATATCTCTTTCCAAGATTAGGTGAATATACCAGGGTAAGATATGGGACGATAGTTTTGTATTGTCTTATCCTTTAGAAAAGTGCTAATATTTACATTTGAATGGACTTCGTCAGAAGTCGGTTTTATACTTTTAAGATACTAATTTTAAGATTTATACTTCAGCAGTATTTACAGAAGCATATTTATTCTTTAGACAGTTTAAAGCAGTCCAAAACTTCTACCTACTACGTACTGTACTTTAGTACTTTTTTACTTTTTTTTATTCTATTCAGTTTTTTCTGTCTGTCGTCGGGTATTAAGATTAAGATTTATGCTTATACGTGTTTAAACTGTGAAGTGACAATAAACTTGACTTGACTACTGTGCGGTGTAGAGCAATAATAATAAGAAGATGTACATGTTTTGATTCATAAAAAAACTACCATTGTTAAGGGTTCTACATGAAAATATATATATTTAATTATATCATCTAACTTTCCTTTTCATGTAACGGTCAAACGGCTCTATGCATTTAGCTTGTTAGAAAACAAGCTCAGAATAAATACATTATTTAAACGCTAGGGGGAAGTGTTGTTTCGCAAGAAATCTATCGGCTATTAGAACATCAGCAAAGGAATGGCTACAAGGGGTTAAGGTTTGGATGTTTGTGTTTAAGCATTCAATTTTAGTGTGTAAGCAATGGGTAAAAACTGTAATCGGTTAAATTGATTTATGATATTCTTCTAATTGACAATACTCCAACACGTGTTAGATTGAGTTCATAGCTTGGTCATATGTATAAAAAGAGCATCTGCTTTTTCCCACTTTTCTAAACCCCGTCCTTTGCCATAGTCCCTAAAATGACCAAGGTCTTAAACAGCATCTCTGGACCCCCTGTCTGTGGAGTGGGGGCCTACACACTGAGCACATCCAGCAACACAGTGAGCATGACGTGACACAACTCAAAGTGTAAAAAATACAGTATGTAAAATATATATATATTGTGGCAGGATATGAATGGTTCATGCTACAGGCTTCCTCCGACAGGTCCAGTGGGCCTCTAGACGCCTGTGGCCTTGAAGGGCAGCTCCACCTCCTTCTGTGCCCTCTAACTGACTACACCCTGGACTCTCTGGAGCCACTTGGACACAGGGGCACCGGACGACACCGGGTCTGGGAAGAGGAGGGCCTGCATCCACATCGACTTCCATGGGCAGCCAGGTGTAGCGTTCGACCTGGGTGTAGGGCTTGGTCTTGGGCTGGGAGCAGCCCGGTGTAGGGTTCTGTCTTGGAAGAACCATGGCAGACTTTGGTACCCCTGTGAGCGGGCCCCCAGTTTGGGAACCACTGAGTAAGATAACAGAGAAAAGATCTGTTGAGTTAGCTTTGGGTAGTGCTGTGTCTTTTCAGCATGGAAAACACATGTGTTTGGTGTGCGGCCCAATAGATCATATGTGGTTGAGAATAACAATATTGATACTAACCAGCCTAATTGCCAATATAAATTAAATGAATCAGAATCAGAAGGCCTTTATTGTCATTGTACAAGTACAACACAGTTGTCTACCAATCCTCAAGACACTCTTACAAACAACAATTTGAGAAATAATACAACAACTGTATAAAGACATTTTGCATTGACCCTATATACACACACAACAGTCAATATTGTGGTTACACAGAACAGTCACCATCAGTGTTTAGCAGTGTTTAGTTCTCATATGGCCCTGGGTTGAAACAGCCTGTCTTCTGGTCATGTAACATCCTGTCCTCTGGTCATGTAACATCCTGTCCTGGTCATGTAACATCCTGTCCTCTGGTCATGTAACAGCCTGTCTTCTGGTCATGTAACATCCTGTCCTCTGGTCATGTAACAGCATGTCCTCTGGTGATGTAACATCCTGTCCTGGTGATGTAACATCCTGTCCTGGTCATGTAACATCCTGTCCTGGTCATGTAACATCCTGTCCTGGTGATGTAACAGCCTGTCCTCTGGTCATGTAACAGCCTGTCCTGGTGATGTAACATCCTGTCCTGGTGATGTAACATCCTGTCCTGGTCATGTAACATCCTGTCCTGGTCATGTAACATCCTGTCCTGGTCATGTAACATCCTGTCCTGGTCATGTAACAGCATGTCCTCTGGTCATGTAACAGCCTGTCCTCTGGTCATGTAACATCCTGTCCTGGTGATGTAACATCCTGTCCTGGTGATGTAACATCCTGTCCTGGTGATGTAACATCCTGTCCTGGTCATGTAACAGCCTGTCCTGGTCATGTAACAGCCTGTCCTCTGGTCATGTAACAGCCTGTCCTGGTCATGTAACATCCTGTCCTGGTCATGTAACAGCCTGTCCTGGTCATGTAACAGCCTGTCCTGGTCATGTAACAGCCTGTCCTGGTCATGTAACATCCTGTCCTGGTCATGTAACATCCTGTCCTAGTCATGTAACAGCCTGTCCTGGTCATGTAACATCCTGTCCTAGTCATGTAACAGCCTGTCCTGGTCATGTAACAGCCTGTCCTGGTCATGTAACAGCCTGTCCTGTCTGGGTGCTGCTGGGTTCTTCCATCTGGGCTTTACATTTAGTTGGGTTGTAGCAGAACCTAATCTTAAGCTGGTTCCCTCCCTCTGTGCCATGTCCTACTTTGTAGGACTGGAAAAGTATTACATCCTCATGCCTTAAATCATCATCACTGACTGCTCAATAGTGGGCTAATAAATCATTAGACTGGCTTGTCTTGTTTGTTTGCTTAAAATAATACAACATATATAAAATGCTGTGAGCACCATGACTCAGCAGTTACTGAGGTGGACTGGACCATATGAAGAAAACCAAATATCACAGTATGACCAAATCCCTCTGGAGCGTCTGCCAGAGGGCAGCAGGTCCAACCGGGGACGTCCCGGGTGAGAAGAGTCCTTCTGGATGTTGGCTGCTCTGCTGTGGCAGAACGGAGGATGGATTCCTAAGGACAGACATGGTGTTGTATTCACTTCTCTTATTAACTCATTTGTGACAAATAATTAACAATTGTGTACATACAAATCACACATATGGAATATAAACGTATAAATAATGGAAAACTAATGGAAATAAAATAAACTAAAAGCAAAGTGGGCATATCTAATCATCAGTTAACCTACCTGATACAGTCAGTGTAAAAGAAGATAACCCCCTCGTCATCCCCAGTCACATGTAGGACCATGCTCAAATGATGTGACTCTGTTCTGCCTCCCGATTGGTCCCTCTCATCACCAACGCACTACCATACCATTCATGTAAGTTTCCGCGTTTATTAAAGAAAATAAACAAATTAAAACCAATATGGGTTGAATACACGTCAATCCTTAACAATCCAAACAAAAAAACAAACGGATTAGGTTATAATACTATGTGTAATCATTAACAAATAAATAAAAGCATAAGTTATCACGTTTGCTTGGCGACCTACTTTCCTCTCGGATGGATATCACCACCACAGCCCCTCATCATAAAAGTAGTCCCGGGCACTAGGCGACCTTACCTCGAGCGGCTTGTGGAGAAGCTTCAGTCTACCCGTCACTCGACACGACACAAGGTGAGTACTCGGTAGCTTTAATTTATAATATCTGCCTTCTTATGTTATTAGTGGTCTCTAGAGCGCCATGGTGTCCTCCTGGTACTCTAGTCTCACGGTACCCCTGACTTTGGTCTTGATACTCGTTGTGGTTCCATGTCACTGAAGGAGAACGTCACGCAGTACATCTCGAGGTCCACCGCCAGCTCGTCGCTTTCTGCGTCGTCCTTTTCTATTGTTGGTAGTTATGTGATGTCCGACCTGTTAGTGATTGATTACGAACTTTATTATCATTTATTATGTTGGTAGGTTTACGTATCGAACAAGTCACAACGCGTGTTTTTTTTTTTTACATGTGCACCTGTATTATCGGATGCCTAAACTCTCTAGATTGAGCGTGTTATGCTATAGCGATGCGGCACAACTAAAGAAATAGTATAAACTAAATCCAATGTTTATTATGAGCCATTTTGTAGATGAAGTGTCTGGTGCGACGTCAACGTTTACACCGCTTCCTGCTGTCTCCTTGTGGGGGCGGGACCTAGCCCCGAGCGGCCACCCCATTGGCCAATTCCTCCTCGTGACGTCCGAGAACAGGGAACTTATTACGCAGGAGTGAACGTGACCTCTGGCGTGCGTATGTGCGTATGTGTGTGTGTGTCCTTTGTAAGCCATAGGCTCTC
Organism: Muraenolepis orangiensis; assembly: GCA_027704905.1. Classification (NCBI taxonomy): domain Eukaryota; kingdom Metazoa; phylum Chordata; class Actinopteri; order Gadiformes; family Muraenolepididae; genus Muraenolepis; species Muraenolepis orangiensis. The sequence continues at coordinate 1,011,291 of CM051000.1, read as the reverse complement.
TTCTTCCGGAGTCGATGTGTTTGTAAATGTCTGAATTGATCATATCTAATAATAGTCACATTGACTACAGTGGTGTCTCAGATTAAATACTAATATTGTTGCTTGGTAGGACATGACGCCGGTCAGCATGGTGACATGGCGCTTAGAGCATGCTTATAATCCCTAAAATGACGCATGGTTGGATCCTAATTTGATTTATAAACGCGTATATGTAGACAATACATCAAGGAGCACCTTGGTATACAGCTTTCATCTAATCTAAACAACCACTATATCAGTCAAAGCTCACTTCATAGGCTTATTGTCCTTGGTAGGGTTGAAACAGGAACCACGGTGATAAATGCTGCAGCGTTCTCCTTCCAGCTTTTGTATTCTTATTGTGTCTTCCCGAAACGGAAGTCGAAAGACTGCTGCTCTGGTTAACAGCCTGTCCTCTGGTAATGTCACCGCCTGTCCTGGTCTCATGGCCAACATGGAAGCTCCTTCTTCACCCAGAGGAGTAGCCTAGTCATTCTGTTCTATCTGGGTGCTTCTATCTGGGCTTTACATTTGGTTGGGTTGTAGAACATATCTGAATCTGGTTCCCTCCCTCTGCCATGTCTTACAGCGTCATACAGCCTGGCAAAGTATTACATACTCATGCCTTAAATCATCACTGACTGCTAAATAGTGGGCTTATAAATCATTAGACTGGCTTGTCTTGTTTGTTTGCTTAAAATAATACACCATAAAATGCTGTGAGCACCATGACTCAGCAGTTACTGAGGAGGACGACCATATGAAGAAAACTAAATATCACAGTATGACCAAATACCTCTATGGATATTGCAAATATAAAGTAGTGTTTCCTGTTGGTGCTTTCACTCAATATATATACACAATGTGATTTTTGATAAATGATTATTAGTAATGTCAATTATAATGAATAAGTGGGTAAATGCAAATAATAAAAGACCACTTATGCCATATTACGATATCCAAAATGGAAGATGTGAAATCTCATCCCAACCCTACCATCCACTCAGGTGCAGTATGGTGACTTGTCCCCAGGTTGGTGATTCCTGATGAAGCGGTACCTGTGACGGGGGCTCCTCAGCTGCTTGGTACGGGGGCTCCTCAGCTGCGTGGTGGGGGCCCGTGGCTCCCATGCAGTGCCTCTGCACCATGGTTTGCTGACTCATGCTAGCAGTCTTTGGATGCTGGCTACCTCAACAGACGCAGTGAACCTATTTCTGTGAGAGTAGGGTTTGTAGACTATATGGTTTGGAGACTATAATGGTCTGTGGATTCATTTACAAACGCTGAGCTAAGGCCATGACATAGTTTAAGAAATGGCATGCTAGTTATGTTGTTGCTATACATCGCACGTGAACTCTTACTCCCAACGTGCTGGGTGGTGGAGGTTATTATTAGTCATGGCTCTGTATGTGAGCCGGTGGACAGGTTGAGTGAACCAAGCTGGTTTGCAGTGGGGGAACATGGCTGCGTCTTAATGTACACCGACTCTGCTCCTCCATGATGGCAGGCATGTGGCATTGGGGCACAGCAGGGGCTCGGTCCCCTTTGTCCTCTGGGAAAATATTTAATCCCGAGTCCTTGGCTGCAGTCTGCTCATCTGCCGTTGTGAGCGTCGCTTCTCGAGCAAAAGATTCTGGCTCACTGGGATTTCTCCGGAGGTCTGTGACTGCGACCTGCCTCTTTGTTCCCAGAAGGAACCGGAAGATCTACTAGGGGTGAGTGAGGGGTGTCGTTTTCCATACAATGTTGAAATTAAACCTAGCCAGCCACCCACTCTTTCACTGGGTCCAGATTAGCGGTCACGCTATCCTGCCGATGACGCACTCTCCTCCAAGTTGACCTCTAACCATGTTAGAGATGTAATGCAAAGGAATAGCACTGGCAGGGACACATTTTACTGTGTTATAGTTCTGTTTCTAAATTATGCTAGATCATGGTGGTTAACTTCTTCAGGAATGGCTGGAAGGCATTGGGGGTGATCCAGAGTGTGGGCTGTCTGTGTGGTTGTGGTAAAGGGATTGTGGGAAGATTATTTATAGCAGGTGCTAAAGTTAGCGTTGCTCCTATGACAAGGTCGCTGTGGGGCCCGATCACTGACTGACCTGTGGTCAGTTCTGGATCTCTGTGGCTAAGAACCAGCCTTCTGTGATTGTACAAGAGGGCCTTTCAAGGGTCATGCAATTGTGTTGCCAGTGGCAGCTATATGTTGACATAGTTCCTATCTCCCCATGGGCTCAGAGATAAGCCTGGTTGTGTAATATTACTAGCACCATTTCTGGCTACTGTCCTTTAACACGGAGTGTGTTCAATTATGTGAGCGGGAACTGCGCTTAACAATCATGGCAGGATATTTAATAATGGGGAAAGGAAGTTGCTCCAAGCATGGTACTAGGCTATAGGCCTAGTTAGTTGGGCTATAGGCCTCGTTAGTTGGGCTATAGGCCTAGTTAGTTGGGCTATGCACTAACTCGACCTGTATACCATACCTAACCTGTTGACATGAACTATAAAGAATCAAAATGTCTGCATAGTAAAGTTGTTGATGTTCATTTTGGGCATTGTTGACACAAATATGCCAGACTGATTCAAATGTAAAGGAAAATGGGTCACTCATTTAAATAAGGAACTTTTACCGGTGTGCCATTGAAAGCATCCTCACCAACTGCATCAGTGTGGTACGGCAACTGCTCTGTTTCCGACCGGAACGCGCTGCAGAGGGTGGCGAAAACCGCCCAACGCATCGTCTGACTACCCCTCCCTGCAATTAACACCACCCACCACAAACGGTGTCTTGCCCTCCTCCCCTCCAGGAGGTGCTATAGAAACCTCTGTTCCAAGTCAAGCAGGCTTAGGAACAGCTTCTTCCCCTCAGCGGTCATCTCTCTGAACTCTGCACCACGAAGATGCCCCCCCCCTGCTGCCCCCCCTGCCCCACACCTCTGCTCAACACCTATAACAATCACCACCAATGTCTCTGACCAACTGTAAAAAAAAGAAACACTGTATCACAACTACCTACCTCTCTATACTTTACATATTTATTAATAAGATACCTGTTTACTGCTTGCTGTACCTGCCATATATAAAGTGTGTGTGTGTGTGTGTGTGTGTGTGTGTGTGTGTGTGTGTGTGTGTGTGTGTGTGTGTGTGTGTGTGTGTGTGTGTGTGTGTGTGTGTGTGTGTGTGTGTGTGTGTGTGTGTGTGTGTGTGTGTGTGTGTGTGTGTGTGTGTGTGTGTGTGTGTGTGTGTGTGTGTGTGTGTGTGTGTGTGTGTGTGTGTGTGTGTGTGTGTGTGTGTGTGTGTGTGTGTGTGTGTGTGTGTGTGTGTGTGTGTGTGTGTGTGTGTGGTGTGTGTGTGTGTGTGTGTGTGTGTGTGTGTGTGTGTGTGTGTGTGTGTGTGTGTGTGTGTGTGTGTGTGTGTGTGTGTGTGTGTGTGTGTGTGATAATTGCATACCCCTGATCACTACCTGTTAAATACTCATATACCATCTAATACCTAGACTGTCTTTTAAAGTGTATATTATATTACCATGCACTTTACTGCAACATTTGCACTCTGGTTAGATGCTAAATTATTTTTGCTGTACAATGACAATCAATTTGACTCTAATCTAAGGGAATTTGTATTTTAGTTCTTATTGTAAGTGCTTCTTTCATGTAAGTGGGGAGAATGAATTGGCCCATGATGGGACAGCCCCCCCCTGCGGTTCAGTGTTGGTGTGTGGCTGCAGCAGAGTGGGACGTGACTGTGCTCATGTAGCGCAACCGTCCGTGTTGCTACAGCAGCAGCCAGTGGGGGCGCTGAGGAGCATGGAGAGCTGTGGTCAGAGGGGCCCAGGATACTGTCTGTGATTCCCTGCACGTATGCATTCTGTACCCAGGATGTCATGAGCAATGCAGAGCTAGTGCTATGCTTTTTGAAGGCAACCAGGAACGTCTTTCGCTCAGACTATTCTTTCTTGGTTTTAACATTGTGTTGTGATGGGTAAATGAATCCACCATGTTGATTGTGCAAATTTGATTTGATTGTTGATTGAGCAATACAAAAGTCCCCAGTTTGAAAGTGATCGTTCAATCCTCTTAAAGAAGCGATTGATGAGTGTTCTCTGATCACTTACGATGACTAATTCAAAATGAGGGGATCCTATCTCTCCTCGGTAACTTGGCTACAAGTCTGACGCTCCCTCTGAAATGAATTGAGGCTTTTCATTCCTTTTTTAAATTTTGTATTTAGACGTTTTGTATTCCTTTTATTTATTCATTGGTTCTACTTGCCTACTCTGCAATCCCCATGGACTCCAGGCCCGGTTTTAGACCTCTCATAGCTCCGTCTCTCCCTTGATGTCTGGCCAGGGCTGTAATGTGATGCGGTTGTGTAACCGGAGCCCAGCCAATCAGAATGGGCTGAACTTCTTCCTCATTGAGGATGCCACAGTAGCAGTCACAACAGACCTTGCCCCCTACATAGCCTCTGCTTCAAGGGGACAGGCTACAGGCATGGACTTTTCAATGGAACTGTTGGCATATTGGATGGATCTGTCTCCTTAATGTAGACTATTTCAAAATCATTACTTTTAAGCTAGTTGAGATGATTGACAATGATTTTCTATTTGCAGGTTATTTGTATAGCACTGTTCATACAGATGCTGTAGCTCAAACATTTCAGATAAATTGACAGTATGAGCAAAACCATCAGGCACAGACTTCTTACCAGGTGGAAATGTAGTCTTTGCCATGGCTGTGTGAGCATGGGAGGTGGTTGCCATGGGTGACTGGAGGAGGGGGTTGCCATGGGAGTAGGGGAATGAAGTCTGCTGACTGTGATGGCAGCTCAACATGCCATGTTGAGCTGCCATTATGTATGTAGGAGAGGCGTGTTTGTCTCGTGAACACGACATCGTTGAGCAATATGTTATCAAGCCAACGGTGGTTGGCAGGCTTTATACTGCAGGAGGGAATGCAATGCATGTAAGCATTATATTGTACTTGTTGCAAATGGCCAATACAAATCTTGTATTATGTCTTATCGCCAATGTGTTAAGGAAATATGATCTGCCGGTTGATGGCACACTCTGTGGTCTATTGCATAAACTCCTGTATAGAATTGAGATAAACCTTTGTTCTGCTATTGAGGTTTTGTCGTCAAGCCCATCTATTGTGAAAGTAGCAAAGGCTTGTTCATTCACCAGGGCTCAACCATAACTATCTCTCTGTTGCCCTGGGCCAGTAGACTACCACATGGGGCCAGTAGACTACCACATGGGGCCAGTAGACCACCACATGGGGCCAGTAGACCACCACATGGGGCCAGTAGACCACCACATGGGGCCAGTAGACCACCACATGGGGCCAGTAGACTACCACATGGGGCCAGTAGACCACCACATGGGGCCAGTAGACCACCACATGGGGCCAGTAGACTACCACATGGGGCCAGTAGACCACCACATGGGGCCAGTAGACCACCACATGGGGCCAGTAGACCACCACATGGGGCCAGTAGACCACCACATGGGGCCAGTAGACCACCACATGGGGCCAGTAGACCACCACATGGGGCCAGTAGACTACCACATGGGGCCAGTAGACCACCACATGGGGCCAGTAGACCACCACATGGGGCCAGTAGAACACAGTAGACCAACAATTGGCGTCGGGCAAGATTTTTTTTTTTTTATAAAAGGGGATTTGTTTTTTTAAAGGGGAATTTCACTTGATCAGTTTTCGTTCATTTCCACATGGATGGGACCATAACCCGCGGAGATGCAGAAAGGGTCCCAGAGGAAGACATCTACAAAGCTCCAGCTTGGTATATCCCACATCATGGGGTGTATCATCCACAAAAGCCTGGGAAGATACGTGTTGTCTTCGATTGCTCCGCCAAGTACCAAGGGACATCCTTGAACGACTATCTCCTGACGGGTCCAGAGTTGACAAACACCTTAGTGGGAGTTCTGTATCGCTTCCGAAGAGGTCCTGTGGCAAATCGTGTAGAACGCATCAAACAAAGCACAGAGTCTACACAATGGAAGCCCAGACTTTCTTTGGCAGAAAGAGTTACCAAGTGGAGAAGTCAAGGTGGGAGAGATCGCAAGTGACGACCCTGAACTTAAGAAGGCCCAGGTTCTCAACACCCAGGCGCAGTCGGAAGTGACCTTTCCTGTGGAGGCCAAGGACCGAAGTTATTGTATTTAGTTTTGTTTACTTTCTATGTAGTATGTTGGTTCTAAGTCATTGTAAAATCATATACAATTGATATGTTTGGTGGGAGTGTAACTGCCTCTGTGTTCAGTTTGAGTTTTGGTTCCTACCAGGTTTTGGTGCCTACCTAAATGTTGTAGAGTAAGAGCGGAACTAATGGTTGAAGCGCACAGTGTTCCGGGGACGTTTTATGCCGACGCACACGCGTGTAGAAATCTCTATATAAGAGAAAGTTCCGTCACAGTCAGTCAGTTCGGCCGATCAGTTCAGTCAGTGAAGTTCCATAATTTCCTCTCTTATTGCATGCAGCCAATAAGGTACGTTTGGTGTTGTGGTTGTTAGCTGTGTGTAAGCTCAAGCCAGGTAGCTAAAGTGCTAACGAAATGTTTGCTAAGTGAGTTTATTGTTATTATTATTGCAGAAGGATTTAATGTGTTTTGTAGGTTAAGTTCATTTTGGTTAACAATATTGTAAAGACATGTGACACTAAGAGACGAAGTAGAAATAATATGGATGTATGTTGTTATTGTTTGATCTGTGATTTATTGTATTTCATGTGTGTGTTTCACAGTTCTCACGGTCTAGATTTGAATAAATCCTACCAGTATCATAAAGAACTCATAGCTGTCATCATTGCATGAGAGGGAGTTACACCTACCCAGGCTTTTGGATACCAAGACGGTTTTTAGGTTGCTTGCGTCAGTACTTGGATATTTGACCCCCGTGTAAGCACCTGCCCTCATGGTTCACACCCCTCCGTGCTTCTTATGTCTATTGTCCTAATGAATGCGTTGCCCTTTTAGATTTAAATTTGTTATTTAATTAACTGGATTTGTAATTTGTATAGTAAATTCTCACCACTAGTAGTAGCGGTAGTCTATTTCTGCGGTGGTGTATTTCAGACAAGATGGGCATGTAGTAGCATGTTACTAGTGCCGATGTCTTGGCAACATGTCTCCGAAGATCACATTTTACAATCACTTTTTGAAATCCAAATTGCAGGACCTACCCAGCAGCACCAGGACTCATCATGCCTCAGCAAAAGAACTTGGACATGGGCTCCGCCTTCATCCAAACACAGCAGCTCAACGCCGCCATGGCCGACACCTTCCTGGAGCACTTGTGTCTACTGGATATTGACTCTGAGCCCACCACCGCCCGCAACACTGGCATCATCTGCACCATTGGTTGGTTGACACAACGACGCCCCCTGGCGTAGACAAAAAATGCATTGAACCCCTTTTGAGTCGGTGAGGTGCACCGCCTCACTGACTCAAAGCACGGGTGTCCAGATGTGTCTTTACAGCTCTGGTAATTGGAGAAGGGAAATACAACTTCCACCTGGCTCACCTTTGAACTGCCCTTGCTTCACATTACCAGCACATGTGATAACTGACACTGTTTCTAAGAGGCATTTGTACACTACTGACTGAGTCATGCCAGGCCCTAATGCTGTTTTCTGCATTGCTTGACTAGGGCCGGCCTCCCGCTCTGTGGACATGCTGAAGGAGATGATCAAATCTGGAATGAACATTGCACGCTTGAACTTCTCCCATGGCACGCATGAGGTAAGCCAACGCATAGGTATGCGTGTCTACTGTGCAAATGTTGACTGTACAATGTCAACCTTTTTTAGACACGTTTGTTTAGGTTGTTGAGAAATATTCACAATCACACGACTGTTGGAATGATTTTGAGTTGTGTGTGTGATGCCTATTATGACTCCTGGAGATATACTTGCTTAACCTCCTCAGCCCAGTTCCCATGTAGTGTTGAGTCCTTGTACACTACTCCAAGCAGTGATTAGACAGGCACACAGGTTAAACCACCATTCCCCCCCCCCCCCCCCCCCACACACACACACTTGGGAGGGCCGTTGACATGTCAGCATTAGCCACCTTTTCCACTTAAAACACTACAAGATCTGCACTAAACCAGTTTCACAACATTCTACCGGTGTCCTGGTGTTGGAGGTGCGCTCTAAAAGCCACTCCGGTGGCATGTGGTAGGGACTACTGCCTCAGTGTCTTTTCTAAAGTGTGTTCAGAAAGATGGTTCCCTGTAGTAATGGAATCTAGCTGGCTAGGGTTCAAAACGAAGTGTGTCAAAACGGGTCGTGTGTGTTTCTTGAAGCCTTGCGAGCAGGATCAAAGCGCTGGACGAGACCTATGAGATGAGCAGGGACACCTAATCTCTGGTGGCTTGTGGCTCTATAAATACTTCATCTGTGTCACAGCCCTTTCTCTCTCTGCTCTACACCTAAGTAGTGTTTGGTGAATGAGCTCTCAAATACTTTTAAGAAACGATCTTGAATTCAACTGCTCTGCCATAAGTTCAACTGGATGTCTTGTACTTATTGCAAACATCTAGCAATAATGTTCTGCAATTTCCTTTGTCGCAACGGCTATGGCATGTGTCACTGTATAAACCTTCCATCTTCCTCCATATATATCCAATATATGCAAATGCATAATTCCTGTAATGTAATTTGACATTGGAAGCTAACTAAAACTTAAGGGTTACTCTAGTAAGTTTGAAGCCCAAGTCGACGTCGGAGACATGCCTCTTCTGGGAGACATGCACTTTTCTCTTTAAGAGAAATTAAAACTGTATACAAGTTAATTAAAACTGTATACAAGTTATCAAGACTGTTTACAACCTTTTTATCGTTACACAATGTTTACAAAGGTGACCAACAAAAGTTTGGATGGTTCAATTAAATGTAAGTTTCATGGTATTGTACCATCAACAAAGTGTGGTTGCAAGATGAAGCAGGAGTTGTGCTAATACGTACCTTGTTGTGTTCAGTGAGTAAACGGGTCGCGTATATATTTGTATCGACGCCTACTGCTAGCTTCCTCACCTGTACTAGGTCACGCCGTTTGGAGCGGCATGTGATTGGCTTAGCCTCAATCTACGAAATGGTAATTTGGAGTATGTGATCGGTCAACATATTGACTGAAATTAAATGAAGATGAGATCAGTTGACACAAATTAAACTGTAGTGATTTTATTTTATTGGAGCTTGAAACCCTTTGTAAATGGCCTTACCTGGTGTAGGTACCACCACTGCTCCGTTCTCCAAATGTTCCGGCACCTTTTCACTATGCCTCTGTTTCCCCATCTCTTTCCAACCTGCAGTACCATGAACAAACCATCAAGAATGTGCGGGAGGCGTGTGAGAGCTTTGAGCCGGGCAGCATCCACTACAGACCAGTGGCCATCGCCCTGGACACCAAGGGCCCTGAGATCAGGACCGGACTGATCAAAGGGGTAGGTTCCATCTTTACAAACATTCTACACCATAAACACCATTATGAGTCCTTGGGAGGAACATCTTTTTAATGGTTATATATTTTTAAGAATGCTCTATAAAATATTATATAGGGTAGGTTGATAAGAAAATGTGCACTGCAGTTGTGTCACTACAAAGCCGCCTGAAATAACATGCATCCGGCCTTCTGCCGTCCTGGTTTGGTTTTGTGGTGTTTATGGTCCAACTCTGCAGGGCTTCTTTAGTGTCAACAAACATCCATGTTCTGCTTACAAAACACGCCATTTAGAAAGACGTGTGTTCACATACATTCCCATGCATGGTGTTATTAGACCTATGTGCTCTTTGGGCAGGCATTAAGAACATTTTTAGTAAAAACTTATCTTATTGAAAAACCAAAGGCTAAAAAGTTGCCCCCCACATTTCCTCCAGAGTGGCGAGGCGGAGGTGGAGCTGAAGAAAGGCCACATGATCAAGCTGACCCTGGACGACAGCTACATGGAGAACTGTGACGACAAGGTCCTCTGGCTCGACTACAAGAACATCACCAACGTGGTGGAGATTGGCAGCAAGATCTACATCGACGATGGACTCATGTCCCTGCAGGTCAAGGAGATTGGTGGGTTGTGTGTTTTGTGTTGTGCTGTAATACTACTGTGCTAGTCTCCACTGTCCAACCCTGGATTCATCTCGTTCCATCTTGGTGAACATCTAGTGGTCTCACGGGTCCACCTCCTTTAGGCTCCGACTTCCTGATGTGCGAGATCGAGAACGGCGGCACCCTGGGCAGCAAGAAAGGCGTGAACCTCCCGGGCGCCGCCGTGGACCTGCCGGCCGTCTCCGAGAAGGACATCCAGGACCTGCAGTTCGGCCTGGACCAGGACGTGGACATGGTGTTTGCCTCCTTCATCCGCAAGGCGGCGGACGTGAACGCGGTGAGGGCCGTGCTCGGGGAGAAGGGCAAAGACATCAAGATCATCAGCAAGCTGGAGAACCACGAGGGGGTTCGCAGGTGTGTTTATATCAACAGTATGATTGGGATTAATTTAATGCAACCTCCATCATGTGAAGTACTTCCACGTCTGATGCGTTTATTTCTTATGATGCAGGTTTGATGAAATTATGGAGGCTAGCGACGGCATCATGGTGGCTCGTGGCGACCTGGGTATTGAGATCCCCACAGAGAAGGTCTTCTTGGCCCAGAAGATGATGATTGGTCGCTGCAACAAAGCTGGCAAGCCAATCACGTGCGCTACACAGGTTGGCAATATACAATTGGATTTTTCTTTTTTACACATGCTAGCTATGGAAGAAATGTTCGCAGTATGACTTTTTAAAACAATACTATAACAAATACTATATACAATAAAAGTTAACATTAAAAGAACAATATAGTGACGGATGATATTTGCATGTTTTTTGAATTGTGCAAAAAATGTAAAAGCATTTGTAGTGCAGCAGCATCATGAATACATTGCAGTAACTTGTGATTCCAGAAAGTCTGATGTATAAGTCTATTCTTTGGGTAAACTACTAAATGGTTGGCCCAAACGATATCTGAGTGAATATCTCCAACGTGTGTGCAGATGTTGGAGAGTATGATCAAGAAGCCCAGGCCCACCCGGGCTGAGGGCAGCGACGTGGCCAACGCTGTGCTGGACGGCGCAGACTGCATCATGCTGAGTGGGGAGACGGCCAAGGGGGACTACCCCCTGGAGGCCGTACGCACACAGCACATGGTGAGCTGGATGTCTCCCGAGGAACGCCTCGTACCAAATCACTCATTACTGGAAGATCAGCGTTTGCTGTTTTTATTTTTCTTCTGATTTTCAAATTCTCTACCCGGTGGTCAATCGTCCCTGGAACCCTGTACTTTAACCCACTTGACCAGGGCTACTCGTAAGGTTTGACATTTCAAACGGTGGTCTGGTCAACCGTCTAGTTCTGATTTATATTTATTCTATATATTCATTCTTAATCTCTTTGCCATTTCAATGTACAAATAGCATTACCAGTGCTAGAGACAGAAGACTATAGGCTAGCTTAGAGATCAACCATAAGTATCAACTCTCCATAAAAGCATAAGGCTTGTGGTTAAGGTGTTACTCCAAGCCAAAAGGTACTGGGTTTGATTCCCCCCCCATGCCCCACCTTCTTGAACAAGATGCCTCACCATGCTTGCTCCTTATTGCATGTATCTGTAAAATCGCTTTGGATGAAGGCATCTACTAAATCACTATTTGGTATCACTAAAATTAGTAGGATAGGACAAATCAAGTAGCTTGGATAGATGCATAATAAATGACACCTAAGCCAAGTCCTTCTCCACACTTCCATGGCCCATGGTGCCTCCTCTCCCTCCTGCCCCCCTCCTGCAGCTGTGACTTCAGTCCTCCAACACCTGCCTGTGGTCCTGCTTTACATGGCAGTCAACCGATTCCTTCAAAGGAAACTAGCTGCTTTTCAACCTTATCTCAATCTATCTGGTTGGGAATATAGTGTAAAAAAACAGCTTGTTGTTGCCCAGGCTCTCTGTGTCTCCGGGGTGCAGCTCAGCACAGATGCTGAATCGTACCCTGAAAACTGAGATCTTGGTGCAGGCAGCAAGGAGGAAAGGTGAACATGCCTGATTTGCATATCTACCTACATTAAGATGATGCAAAGCCAGGTTGAAAAGCAAAGTTCCCCTTTTAATCAATCTAAAATGAGACTTTAATCGTAATGTCTCCTGGTTAAATTCATGCATACTAACAGTGGCTCTGGTAGGCTGGCTTAATCTGCATCTTCCTGTATTTAACTTTTTCCAACTAAGCCATCTGTGCACTTTAAAAAATGTTCTTTTAGTAATTGTGTCCCACAGCTTTAAGTTGTCTTTGCTTATAGTAGGAATGTGCAAATGTTGTCAACTAACTGAATCAAAGCGAGGGGTGACTGGTGTTTTGAATTGCTTTGCTGTAGCGTGACCAGAGTTTCTCTGCATACGACACTAGGTGAAATGTTCTAACCGGTCTGTTTTGTTGTCGTAGCTCACTGCACTCAAACCTGTCTGTCTTTGCCTCCTTGTTGTTTTTCCTTCAATCAACCCCCCTTTCTATCCCCCATAATTTGCACCCCTTTCACCCTTGCTATCCTTCCATCTGTTGCGTGTCATGCCTGGTGTGGCTTTGACCTTGGCACCTTGCAACTGGCCTGTGGCAGATCGCCCGCGAGGCGGAGGCCGCCATGTTCCACCGGCAGGTGTTTGAGGACCTGCGGCGCAGCACGCCGCCCTCCACCGACCCCGCGGAGGCCATCGCCATCGGCTCCGTGGAGGCTTCCTTTAAGATCTTAGCCTCCGCCTTCATTGTGCTCACAAACTCTGGAAGGTAGGCAGGACCCCCCCCCCCCCTGTCCCATCTCCTCTGGCTCCGGGGGGGAGGTTTGGGAGGACCATGGGGGGACCGATGATGGAGGCCGCTGGTTAGCGAAGTCAGAGTAGGGCCAGGTAGGTGCACATAGTAGTAGCTGTGTGTGTAACCCTACCCTCCCCACCACCCCACCCCTGAGATTGCGAGGGAGGCGGAGGCGGCCACCTTCCACAGGCAGCTGTTTGAGGAGCTGAGGAGACACAGCGACCTCACGCTGGACCCCTCTGAGGCCGTGGCCGTGGGCGCCGTGGAGTCCTCCTTCAAATGCTGCGCCAGCGCCATCGTAGTCCTCACCAAGACGGGCAGGTAAGAGGCGGTGGAGGGAGGGACGGAATGACTGTTCTAGAAGGTAAGGCGTCATGGTTGTAGGTTAGAGCGGAGCGGTATCAAGGCACCTTAGTACTAGTGGCTGGTCAATGGTCCTATGAGAAAGGCAAGTCTGGCGTCATCTGCAGTGTGCCCCATAATATAAAAATTGAAATGACGTGTTGTAGAATACTGTCAGTCCCTTGAAGTCATAGGTTCTGTTTCATTTCAGCCAGCGTTACCCGTCTCTCCCCCCTCCCTCCCTCCCCTACCAAGTGAAGCACTCCTTATGGAGCATTTGTCGTTGCTTTTCTGCCTGTGTATGTGCTGGATAGAGGACAGACTGCAACCAAGGGTGTGTTTGTTTTGTGTTTCTTGAATCTAATCTCATGGAAAATGGAAGAAAATCGTTAACGTGTGCCATTTGCTGTTCTTTTAAAAAAAAATATTTAAATGATCTGTTATGGAACCTGGTGCTGCTGAAGAATCAACTCGTAGTGGCGAAATTGTATCTGCCAACTGGATTAGTTTGATCTTTCTCAGTGCAACCCTATTTAAATTAAATAGTTATACTTCTACACCCATACGTTCAACATACGTGGTGGGATGGTGCTGATTAATGATGCACAGGCTGCTCTCCGGCGCACGAATGCCCTCACCAAAACTGCTTTCCTTTGCAGATCTGCCCACCTGATCTCCAGGTACAGGCCCCGTGCCCCCATCATCGCCGTGACGCGTAACGCCCAGACGGCACGCCAGGCCCACCTGTACCGCGGCATCTTCCCAGTGCTGTACAACAAGACCGCCCACAACGTGTGGGCCGAGGACGTCGACCTGCGCGTCAACTTCGCCATGGAAATGGGTGAGCCGTCGAACCCCCTCTCAGTGTTGGTGTGACGTCCAGGGTTTGAGTCTTACCTGGAGATACCAGACACCGGCCTGGCCCCTACCTGTTCATTAATCACCTGTACCTGCAGGTCCCTTTCCATCAACGGGTCGCTTTGGATAGTATATTTTGCTGACCTGGAAACAAAAAAATAATAATAATAATTGATAGATTAATTTATAATTTGGCTCATAATGTATGCACAAGCAAGTGTCCATCACAGCACTGCTGTGATGGACTGACAATTTGAACAAATAACATGCAAATACATACTTCTTTGAGGTTAATTGACCTGGACACTGTTGGAGTGAAGTCGGCATATGATTATGTTCCAAGAGGTATTTAACATGTATTAAAGTCTTTAATGGAACCGGTTGAAGCCTGCAGATGCCCTGACATTTGAAAAATATAACCAATGTTTGAGGGGGAAATTACAACAGTTGATTTAAAAACTGCGAGGAATCTGGTGTGACCTTGGGGAAATGCACTTAGGATTTCTGGTGAGTCGTCGTTGACTAGTGTTTATTGTTGGATGGTCTTATTGTAAGTAGCGTTGGACCAAAGGTAACTCAATGGTTGAAC
>CM051000.1:894118-991618 GCA_027704905.1 Muraenolepis orangiensis | reverse complement strand
TAATTTGTCAGTATCCCACAGAGATATTTTTGGTTTCAAACCTGCTGGTCATATTTTTATGACCAGCCTGTGAGGAGAGAGTATTATGGAACTCTTGGATTATTATGGAACACTACTGGTCCAGCCCCATTCTGTCCTACTACCACAAGGTGGTACCAATACCCCTTTGATGTCTCATACCATGATGTGTGTGTGTGTGTGTGTGTGTGTGTGTGTGTGTGTGTGTGTGTGTGTGTGTGTGTGTGTGTGTGTGTGTGTGTGTGTGTGTGTGTGTGTGGTGTGTGTGTGTGTGTGTGTGTGTGTGTGGAGCTCCATACCTCCATGAGGAAGACATCATTGGCCCTGGCGCAGGCGACTATCTCCTTCACCTCTCTGGAGTTCATGGCCAAGGGTTTCTCACAGAGCACATTCTTCTTGCCATTCATGAAGAGCAGACACAGGCCCAGGTGACGGGGGTGGATAGAGCCGATGTACACGACCTCTGCTCACAGGTGACCAAACACAGGATTTGTATGGTAAAAATGGATAGGCTAGGATATGTGGACATCTTGAACTATGAATAGAGTATACGCAATGACTTATATTGGAAACAGGAATTCATCAATAAAACGATGAGTGGATGCCCATCAAATATAGCTTGTTCTGGCCAAAAGATTATAAATGACTTTCTGACTTCTTCTGATAACCTTGGCTGACTCACTAATCTGTACATTAACACTATGAACATCAGCCAAGATGGATCCAAGATGCCAACTGACCTACATCAGGATCACCGGCCAGCTGCTCATAGCGGCCATAGGCCCGCGGGATGTCCTGTTTTTCAGCAAACTCTTGAGCATCTTTGAGGTTTCGTGCTGCCACAGCCACAATCTGGACAAACAATACAACATGCATTTGGATGTTTCTATTGCAGTACAGGGCAAGGCTTTCTGCATGTATGCTACATGAATACATATAGGCCTAGCAAATAGCATGTAAATGGTTTGGTCATTTTCACTATAAATGGGTATGCCGAAACAGTATGACAACCACCATAAGCTAATGGAGGTTTTGACTGACTACTGGGGTAGCACAAAGTCTTGGGTCCTCTCCTCTCCCTCCACACAACAGCTCTCAGTTCTGTTATCAACTCCCATGGCTTCTCCTACCACTACTGCTGCTGGCCTGGATGTCGATGCACCACCTAAAGCTCCACCTGGACATGCCTGAGCTGGTGTTCCTCACAGGGGAAGGGGTTTCCACCGAGACATGGCCGTCACCATTGGTAATGCTGTGGTGAAGCCTACTGGGACCCTGGACGGCCAACTATCGTGTGTCTGTGACACGTTTGCTCTATAGTTTGCTGGTTAGTTCTATTGTTAGCCAACTTATTGTACTTTTACCTGAGCACTGGTTCTGCCCTTGGAGGCTTGGTAGGAAGCACTTATGACTTCTGGTGACTAGTAGTTCTCTTATAGCCTCGCTATGTTAAGTCGCTTTGGACAAAAGAGTCTTCTACAAATGACATGAAATGTGATGTTGACACACTTGCTACAGTTTCAGCAAAGTGTTTTTTTATATTTAGATATTTTACATTTACCAGTTTTTCAGAGTAATTCTCTTTTTCTACTCGTGTTTTACGGATACCTTATGATCTGAGTCCGGGAGGGACTTTAACGCCACAGTAAAGTCGTGGCTGATTTTCCCCGCACTACAGATTCCCCAACGAGTTGCCATGTTGTTGAGAAATTGCCGGCAGTGGTTTACGTAAGTGCGTCAGTGGTTTACGTAAGGGCGTCAGTGGTTTACGTAAGTGCGTCAGTGGTTTACGTAAGGGCGTCAGTGGTTTACGTGAGCAGTGAGCAGATGTACACAGGCTATTTATTCTACTGCCTGGAGGTGGCGACAGAGTCATCACTATGGTTTAAGTAGTGGAATGATTATTGATTATTTATGTTAGTCTAATGAATGCTGACCACTTGTTTGGTAGACCTTGGCAAAAAAAAGTTACCCAGGTCTACTCTATTTTATATTGTCATTATCGTTGTTATTATATTATTATTAGAATTAGAATTAGAATTATTTCAATTATAATTGTGCATACATGTACTGCAACTGATTCCAGTCAACTCACTGTACTTGGATCCATCCATGATGGGTCTCAATGATGTGTAAAATAACAAAAACAATGTACTTCTACTTCTGTTGCGGTAACGGTTGTAGCAGTTTTGAAATACGTTTTGAGTCTCACTACTTACTACTTACAACATAAAACAGTTTTTATGTTGTAAGATAGGACATAATAAACAGCATGTTTTGTATACTGTGTACTTTTCCCTTAACTTTTTATGTAGCACATTTGAGTTAATGCTTGTGACCCGTGTATTCAGGGTGTTTACGGTAGCTTCTACATTCATGGGTATAATACTCTGTGTCCCATTCAAATCTTCTTCAATGTTTTGTAAAATGGGAATTTCTGTTCATCTTGAACAAATGTTATTACAGTAAATCACCATGCTTTCAGCGGTGTTGGACTGGATCCCCATGTACCACGTCAGGGTCTTCAAGGTATTCAGAGAAGACCCTGGAACTCTCAGATGAAACCAAAACAATCGAATTAATTGTATTAATAAAATGTAATACAATTTAATCAAATGTAATACAATTTAAATAAAATGAATAAATGAGAATCGTATCTGTGTTGTTATCTGTTATATTACAGTGTTAGGTTGATTTGTTTGTCTTTCTCGGTCCATGCACGACGCATTTGAGTGGTTTTGTGTTGGAAAACCAATGCAACCAATCAGATATGTTTCTGGGTTGCTGGGAAGAATATCCTTCAACCAAAGTATTCCCGATGACTTTGGCCCTTAGACTGAATGAGAGCGTACGTTTGGATTGACAATTTGATCAACCAATCATATAGTGATTTGTAGCCAATGGGCGTATTCTTTCAGATTTCCCCACAGCTCAATAGGGAGCTAGAAGGTCTACTGGCTGGAGCGAGAGTGGATCTAGCGTAGTGCTACGTTTTTTTCTACGTAGGATTTTTACGTCAAAATGACAACAGGCGAAGATGATGTCGTTTATTGTTGGAACCATTTTCAAGACGACCATTCAATGTAAAGATGGACATTATTAAAAAGGCTGTCCAACGCCTGACAATCTTGAGCTGAATCAAGTTGTTAAAGCAGGCTATGTTCGCCATTTTCAGGCTAGCAACTGGGAAAGAGGCTCTACTTAAAGGCTGTCTTGGGTTTGTTAAGCATTGTTGTGCATTTAAATTGAGAGTTTTGACTTGATCTTTCTTTGCATCGCTTAACGTGAAAAGACTTAACGTAACTAACGTAACTAAGTATCAATAATGACCTAATTTGCATGTCTTGTCATTAGCACTTTCACCTTTTCACTTTCATTTTGACAGGTGAAAGTGCTAATGACAAGACATATGCCAGAGACATTTGGTGGTTATTGATCGCTATTTTGGAACTTAAAGTTACGTTAAGCCTTTTCACGTGAAGCGTGTTAGACCGTCCCTTTAACCGATAGCCTGTGTGTGGTGGTCTGTGTTGGTCTGTTACTTCACTACATGGACACTGCTTTAACAACTATGGTACAACAACTATGGTCAATTGGCTGCGACAATCTGATCTGCCTAAATGAGATAAGGTATAAAGTGACTGAGACTCCGTGACGTCCGTCTGACTAGAACTGAATTTTCGAATGTGGGGGGTGATTTCAGAATCCTCTTGATGTGACCATGAGGTTTTTATTTAATCTTTTTTATTTTTTATTATAATTAGGGTCTGAGACCTAGGTCGGCGAAGACCCTATTGAAATCGGTCCGATTATTTATTATTTTAGTATTTTGCGCGCACTTTTGACCCCCGCAACATATGTGAAAACTCACCAAATTTTGCACGCGTGTCAGAAGTGGCGCAACTTGAGATGTGTAATTGCTTCCGGAACTTTGCGTCAAAAATTGCGTAGGCCACGCCCATCCGACAGACTTTTGTCGGGTAGCGTCTCAAGACATGGGCGACCTAAAGTTATCACGTAATTTTTTTTCTTTCGCACGGCGTAGCCGTGATTTGAACGCAAAATTTGGCGCCAAATTTCACGTTCGCTCGATGCTAGGCGATCCCTCGCCATGGAACACGATGATTTCATAACTCAAACTGACATGCTCAGAACACCACCAAACTTCACACGATGGTTAGCACTGAGGCCCTGAACAGCTCTACATCAAATCCGATGTTACTTAATGTGGCATTACCATGGCAACGCGCATCCCTCGCAATAAAACACGGTGTCGCTGTAACTCCAATGGACACGGTCCCATCGTCCCCCAATCTTCACTTTTATATCACTGGTCCATGCCTCAACAGCTCTACGTGAAATCTGAGATGATTGGCGCCAAATTTCGCGTTCGCTCGATGCTAGGCGATCCCTCGCCATGGAACACGATGATGTCATAACTCAGACCCGCTCAACGCTGCTTGCAGCTTTAATTTGTATTATTATTATTATTATTATTATTGTTAATAATAATGTGTGCATAGATATTTAATCTATATGTAAGGGTGACGAATAAAGGAATTCTGATTCCGACAGATTCACGACAGTATAATTTGCAGCTGAAAAAAAGCCACACGCAATATTTTTCACACGCGATTACCCCCTTGGACCTCCCACCCCCCTTGGACCTCCCACCCCCCTTGGACTTCACGATGGACCCCCCCCCCCCCACGCAGCAGGGGCTCAATATAAAAGTACAAATAACAGTTTGTACTTTTTACTACAGTTTGTACTTTTTTTATTCTATTATTTTTAGTCGTCGGGTATTGCACACACGATTTTCACCCATTGCTTATACTTGTATAACTTTGATGTGACAATAAACTTGACTTGACTTGACTTGATATACTAATGTATAACACACAAAGACACACTTACTTGCACACTCACTGCAATGAGTGATGCATATTTTTTTTTATTGTATCTCTTTAACAATCATGTGAAATAAAATAACTCAACTTACATGGCTGGATGTTGGGTGGTACGGTTTCTTACAAGATACAAGATACAATATATTTGTATTGGCCAATTGCAAAAGGTACATTGGAATGCTTACTCTCCATTCCCTCCCGCAGAATACATCTCCAAAACAATACCATAAAATAAATAGATATATTATATATACAAATATATACAATACAAATAAACAAAACGAGCAGAAAATTGACTGTTAAATGTTATGTACATGTACAATATTATGTACATTCACATGTTTTATTTTATTTTAACAAAAATCTTTAAAAGCATTTAAAGTGCAGCAGCATCATGACAGTGCAGTAACTGTGATGAGTCCAGAAAGTCCAGCAAAGTATGTAAGTGTAATGTTAATGACAATGTTATGAAAGTGGCAGCACTCCTAGCAATTTAGTAGACGCACTGCCTGTGCGTCTGGGCAACCGGCGACCAGACGGTAGGGGGAAGAAGAGATGGAGCCCAGGGTGGTTACAGTCCTTTATGATGGACATGGCCTTCTTCTGTCATCTGGTCCTACAGATCTCCTCAATGTATGGAAGTGCACACCCAATGATCTTTTCTGCCGTCCTTGCGACCCTCTCGATGGCTTTCTTGTTCTGTGCAGTGGTGTTGCCGTACCACACAGTGACGCCACTCGTCAGGACGCTCTCTACGGTGCCACGCTAGAAGTTCACTAGCCACCTCTGGCCTATTCCGCTTTTTCTGAGGCACCACAGAGGTGCTGGTGTGCCTTCTTCAGCATGACCTCTGCGTTGCGGGTCCACGCCAGGTCATCAGAAATCTGTAGCCCAAGGAAACGGAAGCAGCTGACGACTTCCACCTCCTGAAGTCCACGATGAGCACCTTAGTCTTGCTGACATTCAGTGCTGTTGTCCTCACATCATCACGTCAGCTGGACTACCTCATCTTTGTACTCCGTTTCGTTGCCCTCGCTTATCAGGCCGATGACTGTGGTGTCGTCTGGAAACCTGATAATCCGATTATTGCTGTGCGTGGCAGTACAGTCATGTGTGTACAGCGAGTGCAGCCCGGGACTGAGGCAGCAGCCTTGGGGTGCTCCGGTGTTGAGGAACAGAGAGGATGAGATGTTGTTCCCAATCTTCACCACTTGAGGCCTGCCCGTCAGCAAGTCCCAGGACTTGAAGACGCGGGATGGAACTCCATCTGGGCCGGCTGCCTTCCCTGCCTTCACCCTCCTGAAGATTCTGCAAACCTTGGACTCGGACAGTTGTAGAACGTAGTCCTCTGAATGGATGTTCAATTTGTTGGTCGGCTCAGGGTCCCTTTCAAAGCGAGCAAAAAACTTGTTTAGCTCGTCTGGTAGGTTGGGGTCGTTGTTGGTGACTGCCCCTGAGCTCCCCTTGTAGTTGGAGAGGACACTCAGACCTTGCCACATACATCTGGTGTCAGAGCCCTTGAACTGTAATTCTAATTTGTTTTTGTTATCCAATTTACCCTTCTTGATGGCTTTTCTGAGTTCATACTTGGCCTTATTGTAGTGATCGGAATCGCCTGTTGTGAAAGCAGTACTCCGTTCCTTAAGTTTGTTCCGTTTGTCAGCATTCATCCATGGTTTGCGGTTTGGGAATGAGCGAACAGACCTGGTCGGGATGCATTCCTCCACTAGCCTGTTAATGTATGCTGTGACATGATCTGCATACACATCAAGGTCAGTGGTCTTGAATACACTCCAGTCAGGGATTTCTAGCCCCCCCTGCAGATGTAGTATGTCGTCATCTGTCTGGCGACGCACGTTCTTTACAACTGTGGGCTTCGACTTTAACTTCTGCTTGTAAACAGGAAGTAGAAGCACAGAGGCGTGGTCTGATTTGCCGAAAGCCGGCCGCGCAACAGCGGGATAAATGTGCTTGATGGTGGTATAGCAGTGATCAAGAGTCTTGTTCTGTCTTGTCGGACATGAGATGTGTTGATAGTATTAGTAGTAGGTAGTATTTTGGTAATACCTTTTTTAAATTGCAGTGGCTAAAGTCCCTCGCTACAATGGGGACTGCCTCAGGGTAGCGATGTAAAGTTCGTCCAATGCGATGTTCGCATCAGCCCGTGGTTGGCTGTAAACCGCCGCCATAAGAATAGCGGAGATTTCCCTCGGCAAGTAAAAAGGACGACACTTGATAGTCAGTAATTCCAGAGTAGTTGAGAAAAGAAAGCACCTGAACATTGTTATACCATATCATACACCAGATGTTGTTCACCAAGCAGCATACGCCCCCACCTTTGTTCTTCCCCGTGGACTCAGCTGTTCTGTCGGTCCAAAACAAAGAGAATCCCGGTGGTTGCACTGCTTCGTCAGGTATCTCGTAGGATAGCCACGTTTTCGTAAAAATCATGGCGCAACACTTCCTGATGTCCCGCTGAGAGGCAATACAACAGTTCAGTTCGTCAGACTTGTTTGCGAGAGACTGGAAGTTGGCGAGGAGAATGCTCGGTAGCACTGGTTTCCATCCCCTCCGGCATGTCCGAACCAGTAGGCCGCTATGGGACCCTCTCCTGCAAGCACGTTTGTTGTTGGCTCCGGTTGGGGAATGGGCTCTCCTCCCCCCGCTCTCTGTTGTCCCTCCGGATCTCCGCACGTAAGTCCTTTGTTGCATTTTCCGTGTTTGGCGATCATATGTGATAACACACATAATGACATTTTCAGAGCATTTGGGTTTTATAGTATAGTATTGACCTGAAATACCCAATGAGCCATTGGGTTAAATGTCCAATAAATGTAACACACACTCACAACTTGTACACATCTTTATAAATGATGATGTTTTTCACCGGAATTGTGGTATGTGCAACAGCGTTGCACTGCTATATCCATCCACAACTAAAATATAAGTGACCCCAAACTTGTGGGTTCGAGTCCCACCGGAGTCGTCCTTAAATATGCAACGGGCATGCCAAAGCTGCGTGTTGTAAGAAAGATCGGAAGAAGGCATTTAAAAGTTGTAACTTCCAGTCATACTGGAGACGTCGTCAAAACCTGACTCGCTATGCTGATTGTTTTTTGACAACGTTAAGGAAATGTGGAGACAATATAGCACAAGTGTAGAATGGGAGCTATTCACGTATGACCACATCTGTCCACCTTCGTTCCAGGCAAGGGTTTCTGAGGGCTAAAAATCCAATTTGAGTTTTGCCTCTGGCAGAAATTCTCGACTACACGGCAGTCAGTCAAAGGTTAACACACATGTATTCCAACGCCGTAAGGGTTCTGGGCCCTCTAACAAGCCTAATTGATGTGACATTGTAGATCGTAGACAATGCCAGTTTCAGTCCCTCTGGAGTGGTCTGTCTAAACCCGACTCGCTATGCGGATTGTTTTTTGACAACGTTAAGGAAAAGTGGAGACAGAGAGGAGTCTGAAAACACAGAACAAATAACATCTTAAGATGTGAATATTGCGAATTATATTAAACAAAAGAGATATTTGTCCTGCTACTTAATCAAGACCAACCGCTAGTGAAGACGACCTTCCAATCAATGGCTTCCAGTGTTTACCCAGGGCCAAGGTAAGACTATACTTTCAGGGATCATTTCTATAGTTCTTGACTTGAGAAATGTGCTTCTAAAGTGTTAGGTTTTGCAAGCCACGATGATGAGTCATGATGTTCCTTCTAGAGCAAGAAGTATACAGTGAACTTTGATTCTGGTCATATGTTCTCTGTCATTGATGACTGTTGTTTGTTTCCTAGTGGAACTAGCAGGAAGGAACATGTTCAGAGTGGTTTATCATTGAGGCCTTTAAGTGCTGTTCTGGTGTTGAGGACACATGTAGTGCTGATAAGTTGAAGGAAAATCTTCCATGCTACATTCATCTGAAATGGTGAGAGACGCTCATTATTGTAGAATGATATTTGGCCTTTCACCGGTTTTGTCAATGTTGTATTTGAAATAAATGAGCCCTGAATGCCGGTTTACGATAAAAATTTGACCACTGTAGGGATCAGTAGAGGGCATTTTCAATTATTGGCTGTGTTAATCCTTTTCAAGTTGATGTCAATGGCAACATATAGCACAAGTGTACAATGGGAGCTATTCACGTATGACCACATCTGTCCACCTTCGTTCCAGGCAAGGGATTCTGAGGGCAAAAAAAATATCCAATTTGAGTTTGGCCTCAGTCTGGCAGAAATTCTCGACTACAACCTTTGAAAAAAACCTTTGACTACAGTCAAAGGTTTACACACATGTATTCCAATGCCGTAAGGGTTCTGGGCCCTCTAACAAGCCTAATTGATGTGACATTGTAGATTGTAGACAATGCCAGTTTCCTTCAGGAAATCTCAGCAAACGTGACCTGAGTTTGCGTAGCCAGCTGTGTAAAGGGCTCCGTGGCACAATGGATAGTGCGTTGGACTTCTAGGAGTGGATTGGATTGGAGGAAGGCATTCAAAAGTTGTGGCTTCAAGTCCCACTGGAGTGGTCTGTCTAAACCCGAATCGCTATGCTTTTTGACAACGTTAAGGAAAAGTGGAGACACAGAGGATTTAGATTTAGATTTAGGGCATTTGGCAGACGCTTTTATCCAATGCGACTTACAAGGTGTACATTAGTTGAAGCAGACAATAGCATACCACTGGGGTACGCAAACATATAAATACAGCAGTTCACAAGTATTCATATTGACAAGATGAATAACACAATTTCGTACTGCTAGGTCAGCTGCTTAAGTAGCTGTGATAAGAGCGTGTTAACAACATTAAGGACATACACTTGCTAACATATACAACATGCTAAGAGCTATTAATGTCAGGACTTAAGCAAGTTTAGGGGTTTCACAAAGGAGAGTCCAGGTGGACTCTGAACAGGTGGGTCTTGAGTCTCTTGCGGAAGCTGGCGAGGGACTCTGCCGTCCTGACATGAGACGGGAGTTCATTCCACCACTGTGGGGCCAGAGCCGTGAAGAGCTGGGTTTTGGACGAGCGATGTTTGGTTGACCTTAGTGAAGGTCGAACAAGTCGCCTGGCAGAAGTTGAGCGGAGCGCTCTGGCTGGGATGTAGAGTTTGACCAACGCCTGGAGGTAGGCCGGGGCAGTTCCATTGACTGCCCTAAAGGTCAGCACCAGAATCTTGAATTTGATGTGAGCATTTACCGGAAGCCAGTGGAGATCGCGGAAGAGAGGGGTCTGAAAACACAGAACAAATAACATCTTAAGATGTGAATATTGCGAATAATATTAAACAAAAGAGATATTTGTCCTGATACTTAATCAAGACCAACCGCTAGTGAAGATGACCTTCCAATCAATGGCTTCAGTGTTTACCCAGGGCCAAGGTAAGACTATACTTTCAGGGATCATTTCTATAGTTCTTGACTTGAGAAATGTGCTTCTAAAGTGTTAGGTTTTGCAAGCCACGATGATGAGTCATGATGTTCCTTCTAGAGCAAGAAGTATACAGTGAACTTTGATTCTGGTCATATGTTCTCTGTTGTTGATGACTGACGGGTGTATCGATGTCAGCCGAAGCTAAGGAGCTAAATAAATACCAACCTTTGGAGTTAAAGAACGTCGTCAAGAGTATTTCATTATATCGGTCATAACCTGAACATGGTGTCAGAAGTTAAACAGTGAAGATGGCCAAGTTTAACCCACCCGACAACTTTGATTTCACTCGCCCACAACTGTGGCCGGAGTGGAGGCAACGGTTCCAGCGCTACCGGCTAGCCACGAAGCTAAACCTGGAGGATGGAGCCGTGCAGGTTAGCACGTTGCTATATGCGCTCGGCAAAGAGGCTGAGCAAGTTTTCAACACGCTGCTTTTCGAGGTAGGGGAGGACAATGACGACTACGAGACTGTGTTGGACAAGCTGAATAATTACTTTATTCCAAAAGTGAACATTATCCACGAACGAGCTCGTTTTTACCTCCGCTCGCAAAAGAGAGGCGAGTCTGCAGAGGAATACATCCGGACGCTCTACGAGCTGGCTGAGACCTGTCGGTTTGGTCCGGTGAAGATTGAAAATATTCGGGATAAGCTGGTGATCGGAATCCTGGATAAAGAGATGTCAGAGAAACTACAGTTGATGGCAGATCTAACGCTGGAGAAGGCAGTTGAGATGGTGAGACAGTCTGAGCAGATAAAGGGGCAAATTAGCCAACAGTCTAAAGCTGGCTCGGGAGATGCAGCATTTCTGAGTGAGGTCGCACACAGTTGTAACTGCGGAGATGCAACATTCCTGAGTGAGGTCAGACACAATGCGCGCGCTGCGCCTTTCCAACAACACAGAGGACGGGGAAGGACACGAGGCAGCGGCGGCTTCCAGGCAGCAGGGCATCGCGATGGGGGTGCTACAGAAACAAAGTGCTTCAGGTGTGGAAGGGACCACCCGAACAACGTACAGTGTGCAGCCAGGCAGGCAAAATGCAGAAACTGCCAGAAGATTGGGCACTTCGCCGTCGTGTGCCGCTCTGCAAGAGTGAATGAGCTGACAACAATGGAGCAGCAGGATGACAGTTACAGTGACGGACACTTCATTGGTGAGATAAAAACAAAATACCTCTACGTGACAGATTCCAGTAGGCCATGGACTGTTAAACTGAACGTCTGTAACACTCCTGTCACCTTCAAAATTGACACTGATGCAGATGCCAGTGTGATTTCAGATGACACCTATCATCAGCTCAAACACCTGCCCCAGTTATCCAGTGACTACACAGCTTTTGACAGCCCCGGAGGTAAGCTTGAATGTCTAGGACTGTTCACTACCATAACCAAGTACAGAGGCCAGCAATATATGTTCAACGTCCATGTGATCAAGACAGCTAATGGCAGCAACCTGTTGGGCCATAATGTTGCAGTGGCAATGGGACTGGTGAAGAGAGTGGAGGAGGTACAGAGCACATTCGGGGCAGATCTAGGCCTCTTAAAAATAAAACATGTGAAAATATGCCTGCGGGAAGATGCTGTCCCATACAGCATTAACGCAGTGAGGAGAGTGTCTGCTCCCCTGCTTCCCAAAGTCAAGACAGAGCTGGAAAGAATGCTCAAGTGCGGCGTCATAGAGGAGATCACAGAGCCAACAGAGTGGTGCGCTCCCATAGTTCCAGTTCCCAAGAAAAGCGGTGAGGTGAGGATCTGTGTTGATCTAAAACGACTAAACACGGCTGTGAAGAGGGAGAGATTTGTTCTACCCACCATAGATGACATATTGCCAAAGCTGGCAGAGTCTCGAGTGTTCTCCCTGCTCGACGCGGCAAGCGGCTTCTGGCAAATTCCACTAGAGAGGGAAACAGCTAAACTGATCACGTTCATCACCCCAGTGGGTAGATTATTTTTCAAGCGACTTCCTTTCGGGATCTCCAGTGCACTGGAGATCTTTCAGAGAGAAATGTCAGTGCTGTTCAGAGGCCAAGAGGGAGTAGAGGTGTACATGGACGACATTCTTGCCCATGGTAGAGATGATGAGGAGCACGAGGAGAGACTTAAGAAGGTTCCTAGGCATGGTCCATTATCTCGGGCGCTTCCTGCCTAACTTATCAGAAGTGATAAAACCACTTAACGACCTGCTGAAGTGCGAGGCCGTGTGGACCTGGGACGCAGCACAAGACAACGCATTCAACAAGGTGAAGCAACTCCTCTCCACCGCACCTACACTGGCATTCTACGATGTAAATAAATCTACAGTAGTGAGTGCAGATGCAAGCAGCTACGGGCTAGGCAGTGTACTGCTACAGAGACACTCGGATGGACTGAAACCAGTAGCATTCTGTTCAAGAACACTAACTGATGCTGAGAAGCGCTACGCGCAAATAGAGAAAGAGTGTCTAGCTGCTGTTTGGGCCTGTGAAAGATTTTCCACTTACCTATATGGCCTAGACAGCTTCACGGTCCATACAGACCACAAACCGCTGGTCCCTCTGATCAACAACAAGGACCTTGATAGGGTTCCCCTGAGGTGCCAGCGATTGCTGATGCGTATGATGAAGTACAACCCCATTGCAGAGTACGTGCCGGGGAAAACACTGACAGTAGCTGACACACTTTCCAGACAGCCATTATCTGTAATCCTGAGTGAGGTGTCAGAACTAGCCTGTGAGGTTTCGGTGTTTGAAGATGCAGCTCACGCAGCGTGGCCAGCGTCACCATCCAAACTGGAACGGATCAAGCAGGAGACGAGAGTGGACTACGACCTGCTGGTGGTGAGCAGATTGATCACAGAGGGATGGCCGAAGTACGTGAGCAGTGTACCAGCACAAGGCAAAGCATATCACCACTGCAGTAACAGCCTGTCAACATCAAAGGGTCTTGTGCTGTACGGAGACCGCATCGTGATTCCTCACAGTATGAGGAAAGAGATACTAACCGGTTGCATGACGGACACCAGGGCATCACCAAGTGCAGAGAGCGGGCACGCATGAGTGTGTGGTGGCCCGGGCTGGAGAAAGAGATCCAAGAACTGGTGACGAAATGTCCTGAGTGCTTGCAAGTCAGACCTACGCAGAGGAAGGAGCCTCTGATTACAACGCCACTACCACAGAGGCCCTGGCAGACGATCGGTGCAGACATCTGTGAGTATGAGAAAGAAAACTACTTGGTAGTTGTTGACTATTATTCTCGCTACATAGAAATATCTCATCTACCAGACATGAAGAGTGAGACCACAATTGCTCGTCTGAAGAATATCTTCGCCAGGTGGGGTTGTCCAGATGAGCTTCACACTGACAATGCCAAACAGTTCACGAGCAAAATTTTGAAGGTTTCACTGTAAACTATGATTTGACGCACATCACCTCTAGTCCCCACTATCCTCAAGCCAACGGTGGTGCTGAGAGGGCAGTGCAGACAGCAAAGAAGATTCTGCGGCAGGATGATCCGTTTCTGGCTCTCATGAGTTACAGAGCTACACCAATACAAGCTACGGGTGCCAGTCCTGCGCAGCTGATGATGGGCCGCCAGATCAAGACGACGGTGCCTACAGTCGATAAAATCCTGTTGCCTAAGTGGCCCAACTTCACAAAGGTGCGTGACGCTGATGCCAAGGCGAAGAGGAGCTACAGGCATGCCTACAACCGACGCTACAGTGCCAGAGCACTTCCACCTCTCGACCCAGGGCAGAGCGTGGCAGTGAAACTTGACGGTGAGTCCGGCTGGACGACAGCAGCGACCGTTCAACAGCCACACCCAGCTCCGAGGTCCTATCTGATCCAGACTGACCACGGGATCCTGCGGAGAAACAGGCGCCACCTACGACCAACATTCCTTCCTGGTGAGGCAGAGGACACGCAGGTGAGCGAGCAACCATCACCACCCCAGCTTACACCCCCAAGTTCACCTGTCAGAGGGGCCGAGTCACCTGCTAGAGTTTCCCCTGTTTGTGAGACTGTCCCGGCAGAGCCTGCTAATCGTCTTCCAGAACCAGCCCAGGTGACTTCCAGGGGCAGAGTCATCCGTCCACCTGTGAAGTTTAAAGACTTTGTGTGTTAATAACATATAGCTTGCCTCAATGGAGCAGAATACCCTCCGGCAGCTATAGAGGTGACTGGGTAGTCTACCCCATAACCTCAGTCAAAAAAAACAAAACAAACCAACATATTGTTGGTTTATGTTCTACTGTGCCTTACTGTACCTTTCTCTGTTAAAAGGGGAAAAAAAGACCAGGGGGAAGGGAAGTATTGTTTTGTTATCATAGCACTTTGATTAATGGCACTTTTCTATTTTCTATTGTTGGTTCATTTGAACAGAAGGAAACTGATTGATATTATGGTTACAGTATTTTCTTGCACTGCTAAGAGTCCATGTTATTGGCATGTTTGATAGGACACTGCACTAATTTAATATTCACCAGTATACACTGTCTCTGACTCGAAGGAGGGGAGATGTCATGTAATGAATGTACTGCAGGTACAATTGTGTGTGTGTGTCTTTAAGACCAGACGGTATTGAGCGGCGCTATGCCCCGGAAGTAAAGCATTCCAGGTATGCTACGAGACGGGTGTATCGATGTCAGCCGAAGCTAAGGAGCTAAATAAATACCAACCTTTGGAGTTAAAGAACGTCGTCAAGAGTATTTCATTATATCGGTCATAACCTGAACAGTGAAGTCTACTGGAAACGAGAAGAGCCGAGTAACTGTCATGTTAACGTGCCTCGCAGATGGGACCAAACTTCCCCCGTACGTGGTTTTAAAACGCAAGACTGTACCTAAAGAGGCAGTGACTGTACCTAAAGAGGCAGTGACTGTACCTAAAGAGGCAGTGACTGTACCTAAAGAGCTGGCATTATGGTAGTGCCCAGGCAAAGGGCTGGATGGAGACGGAGCTTGTGGTGGACTGGCTCAAGGTGGTGTGGGGCAGACGGCGTGGGGGACTCAGAAAGAAGAGGAACATGTTGATTCTGGATGCTTTCCGTGGACACTTGACTGAGCCAGTCAAAACCTAGTGACCTAGTGATCATACCGGGCGGAATGACAAGCCAGCTGCAGGTGTTGGATGTGGTCGTTAACAAACCATTCAAGGTTCATCTGCGCAAGAGATCCACAGAGTGGCTCCTGGCTGCTAATCACGCGCTGACACCGTCTGGAAAAAGCCAGCAGTACGTTTGCTCTGTGAATGGATCTTGCAAGCATGGGCTGACGTTTCCCCAGAAAGCATTAATGGGTTAAGAAATGCTGCGTATCAAATGCCATGGATGGCAGCGAGGATGACGTGATGTGGGAGGATGACGGGGGAGCAGACACCGGGAGTGAGAGCGAACAACCCAGCGATGTAGAAGACGCAGCTGAATGAGAAGACGTTTGTGATGTGACCAATAGACTGATGTTCTGAAATGTTGTACTGTTTCATTGCTCTACTGTTTCATTGCTCTACTGTTTCATTGCTCTACTGTTTTATTGCACTACTATTGTATTGCTCTACCGTTTTATTGCACTACTGTTTCATTGCAATCTATCGAGCCTGTTTTGTTTTTGTTTGCCAAGTTAGGCAAATTTGAACACAATGTGTGGTGTGTGTTATCATTATTTTCAAAAAAAAAGATTTCCTTTATAAAAAAAAAAAAAAAAAAAAAAAAGATTTGGTCTTCAAAAAGGTATTTTTCCAAAAATGTGTCTTGAAAAAGAGAGGTCGTCTTATAATCGGGGTCATTTTATATTCGGGTCAATATGATATTATGAAAGTTATTTCATTAAAACAGAAATGCATTATTTATCCTATTAATTGTGGTTGAAGTGTTTCATAATTGTTACCAAATGAGGTTAAAAACTTATTTACAAACTTATTTTTCAGTCATTTAAGCAAACAGGTGCAGAGTGCAGCTCAGGTGCAGAGAGGACGCGACTGGCCCCGCCCCACACTGCAGCTCAAGTGAAGAGAGGCCGCCGACTGGCCCCGCCCCACACTGCAGCTCAAGTGCAGAGAGGCCGAGGCCGCCAACAGGCCCCGCCCCACACTGCAGCTCAAGTGCAGAGAGGCCGAGGCCGCCAACAGGCCCCGCCCCACACTGCAGCTCATGTGCAGAGAGGCCGAGGCCGCCAACAGGCCCCGCCCCACACTGCAGCTCAAGTGAAGAGAGGCCGAGGCCGCCGACTGGCCCCGCCCCACACTGCAGCTCAAGTGCAGAGAGTCAGCCAGCTCAGAGCATCTCAGGAGCATCAACTCCATTGCAGATCATTTGCGGTCTTTGCAGCATTGAGATTAATGTTGACCAGTTCCATGACCATTTTTCAGACTTTCATGTAGAGGAATGTTGTGACACGTGTGGCAAAAAGGTCAGAGGTGCAGTTGAACTAATCTGCCATATTGAAGAACAGCATTCATCAGGCACCAGCAGATTAAGTGGGGATCCACCACCACCACCACGACAACAAGTACCACCTCCTCCACCACCACAACAAGTACCACCTCCTCCACCACCACAACAAGTACCACCTCCTCCCCCATCACAACAACAACCACTGCCCTCCTCCTGCCACATCTCCATATGTTGTCCACCTGAGGCCGCCAGAGGTGAATTGGGTGAGTTTTCTCCCCAAACAATTCCTGCGGGTCATCAAGCCAGCCGACCGGGAGTGGATTGCCCAGTGTCTTTACGACCCTGCAGGACAGCTGAGGCAACAGTTTAACCAAATCTGGTTCCATCCACCCAGTCCACCAAAGCTGACAAGTGCACCACCTGATCCCATGACCTACTTCAGACAGCGGATGTTTCTGTGGGCACCAATGCGGATATGGGGTATTTTGCTGAAGTGCCATCAGTGCAACACCAAAATGCACCACGCCGGGATCTACACAAAGGTAGGGGAAGTCATTTGACATTGACTCCAGGTACTACTTGGTCGGCGGGGACTATCCTCGGTGCAGTAAGTGCATGATCCCTGTCTGTCCTTGGAGTACTGAGGTGTTGCGTCAGTTGGATCCTGCCCACAGAAACAGGTTCCCCGCTGTTCTCACCACACAGCTGGCTCTGGACAGAAGGTGTGTGACCCTGCTCAAGCCACGAACTGCAGGAAACGGCTCCAGTTACCTGCAGCAAGCACTGCAGGAAGTTCACAGTGAGGCATGGGGAAGAAGCACCATTGAATACCTGTCAGACTGTGAGCTTCACAAAAAGAGGAGTGCCTTAACTCAATCTGAGGAAGCAGTGTATTGCAAGCCACCACCCTTTTGCCCCCTACCTCTTGCTCAGTGGTTTGAGACGGTCCATGCCAATGAGATCCTGGGTCATATTGATGAGATGAAGGGTGTCATCACGTCAACATATGGCAGGATCTTAAAGCTCGACTCCACCAAAAAGGTTTTTATTGATGTTATTGATTATACTTGTATCTTTTATTATGTTGTTATACTTTTTTATATATATATATAATTGTTTCTTTTTTTTCTATAGATCACAAAGAAACTTGCTGGTACCATTGCAGACTCAGCTGCGTGGATGACAAACGTCAGCAACGAATGTGGTCAGGTTCTCAACTGTGTGCTAACCACTGGTGAGGGAGGGGCCTGGAGGACTTGTGCCAAAGCATCGTTAAGCGCTACCAGGACGCTGGGGAGCCAGAGCCAGAGGTCATCTATGTGGATCGAGATTGCTGCAGCGAGACAGGTATGTGACCTCAGAATGTTAGTGTAGTAATGTATTATATGTTACAGGCACACTTAACTTAATGTACTTTTAATGTATATGAAAAGTTTAAACTCAAGGAATTAGGTATTTGATCGTATATGATAGGTGGCCCCCAGTTGTCACCTGTTTTATGTCATGATTGTCATATCATACCATACCTGCTGTCAATCATAGTGAAAATTGTAATATAACAATATGCATACATTCAGGCCTTGTTGTTCATTTGCACAGGTGCACCCCCAGTTCTTGTCTGGTTTCGACCGTGGAAGACCAAAGTGAGACTGGATATTTTCCACTTCATGAGGCGGTTCACCGCTGGTCTCACAACAGAACACCATCCTCTCTATGGCACGTTCTGCTCAAAGATGTCCAGTTGCATCTTTGAGTGGGACCAGGCTGACATCGGTCGTCTGAAGGAAGCCAAGAGGTCGGAGCTGAAAAGAAAACAAGCTGGTCATGCGCCTACGGAAGCGCAAGTTCTGGCTGACATCAGCTCCAGTGAACTGGCCAGGCATTGCCGAAGGAGAACTCGTGGGGTTGAGGAAACCCGTCGCAAAATTCAAGGATTGCTGGAGTCCATGTGGGAACTCACCGACACCTTGGGTTTACGCCTGATCAACCCTGACAGCATGACACATGTGTGGGGGGTGCAACAGAAGCACTTGCCATGCATCCAAGATCCACCCGGTGTTGAGCTGTACAGCAAACTCGGCTCAGGGTCACAAAAGGGAGACAAGGTCCTGGACGTCTTGAGATGTGGCAGAGGGTCGTCTTCTGTGGAAAGCTTCCATCGCCACCAGTGCACCTTTATCCCGGGTGAGTAGAAATGATAGATCTTTGGCATGATTAATATCCACTACATGTCTGCTATTGAACTATAGTCATAAGAACATTATTTTCTACTTTCAAGTCTCAAATTGCACACATCGGGAAATGTGTATCATCACTTAATAAATGCAATAATAATAATGTAATCATTTTGTTTATTGAAGGATGGAGATGTAATGCGATGCACACCCAGATGTACATGCTGGAGGGTGGATCCAGGTGGAACATGAACCGAGCCCATGAAGCTGTGGCTGTGAGGGGTGCATCACACGCAAAAATATATGATGTCCGCCTGATGTCCAACATAAATGCCCTCAGCAACAGAGTCCTTGGTAGTGCACTCTTGCCAGAATTCATTCCCCCTGGAAGACCCACTGGTAAGATACTCCAGGAGACACCATTCTCCTTGTGACTACACTTTTAGTCTAACACATTATTTTCTCACCCATTCCAGTGCAAACTTGTCTATTCTTCTGAATTCAAATATGTTTTTTTTCATAATGAATCTTTATGGCAGGTGAGCGTATTGCTGTGGAGTACCTGCTGGCTCAGTCTGACAGAGGAGACCTGCTGGGTCCCCAACAGCACCGTGAACTTGGCATCATTCTGCCAGACCTGCAGGCCGGAGTTCAGGAGGAGGAATGTCTCGATGTCACCATAAGTGATGCAGCTGACATTCTCAGCGAGAGCCCACCTGAAGCCCTGAGCCGCAACATACACATTTCACCCCACAGTCCTTTTGTTCATGGTGACTCATTCAACACATCATCTCAGGTAAACTGACCATTGCACCATCATCTGTCAGTGAAATTCTACAGGAAAGGTTATTGATTTGCATATGCTATGAATGAGATGTTTTTGTGTTAATAGTCTCAATTTGTCTTTTTGTGTTGCATGCTTAGAGACCAATGCATTTTGTACAGAGGCAACATGGCAATTTATTTTCTCATAAATCTCACAAATTCCCAGGAAACCAGTTTGGATGTCTCTCACAGTCCTGTCAGTCCAGACAGGAGTGCAACCACTGAGGACAGTTCCTCTAGTGGACCCAACACATCAGCCACTGAGGACAGTTCCTCTAGTGGACCCAACACATCAGCCACTGAGGACAGTTCCTCTAGTGGACCCAACACATCAGCCACTGAGGACAGTTCCTCTAGTGGACCCAACACATCAACCACTGAGGACAGTTCCTCTAGTGGACCCAACACATCAACCACTGAGGACAGTTCCTCTAGTGGACCCAACACATCAACCACTGAGGACAGTTCCTCTAGTGGACCCAACACATCAACCACTGAGGGCAGTTCCTCTAGTGGACCCAACACATCAACCACTGAGGGCAGTTCCTCTAGTGGACCCAACACATCAACCACTGAGGACAGTTCCTCTAGTGGACCCAACACATCAACCACTGAGGACAGTTCCTCTAGTGGACCCAACACATCAGCCACTGAGGACAGTTCCTCTAGTGCAGTGGTTCTCAAACTATTTTCAATAATGTACCCCCTTTGAAAAAAAATGTCAGCCAAGTACCCCCTGATCAGCGCAAAAACGATTTGGTAGGGGAAAAGTCAATCTAAAGAGGTCTAGTACAGCGCTGCACCGTCCGGGTCTGATTTATTAAAACAACAACCTTGTAACTGAGAAACACTTTAATGCTACATTTCAAATGTTTTAAATCTAATCACTGTATTCATGGCAAACCAATTTTGACATCATGCAATAACACTAAGATGACATTAGTTGAATTTAACTGATCATTTTAAGTAATTTAATTTAAGTAATTTAGTGAGAAACATGGGCTTGTGCTTCACTGAGGATCTTTGTCATTCTCGGTGACAGGGAGGCAACTGCAGTTATTCAACTTTTTTCCAGGCACAGTCTGTTTCTTTGCTTGTTTTTTATCAATGTCATTGCAGAAAAGGAGGCCTCACATAAATATGTGGAACCAAATGGTAAAAGCAGCTCCAAAGCTTTCTTTCCCAGCTCAGGGTGCTCCTTCTTCACACACACCCAACACTGTGTGAGAGTAGATGTGTCAAACTTCATCTGTAGGCCACGGTCAGATGACATCCAAGAGAGTTTCCTGATGACTGACAGAAAGCTTTCTGCTATTTGCATCAGACAAGAGAAATGGGTTTCTCACCCAATCCAACTGTGAAGATTTGTCCTCCATGTCAGGGAAGTAAGAATGAAAACTAGCAATCAAGTTGGTCAAATGTCCTTCTATGATTAACTTCACTGGAGCTATCTCCACATCCTCACTGGAAAGGAAAGCATCCACCTGAGGAAAGCAGGTGAAATCCCCCTCTGCACATGCCCTTTTCCACAGCTCTAATTTCTTCAGAAAACCGCCCACCTTGTCATACAGGTTCAGAATGTTGGTGTCCTTGCCCTGCAGACACACATTCAGTTTGTTAAGTTTGCTGAATATATCTGCCAGATAGCTAAGCTTTGCAAGCCAGTCTGTGTCCTCAAACAAGATGGCATGGGGAGATCCGTGCTCTGACAGAAAGGTGCGCACTTCAGATCGTAATTCCAACAGCCTGTTGACTATTCTCCCTGAGAGAGCCAGCGCACTTCTGTGTGTAATAGCAGTTGTGTGTGTTCCGCTCCCATGTTTTCACACAGGCGGCGAAACAGTCGCGCATTAAGTGGCCTTGACTTAATAAAGTTGATTACTTTTACACTGTCGTTCAGAACGTCATGCAACACAGGACTCATTTTCTTGGAGGCCAGTGCTTCCCTGTGTATGACACAGTGAGCCCACTGCACTTCAGGGTTTTCATTTAGAATCCGCGCCATGAGCCTTCACGCGGCCTGTCATAGACGCAGCTGCATCAGTACAGACACTGGTGCAGGATTTCCAGTTCAGACCGTTTTTACCAAAAAACGCATTAACAACATTAAAAATGTCCTCCCCAGTTGTTTTCCCCTCCAAACTCTTGCAGAAAAGTATGTGTTCGCGAATGTCGTCAGTATCAACGTATCTCACAAACGCAACAAGCTGTGCGTTTCCACTGACATCTGTCGATTCATCAAGCTGGAGGGAAAAGGATTCGCCGAGTTTTCCCACAACCTGATCAACAATGTGTGTTCCCATGGTATCTATTCTGCGACAAACGGTGTCATTTGACAAAGGCACAGTTTTTAAGTTATCCGCCGCGTTTTTGTCCAGCATAGTCTCGGCCAATACAACAGCGACTGGAAGTAAAAGGTCTTCAGCTATGGTGAATGGCTTTAGCTATGAGCAAAGACACCGCATAAGACGCCTGGAGTGCTTTGGCTGATGTTGTGGAGACTTTTCGGATCGTTTCTTGAGATGATCTGAAGTCCGAAAATTTTCTTTTAAAAAACTCTGGTGGCTTACCAACATGACATGGATGTTTTGTGCCGAGATGTCGTTGAAGGTGCGCTGGCTTCATGGAACTGTTGACTAATTTCTCCCCGCAAAACAAGCCCAGTGCCTTGGGAGGGTTGCAGCTAGTTGCGGTAAATCCCATTAAACACATTCATCCTGATACTGACGGTATTTTGTTGGCTCTGTTTTCACTTTCTTTTTGACTTCTTTCTCAGTGTTCTCAGCTGTATCGCTGCTACGTTTTTTCAACCATTAATCCATTTTCAAAACTGTCTTCCCGCTCACAATTGAACGTGATTGCGTAGCCTAACCTTATGTTGTTAGCACAGTTTACGGCAGTAACGATTCCATTAAAAACAGAATTATTGAATATCAAATGTTTTTTACCGAATTTTAATTTACATTTTAATTTAATGTATTGTAGTATCATTATTTTTGGAATTATGCACGACTGATGTTTTTTTTAAATTAACATTAAAACAATTTAAAATATTTTTAAAAATAAATTAAAAAATCTCACGTACCCCCTGCAGTACTCCAACGTACCCCTAGGGGTCCGCGTACCCCCATTTGAGAACCACTGCTCTAGTGGACCCAACACATCAACCACTGAGGACAGTTCCTCTAGTGGACCCAACACATCAACCACTGAGGACAGTTCCTCTAGTGGACCCAACACATCAACCACTGAGGACAGTTCCTCTAGTGGACCCAACACATCAACCACTGAGGACAGTTCCTCTAGTGGACCCAACACATCAACCACTGAGGACAGTTCCTCTAGTGGACCCAACACATCAACCACTGAGGACAGTTCCTCTAGTGGACCCAACACATCAACCACTGAGGACAGTTCCTCTAGTGGACCCAACACATCAACCACTGAGGACAGTTCCTCTAGTGGACCCAACACATCAACCACTGAGGACAGTTCCTCTAGTGGACCCAACACATCAACCACTGAGGACAGTTCCTCTAGAGGACCCAACACATCAACCACTGAGGGCAGTTCCTCTAGTGGACCCAACACATCAGCTCAGGTGACTAATGACTTATCACTGGGTTGCGACCCAGGCTTATGTGCTGCTTTCTACAAACGGCACTTGAATGGATGTAGATATGAACACTATCAGTGTGTGGGTGACTGGGTCACATGTCAATTTACTCTGAATGTCAAATATAGAAGGACATTAGTTAAATGCAGCGACACTGAGCCTGAGAACAATTTCCTAAGGGAAAGTTGATGGTATCTTATTGGTCAATAGTTGTTCTTCATTTTTCAGGATAGCCGAGGTGATTCCAGAGGTTTTCCTGGATGGGACGTGGTTGATAACCTGGCAGGGTACCTTGTCAACCTCAACCGCACAATCACGCCATTATCAACCGCGGAGAGAGCGGAGATTGTGCGGCTGTATTCGACGCTCAGCGATGTGGACAAGGCTCGCTCTAAATATCATTTGAAATGTAAGAAGAGCACCTTGCTAGGGGGTAGTGGCTCTGCACCTGGTCAACAAGCAGCTGAACGGTGAACTGACCGATAGTGGATGCAATGAATTCACATAATTATTATTAATTACATGTCACACTTAAGCAATATCTATATATATATATATATGCACTCACAGCGTTTTAGTAACCTAGTCAAATTGTGAAGTGGGGTTATACTGTATATCATGATTCATACAAAGCCTCAATTAGCAGGCTGGAACTGTCTGTTGTATAATATTGATAACATTGCTCTTTCCTTTACAGACTATTCATGACCCATGGCCAGGCTGCCCAGAGTCCTGATAGCAATCGGATTGTGGAATGTGTTTGCCTCAGGCTTTTAAAAGAGTACAGTCAGTCGCGGAATAGGCCAAAAGACTGCAAGGGCAAAACCTTGGCCATTCCGCAGGCGATTGTACATACGTACAATCATATCAAACAACTGCTTGAGGACAGCCAGGCGATACAGGACCAGACCAACTTGGTGCTGGTTACCATCAACAACACCACTGTGGCTTGTTGGTGAGATATGTTTTTGGCTTTCTACATTCACTTTAACAGATGCACTTGAGAAATACAAACATATTTAACTATTTTAACATAATTACATTTAACCAGGAAGGATTTGATTTACTAAACATTTTGTATTGTATTTTTCCAGGTGGCATGGAAGACAAAAAATAACCAACCGGGACTCATTGCTGCAAGGAGTCCAGCTTCCCCAGAAGCTCTCTGTGGCTACAGAATCGCTGCTAGAAGCAAGAGAGCTTCCTTCTGCACCTGTGGAGCATGGGCATGATGTGATGGAGTTCCAGGAGCCAGAAAATCGGGAGGGCGAGGCAGTGATACGTTCACGTCACACCATCAAAACTGGCTCAGCACAGCCCTGTCCTCCTGGTTCTTCTGCCTCAACCTCATCCCAGCAGGGTCATCTGCCACCAGCCCCATCTCCTCCTCCCTGGTTCTTGTATGGGCAGGGTCATCTGCCACCCGCCCCATCTCCTCCCTGGTTCTCGTACGGGCAGGGTCATCTACCACCAACCCCATCTCCTCCCTGGTCCTCGTAAGGGCAGGGTCATCTACCACCAGCCCCATCTCCTCCTCCCTGGTCCTCGTACGGGCAGGGTCTTCTACCACCCGCCCCATCTCCTCCTCCCTGGTCCTCGTACGGGCAGGGTCATCTACCACCCGCCCCATCTCCTCCTCCTGGTCCTCGTACGGGCAGGGTCATCTACCACCCGCCCCATCTCCTCCTCCCTGGTCCTCGTACGGGCAGGGTCATCTACCACCCGCCCCATCTCCTCCCTGGTCCTCGTACGGGCAGGGTCATCTACCACCCGCCCCATCTCCTCCTCCCTGGTCCTCGTACGGGCAGGGTCATCTACCACCCGCCCCATCTCCTCCTCCCTGGTCCTCGTACGGGCAGGGTCATCTACCACCCGCCCCATCTCCTCCTCCCTGGTCCTCGTACGGGCAGGGTCATCTACCACCCGCCCCATCTCCTCCTCCCTGGTCCTCGTACGGGCAGGGTCATCTACCACCCGCCCCATCTCCTCCTCCCTGGTCCTCGTACGGGCAGGGTCATCTACCACCCGCCCCATCTCCTCCTCCCTGGTCCTCGTACGGGCAGGGTCATTTACAGCAACCATCTCCAGTGGCAACACCAACAGCGACGGCGACAGCATGGTCACATGGTCACCGTGAATGGAGACACCAAAAGGCAGCACGCGAAGACCAGGAGCGTGTGGAAAGAGGAGAGCCACCAAAAAAGCGGAAGTGCAAACTTAATTATCACTACCTATGTAAATTATGTGGTCAATCCAAAAGTAAAACCACTGGTCATAACCAGTCTAAGGGAAAGTGGTACTGTCCAGCATCTGGACAAACCATCACAGAGTGGAAAGACAAGCAATAAACCCTGCAGTAAAAGTTGTCGTTAAGATTTTGTGTTACTGTCAGTTTGAGTAATGTAAAGTGTATTTTTTCAATTGTTATTTAAATAAATGTTCAATTGTTGTTATTTATTAAGGATATATGGAAATATGTTCAGTGTGTTCAAATTGGATAAATGATCTTCCAGAAACAATAAAAAGAATCAGAGAAGCATACGTTTACCTGTCAACTTGTTATTTATATGAAAACAAGTACATATGATTTGTAAAAGGTTAAAAGTGAGTGAAAAGTCCATTGGTTTTAAAGATTCTAGATTAGTATTTGTCACATACACACCCAGGGTGTGCAGTGGAATAACAAAGTGGCAGTGGCCGGCAGGAATGTGCAGACAACAGTACACAGTCCATACTTCTGTACAGTAGAGCACTGTGCAGAAATATAATTACAAGATCAATTAAAAATATTTATATAAATGATGTATAGTCGCTACCTAAGTGTATTGTGTTGTAACAATTGTGTTTTATTGGTCTAGGAATATGTAGGAAATCTCTCTATCTCGCTCTACATTTACATTAAGCGCATTTAGCAGAAGCTTTTATTTAAAAAAGTGACTTACAAGTACATTGGTATGATAAAGACAGCAATATATTTCTCAGGTAAATAAAAACACAAATAGAACAATTGCATTCCCAATTGCAGGCAAATAGAAAAATCGTCCCAACTACTAGGATGCCTGCGTAGCGACATAAAGTGCATTAACAACACGCTATTTACAACTACAAGGATAAACAGCAGAGCACATGAATTCTCTCTCTCTCTCTCTCTCTCTCTCTCTCTCTCTCTCTCTCTCTCTCTCTCTCTCTCTCTCTCTCCGGACTTTGAGCTCATGAGAGTCAGAACTCATCCATGACTTAACAGATTCAGGGAGTTGGACTTGATTGGTCCGAGGTCCACGCCGACCACACGATTATCATTGACATAGTGACATCACGCAATGGGAGAGCCCAGCCAGATAGATGTATGGTGACTAGATCTGGTCTACCAGCCTGCCCAGTGGACTGTACCAACTGGCAGGCTTATCTATCCATCACACATCTAGGTGGATGTTATACTTTTATGTCAACATTATTTTCTTGAACAACCATAATCTAAATGTAATAGGCCCTTCATGGTGCATGTTAACATAGCTAACATAGCTAACATAGGATTTCATCACATACCAACACCGTTGGTGACACAGATCTGTTGAACACAGAAAAAAATGCATATTGCATATTATATGCATAGAAATATGCATGCATATTTCTAACTATATATCGGAACCATTCATGAAATTATTAATTAGCATTCAACTTTAGTTCAGAGGTCAAGAAATGGGAGGTATAAGAGCAGCCTTCGCACATGCGTCATGCTAGTGTGCAGTAATGGTACAGTAGGCTCTAGTGTTGCTATACCGTTTATACGGTCTCCCAATGACCACCCCAGATGTATGGTGACTAGAGCAGTCTACCAGCCGGCGCAGTGGACTCTACCAGCTTATCTATCCATCATACACCTGCGTGGACACTCCAACTGTGTGATGTCACATGACATTTTTAGTCACAATTTCTAAATGGCCTGTACACTATAATAGTGTAATATTATAGTGTAATAGTATAATAGTGTCCCTTTAAACCTGTATAATATTTGGGAAACCCTAAGGCTCCCCTACATCTGTAAACCCCTGCTCCATTTCCCTTAAAAGGTGTCCTTGCTTCGAGAGGTTGGTCAAGGACTTTATTTGCTCCGTGTTACCTGCCACGCTGGACCCATGGCAATGTGCATATCGTCAACACAGATCCACGGACGACGCAATTGCCATGGCCCCCCACACTGCCCTTTCCCACCTGGAGGGAAAGAACTGTTATGTGCGAGAATGTGATTCCAGAAACACACGCAGTACTCGGCCGTCTGTGTAATTGCTTCGTTTTCTGTTGCCAATAGCAACAAGGAACCGACCCCCCCCCCTGCCCGCGCCCCTGCCCCCCCACCTCAACCGCACCCGAATAGTGTCCAATCAGAAGGCGTTCCAGGTTTTCGTTGACCAATCAGCACGTGCGTAAATTCAACCAATAGGGCTCCGTGTTTCTCTGTGTTTATATACTGGTCTCGCGCCCTCGGTTCACACAAATCCGTTGAAGCAAAGTGTACGTTATGTAACCTCTTTAACTGGTCTTTAACTGTTAACATTACAAAATGTGCGAAATCGTCCACCTCCAAGTTGGCCAATGTGGCAACCAAATCGGAGCGAAGGTGAATGCACTTATTGTTTTGCTTATCATCGTATCCGTTAGCTTCTGCGCACATGGCCCCATTGTGTTTTGAGTAAGCCGCGATAACTGGTCTGTGCCAGCCAACTGCTACATCTTTAATAAATAACGTCCCTTTTTATATCCTTCACCATCCAGTTCTGGGAGGAGATCAGCGACGAACACGGCATCGACCCCACGGGAAGCTACCAAGGGGACAGCGACCTGCAGCTCGAGCGAATTAACGTCTACTACAACGAAGCTTCCGGTAACTCCGACGCTAATGTGGTGGTGGATCACCGTAACCATCAGACCGGAGTGTGGGTCTTAACTGCGTCTCTACTACACACACAACACATTAAGACTCCGTGAAAGCAAGCCTGTCGTCTCATTAAACATCAGACTTACGGTTTTAAAACTATTAACATTAAAAATAAAAGTCGGCTAAATGAATTAAAACGCCCTTGGAACACTACTCGATTCGCCATTATTGACGTCATTGCTGTCGCATAATTTAACGTGCCAGATCTAATGGCGGGTGGACCAATACATCACGAAGATCATGACGTATTTCCCAAATTATAAAATCTATTAATTCGTATAATCAAATGAGATTGTTAGTTTTTTGCTCTAGCCATTTTTCAGCTGTACAGTTGCTCCAATATAGGCCACCCAATGCTAAACTAGCACCAATGCATGAGTTCAAATGTCATTAGCATCCCTGTTTGTTACAAGGTGGTAAATATGTTCCCCGTGCGGTGCTGGTGGACCTGGAACCTGGCACCCTGGACTCTGTGCGGTCCGGGCCCTTCGGACAAATCTTCAGACCAGACAACTTTGTCTTTGGTGAGGATTTGGTGCAGTGGATTGTTTACACAAGCATACTGCTGATGTCCGTTGCCAGTTCATTATTAGGTCTTTTGTCAGATGCTGTGAAGGCTATTTTACGTTTAGTTATCCAAGCTTTTGTGTGGTTATGTACCGCTGCAATACATCACACTCTTTTAGTCAAAGTTCTCGACGCACAGGAATGCCCTCGCATGGTTTCTGAATAAACCCTGGCTGTATATTCACTCCTGGCTTGTTTGCGGTGTTCAATAGGCCAGAGTGGCGCCGGTAACAACTGGGCCAAGGGCCATTACACCGAGGGGGCTGAGCTGGTGGACTCTGTGCTGGATGTGGTGAGGAAGGAGGCGGAGGGCTGTGACTGCCTACAGGGCTTCCAGCTCACCCACTCCCTGGGCGGTGGCACCGGGTCCGGCATGGGCACCCTGCTCATCAGCAAAATTAGAGAAGAGTACTGGGACCGCATCATGAACACCTTCAGCGTGGTGCCCTCCCTCAAGGTAGGATGATGACCATGATGACTCATCACATGGTGGTTCTGGTCAAGTGGGTTTCCTGTGTATCGTTTGTCTCTTACCACATTCTCTCTCCTCCCAGGTGTCTGACACAGTAGTGGAGCCCTACAACGCCACCTTCTCCTTCCAACCGCTAATAGAGTTCACAGACGGGATGTTCTGCATCGACAACGAGGCGCTCTACGACATCTGCTTCCGCACGCTCAAGATGACCACGCCCACCTACGGCGACCTCAACCACCTGGTGTCGGCCACCATGAGCGGCGTCACCA
Organism: Muraenolepis orangiensis; assembly: GCA_027704905.1. NCBI lineage: Eukaryota > Metazoa > Chordata > Actinopteri > Gadiformes > Muraenolepididae > Muraenolepis > Muraenolepis orangiensis. Next base: position 962,025 of record CM051000.1, on the reverse strand, counting down.
CCTGCCTGCGTTTCCCCGGTCAGCTCAACGCCGACCTCCGGAAGCTGGTGGTCAACATGGTGCCCTTCCCCCGCCTCCACTTCTTCATGCCCGGCTTCGCCCCGCTCACCAGCCGTGGGAGCCAGCAGTACAGGTAGGAGGAGCCTGGCCAAGTCCTTAAAGAAAAGGCCCTCTTGTGTTTGGTACACGGCCCAGCTATATAGGTTCTGACAAGGTGTAGCTTTTCTCATGGACTAGTGTTTGGTCTATTACGGGCAGTCCTGTAGTTTCTACAATACTAAAGTAAGGGGGCTCTTCTAAGGGCTTGGGAAGAGGCTTGTATGGTCTTGAAGCTGATGTTTGTTGTCCCTCTTCACTTCAGAGCTCTGACGGTCCCGGAGCTCACACAGCATATGTTCGACGCCAAGAACATGTTGGTGGCTTGCGACCCGCGCCGCGGCCGCTTCCTGACGGTGGCGGCTATCTTCCGTGGCCCTATGTCCATGAAGGAGGTGCACGAGCAGATAGTCAACGTGCAAAATCAGAACAGCAGCTACTTCGTGGAATGGATCCCAAACAACATCATGACCGCCGTGTGCGACATCCCGCCACGAGGCCTTAAGATGGCCGCCACCTTCATCGGCAACAACACGGCCATCCAGGAGCTTTTCAAGCGCGTCTCTGAGCAGTTTTCCGCCATGTTCCGCCGCAAGGCCTTCCTCCATTGGTGAGTGACTCCTTAGACCCAGACCTCAGATTGGCTTTATTGGTCACACAATAAAAAGTTACAGAAATACTAAAGGAATACACAAATATATATAAACGTATTACTGGATTCAGGCATCTTCTGTTTCAGTTGGTCCAAGTTCCTGTAGCATTTTATAAAATGTGTATCCTTGTTGTTCCGTTGCCATCTAGTCAGATTGTATACCTGCACAAATGGTGGTTGCATGGCAACCAGTACACATAACGACAGCTGCTAAGCGTTGGCTCTGCAGAGACAATGGAGGATGTCATTATGGCTCCTCTTACATTGCCATGGCGCATTCTCTATGGCAACAAGACTCACTCATTGCGCCTTTCCCCAAAATGGCCATGACCATATATGGGCAGTCCCTACTGGGGCCAGTGGAGAAGAACTGCACCTGTTGGCATTTTCCACCTGGCCTGAATTTTAAAAAGTTGGATATTTTAATTAGCTCATTAATTTGGGGGTGGGGCTTTGCAGGTCATTGGCTGTAGTAGTAATGATGTGGGGGCGGGGCTTTGCAGGTCATTGGCTGTAGTAGTCCTAATGATGATTTTTCCATTGCAGGTACACCAGTGAGGGCATGGAGGAGGTTGAATTCACAGAGGCAGAGGCCAACTTGAACGACCTGGTGGCTGAATACCAGCAGTACGAGGACGCCGAGGAAGAGGAAGAGGGGGAGTTTGAGGAAGAGGAAGAAGAGGCATAGGGGTTCCTTTTGTCCTGCAGGCCTCAAGTCATTTCCTTCTCACCTTGAGACTGTTAATTATTTATTTACCCTATTTAAATGTTCTGAATCTGATGAAAAAAATTGGTTTTGGTATCTGCTTCTCTGCCTTGAATTCTCCACCGGCACAATTGAGTGTTCTGACAGGGTGTATCACCACCTGGTACGGAAACTGCACCGCACTCGAGCACAGAGCGCTTCAAAGGGTGGTGGGACGGCCCAGTATATCGTTGGAGGTGAGCTCCCCTCCCTCCTGGATGTTTACAACCAGCGGTGCGTGGCCAAGGCCAAACGCATCATAAAGACATTGCCCACCCAGCCACAAACTGTACTCACTGTTACCGTCAGGCAGGCGATACCTCAGTATCAAGTGCCGCACAAATAGAGCTAGATAGGATAGAGATAGCTTCCACAGTCAGGCCATCAGGCTGCTGAACAAGGATGTATATTGATTTATATATTGCTCTTTTTTTGTGCTAATATATTGCATTTCATATATGCACTTTTATATTTTTATATTTAACTTTATACAGTTTATACTTTTTACTTTTTTATTTGTATAACCGCTGTCTGTCGTCGGGTATTGCACATAAGATCGTCACCCATTGCTTATACTTGTATAACTTTGACGGGACAATAGACTTGACTTGACCTTTAAATGTGAGGAACAGTTGCTAAGAAGGAATCTAAATTAAGGCAAACATTACGACTGATTAAACGCATACAAATATCCCTTTCCCCCAAAAACGGAATAAATTAAATGTATTAGGCCATTGCACAGAATAAGTGACCATTTGTTTTATTTAAAAAAATATAGATATTTATTATATTTAAAGATTATATGGCAGCAGCTCTGATGGCTAACATCAACATTTACCAATGTCAAGTCAATATATTGATTAAGCACTTTTTTAAAACAAGTTCAAACCAGGGTTAGCTAACCAGTGCAGATTTAGCTAAAGTGCTAAAGCTTTGCAGTCGAAAGAAAGAAAGCAACCGACTGTGGTGGTGTGTGGTCTTCATAGTGTCTCAATATAAGTTGTAAAACGAGATGATCGCATCTTGAATGGTTTTGCCCAAGATATATTTTAAAAACGTCTTCGATATGAAACATGTTGGGCTACACCCATTCATTGACATTTCCAATATGGCAGAGTCCGTACAAGTACTTCTTTGTAAAAAAGGTACACAGATCTCCTCTCCAGCAGAGTGGCACAGCGGAAGATGGCCCCAGTCAGCTGAGCACACCGGTGCAGAGAGGCTGGTCCTCTCACCGACGGCATGGTCAAATGGTCACCGTGAATGGAGACAGCGAGAGCAGCACGCGAAGACCAGGAGCGTGTGGAAAGAGGAGAGCCACCAGAAAAGCGGCACTGCAAACAGAATTATCATTATCTGTGTAGATGATGTGGTCAATCAAAAAGTCAAACCACTGGTCGTTCCCAGTCTAAGGGAACGTGGTGCTGTCTAGCATCTGGACAAACCATCAGAGTGGAAAGACAAGCAATAAACCCTGCAGTGTTGTCTTTAAGATGTTGTCAGTTAAAGTAAATATGTTCAGTGTGTTCAAATTGGATAAATGGTCTTCCAGAGAAGCATGTTTACCTGTCAACTTGTTATTTATATGAAAACAAGTACATATGATTTGTAAAAGGTTAAAAGTGAGTGAAAAGTCCATTGGTTTTAAAGATTCTAGATGTCACACCCAGGGTGTGCAGTGGAATCAATAAGTGACCATGGCTGGCAGCAATGTGCAAACAGTATGCAGTACACACAATAAGCACTGTGTGCCGGAACATATTATTACTATAGAATTACAAGATAAATGAAAAATATTTATATAAATGATGTATAGTCACTACCTAAGTGTATTGTGTTGTAACAATTGTGTTTATTGGTATAGGAATATGTAGGAAATCTCTATCTCTCTCTACATTTACACTAAGCGCATTTAGCAGAAGCTTTTCTTCTGTACATTTGTATGATAAAGAGCAATATATTTCTCAGGTAAATAAACAATAGAACAATTGCAGGCCAATAGAAAAATCGTCCCAACTACTAGGATGCCTGCGTAGCGACATAAAGTGCATTAAAAACACGCTATCTACTACTACAAGATAAACACAACGCACAGTGTGGTCAAAACGGTGCCCAAAAGCACAGAAAGTATAACGAGCATAAGAATTCTCTCTCTCTCTCTCTCTCTCTCTCTCTCTCTCTCTCTCTCTCTCTCTCTCTCTCTCTCTCTCTCTCTCTCTCTCTCTCTCTCTCTCTCTCTCTCTCTCTCTCTCTCTCTCTCTCTCTCTCTCTCTCTCTCTCTCTCTCTCTCTCTCTCTCTCTCTCTCTCTCTCTCTCTCTCTCTCTCCTCTCTCTCTCTCTCTCTCTCTCTCTCTCTCTCTCTCTCTCTCGTTGTGGGTTCGAGTCCCACCAGAGTCATTCTTTAATATGCGACAAGCATGCTGCGTGTTGTAAGAAAGGTCGGATGAAGGCATTCAAAAGTTGTGGCTTCCAGTCCCTCTGGAGACAACGTTAAGGAAAAGTGGAGACACAGAGGAGTCTGAAAACACAGAACAAATAACATCTTAAGATATGAATATTGCGAATATAACAAAAGAGATATTTGTCCTGCTACTTAATCACCAACCAACCGCTAGTGAAGACGACCTTCCAATCAATGGCTTCAGTGTTTACCCAGGGCCAAGGTAAGACTATACTTTCAGGGATCATTTCTATAGTTCTTGACTTGAGAAATGTGCTTCTAAAGTGTTAGGTTTTGCAAGCCACGATGATGAGTCATGATGTTCCTTCTAGAGCAAGAAGTATACAGTGAACTTTGATTCTGGTCATATGTTCTCTGTCATTGATGACTGTTTGTTTCCTAGTGGAACTAGCAGGAAGGAACATGTTCAGAGTGGTTTATCGTTGAGGCCTTTAAGTGCTGTTCTGGGTTTGAGGACACATGTAGTGCTGATAAGTGTGGTGGAAATCTACGTGAATAAGAAGGCAAATTATCAATCAATAAGAACTGTCACACATGAACTCAATTAAGTTTGAAGATTTATCAAGCAAGCAGAACACAATGAACAAATACAAGTAGACAAGTGGCCAAACAGACAAATTGACAGACAGTCAGACAACAGACAGACAACAGACAGACAAAGCTTTGTCGGGAGCCCCGAATCCTATGAGGTGAGGATAGGGAAGTCCGCCGCAATGCTGGCAACACTCAGTATTTATCCCTCCTTAGGACTGCCCCTAAGACACTGTCTTCCACCCCAATGATGCAAGTCTTGACCACCTGGCTCCACCACCCCCATCTCCAGCACGGGAACAGAGGAACTCTCGTGCAGGCAGAGGAAGCCAGAGGTGTTGAACCAGGAGCGGCCAAGCCTTTGATCCAGCTCAATAGTTGTATGCCAACCCCCCCTCAACAGCTGTAGGCTGCAATAGCCACTGTCCCCCGCTGTGAGATAAACATTATAGTTGGTCAAGCAGGATAAGAATAAGGATGAGGATAAGGATAAGGACCAGACCCCTCAGGACAATAGGACAAAAGGGTGATAGGGAGAATTACATGGGGGGGTCACAAGGTCAAATTAACAGAGAGTGATAGAAGGGACAACATATGATTTTTCCATTACATAAGTTGAAGGAAAATCTTCCATGCTGCATTCATCTGAAATGGTGAGAAACGCTCATTATTGTAGAATGATATTTGGCCTTTCAGATTCAGATTCAGATTCAGATTACTTTATTTATCCCGAGTGAAATTAAGGTGCAACAGTTGACACAGGGGGAATAAATGCACACGCAAATATACTAATACCTAAAGCTAAAAACGAAATAACAACTAACTAAACAAAACTAGTATAAGCAAAATATAACTAAATGAAATCTAAATGTATTGATAGATGAATTGCACAATTTACAGTATTATTACTGTAATACGTAGGTATATACAATACACAACAATACGTATAGTGCAAATTGGCAGTAATAAATACTAATAAATAACTCGTGAAAAGTGAAATTGAATTTACAGTGCAAAATTACAGTGAAAGGAATTTTTTGACCAAAAAATAATAATAACAGTGCGTTGGCCTCTGAGTCTCCACTGTCCCTCTCACGACCCGAGGTAGATGAATTATAGAGACTGATGGCCACAGGAAGAAAGGACTTCCTGTGGCGTTCTGTGGTGCACCTGGGTGGAATGAGTCTATTGCTGAAGGTGCTTCTGTATGAGGTCAGCACCTGATGGAGAGGGTGAGAGTTGTTGTCAAGGATACTACGCAGCTTGCGCAGCATCCTCCTCTCAGACACCACCAACAAGGAGTCCAGCTGGACCCCCAGGACAGCGCCAGCCTTCCTGACGATCCTGCTGATCTTGTTGGCGTCTGCTGACCTCAACCTGCTTCCCCAGCACACGACACCGGAGAAGATGGCACTGGCTACCACCGACTGGTAGAACATCTTCAGCATCGTATTGCAAACGTTGAAGGACCGGAGCCTCCGCAGGAAGTAGAGACGGCTCTGACCCTTCTTGTAAACAGCCTCAGAGTTCTTGGCCCAGACCAGTTTGTTGTCCAGGTGAACTCCCAGGTATTTATATTCCTGAACAACTTCTGCGGACACACCCTTGATGGAAATGGGTGTGGGGGTAGATTTCCTCCTGCGGAAGTCCACCACCATCTCCTTCATCTTGTCTGTGTTGAGCTGCATGTGGTTCAGCTCACACCACTCAACGAAGGAGTCCACGACGCCCCTGTACTCCTCATCGTTTCTGAATCTGAATCTGAAACACACTGTCATTATAGACTGAATTAACTGAAGAGAACTTCCAGTGTTTACGAAAATCAAGATTATACTTAATAAAAGAACAACAAAAGACAACAACAACAGTATACATTATTTCAATCAAATTGTACACATTGCATAACATTTTAAACTATAGCACAATTGAATATTCAGTTGTACTATTGGAATAGTTTACATAATACGTGGAAGAGTTTTACATCAAATGTGTGTCTGTTTGCCTCCATACCAGAAAGAAGCCCTGCACAGTGTCCTCCTCTACAATCAGGATTTTGGAAGGTTTAAAAAAATATGCAAAAACAGTTACATAACATTTTTGAATTATTAACTTCTTTATGTGGCTTAGACACAGGGTTGTATATATAAATGTCTTATGTAAGGTCTTATATTATTAAATAGGACAAGTGCATGTGCCCACGAGGTCCACGAGTGGGCTCATAATTGCTTGGAAGATCCGATCTATTTATAGGGGAAGCAACCCACAACACTGACATCATTAGGAATCTAAAACGAGCATCGTAATAACAAATCTGGCTTTTGGGTCCCAAGTCACACATCAAATGACCAGGGGTGGGTTTCCCGATAACGTTGTCTCTTAGCGTGTTACGAAGACTTGAAAGGTATACCTTACTAAAGTTGTTTACTGTTCTACGTGTGTTCCCTGAACTATCCCTTAGGCGGCTGCTTAAGATATACCTTCTTACGTCCGACGTTGTGCTGAAATCGATGACTCGAGAATCGACTTTTCACTCCAGGTAGCGACTGTTTCACCGCGTTATGAGAGTTTTATCAATAAAACACTGCAGGAATACAAAAAAATATTGCATTTATCATGACTGAGAACATATTCATAGAATTTAAAACTTACAAACTCAATTATCAAACCGTAAATGTAATGATTGCCTACAGGTGGCACGAGCCCGCCACCTCAGATTGTGAAATCAAGCCTCTTCCCGCTACACCACCTCAGCTAATTACGCCACCTACCAGTACACCTTATTGGCAAGAAAAGGTTGATTTAAATATTTTTTATATCATTGTCATGGTGCCTTAAATAACTTTGCAATTAGGGTTGATTAACCAGCAGCCCCATCACATAACTGGTGTAGTTCACAATTCTCTCTGATTGGCTGACAATTTCAATAAAAGCGCACCAACAAGAAATTAACATTAGATATGTAACATTAGATATGTCAGGCAGTGGTGTTGCGCAATATTTCGGGGCTCCCCCGCAGGTCATGAAGTCCAACGGGGGGGGGGGGGGGGTCGCGATCGTGAAGTCCAACGGGGGGGGGGGGGGTTGACGCGATCGTGAATTCCGATGGTAGGGTGGTGGTCCGGGCCGGCAGGTATGCCAGATGGCCAGTCAAACCGTGGTGCCTAGCAACTTAACAGGTAGGGGGGGGGGCCTGGGGGTGGGGGCCTCCTAAATTCCGGGGCTCCCCCGCACCGCGGGGTCTGCGGGGGCCTCCGCTACGCCACTGATGTCAGGGCAAAAACATCGCAAAAAGCGGTCCGCCAGCGTCACCAATGTGGAGATGGAGGTCATGCTGGATGAGGTGGCGCTGATCGTGAAGACGTTTCGAGCACTGTTTTCGAGTTTTAGGAGTTTAAGAGGCGATTTCATGTTCAATAAAGTGCAAAATGTATCCACCGTAATGTACAATTTCGGCATGAAAACATTCCCATTAATGTGGTATTTTTGTTGTATATTATTACCGTTATGAACTACATATTGATTCACAGATTGAAATTAAACTAGGCCAACAGCTGATTTCAGAGGCTTGCGGGTCGGAACAGTGGTGGCCACTAGCGGAGTGAGCTGACAACATCGCTAAGGTGGAGTTAAGAGAGGTCCAGACCTGCCTTACGAAACGGTCACTTACGGAAGGTATACTTAGCTAAGAACGTTTCGGGAAACACGGTGAGACGTTAAGGTACAGCTTAAGGTGGAACTTACGAACGACGTAGCGTTAAGAAGGCTTCGGGAAACGCACCCCTGATGCTTGAAGCACCTGCTTTATGAAGGCATTCCGTCTGAACCTGAAGCACAACAACTACAGTCCTGATGAACTCCTCGTTCTCTGGTCATAAGTGGCTAGCCTTTGTTTTGATGTTGAATGGGAAGCGTGGTCTCCCTGACAATAAAGGACTTTTGTACAAAGAACCCAACGGCATGATGGTCCGTGAGCAGTACCAACAACACCTGACATCCAGGCTAGCATGTCGATTTTATTATCCAAGGCCAATAGTGTGACAAAGAACTGCAGCAACATATAGTTGCAAACACGAGGTGGACACTGAGGTCACGGAGTGCAAGCAAGCAAATGCATGTATAATTACAACCAACTGGGGTTAGGAAACTGTTTGTGGATTTCTGCAATTTTTCAAATAACAAAACAGGTTTACTAATCCACCAATTGCATTATTGGCAGCTGGGAACATGCAGCCTCCCAGCAGACGGCGTGTGATCATGCCCGTTCAACCTCCTCACTAATCAAGCCTGAATTATCCCCCGCTCACTTCCTTTACCTGCGTCACTCAACCCTAAGACAATATACTGATTGATTGATTGATCTGGGGGTGTGGGCAGGGTGATACAGCCAGTGATACAATATCTACAGAAGCTAAACAAAGAGGGGGGGAAATAAAAGCTTCACAGGTGAAGAACCTCTCATAATTAGATTCAGGGTTTGATCCACTTGAATCTTTGTAAGTTTTGACCACAGGCTTCTCGTGATGTGTGCACTTTGAACGGCACAAACATTTTCTTTTTTCGGGGGGAAATACCGTATAGCGAACCACAGGTTAGTGTGTGAGTGCTTGAGAGAAAGAATATGGAAGTCTGTCCCAAATATAATACATTAAAAAAACTGCTTAAATGGATCCTCATGGCACAAATATGTTGGGGGTTTGACTCAAAGCTTCGCCTACACTTGTGCGGGTCTCTCAAGACGTACTAGGATAATGTACACATTGTGTACATTATCTGTACCACCCTACCAATAGTGTAGATAGCTAGGGAGGTTTGTGGGAACTACAGTGGAGTGTGTCAAACCCGTTGGAACCTCGGACGCAACAAGGGGCCATTAACATGTCGTCAGGCATTTCATCATCCGACGCAAATCCTCCCAAGACAACATCCCTCAGTGTGAGATCATTCAGAACGTTCCTTTGGAGGGAAATAAAGTGTAGTGTGTTTTTGTCATGTGTGTGTCTGTGTGTGTGTGTGGGGGGGGGGTTCCCCTTGACACATGACTTGGGATGTCGGTATGACGTCTACCGTGGTTCTTAACATGGACCATACCTGCCTAGATGGAGACAGACTGACTGTAAGCATCAACATTCACTAGTTCATAAAGCGCCGTCCGTGTTCGTTCTCCCAGGAAAAGCGCTCTTTCTTTGCAATCTATTTAACTACAAGTGAATAAGGACAAGCTCCTACACAGTGTGCATTACAGATGTGTTCCGGGGAGAACACGGCGGGAGGAAGCGAGGCAGCAAACTCTCCAACCTTAGATGTGTGTGGGTGCAGTGGGTGGGTTGCCAAGGTCTTTTACGCAGGCTTCCAATAATATTGGCTAATTGCTCGATTTCTCCAGCTACTCTTAACTTACATCACGAGTGGGTGTGCAGAAGGCTTTACGATGGGGGTATAGTGCGGCTCACAGAATGTCATGCTTGCTCTCTCTCTCTCTCTCTCTCTCTCTCTCTCTCTCTCTCTCTCTCTCTCTCCCCCCCCCCCCTCATTTCTTTGGGTTTGTCCTATCTACCTCCGCTCCCTGCCCACTCTCCTATCTGATGGATTCTCAGTGGGAGACAGTGTCTCCCTCGCACTGCAGTCGTGGGCCCTGGCTTCTGACAAATGACCCACTGGGCCCGCCCCCGTGCGTAGGGGGGGGGGGGGGGGGCTATGGAAATCTTTAAGGCGGAGGAGCGGCTGAGAATGGATCGTGCGACTAAGGGCTATTTGGATTCCCATTGAGCCGGAGAAAAGTGAGGGAGATGTTTGTGTTGCACTGTAACGCGCTTGGCTGCTAAACGGATGTTTACCAGAGAGGCCAGAAATAACGCGCACGCTTGTGGTGTGTGTGTGTGTGTGTGTGTGCGTGCGTGCATGTGCGTGTGCGTGTGTGTGCGACTTTGATGAGTGGATGTTTCTCTACTGGCCGTGTGCACAGTTCAAAATCTAAACCTTAATCTAAATCTGGAATATTGAATCCACTTTATTGGTCACATACATGTCCACACACAGTGAAATTGTATTCTCTGCATTTAACCCATCGCAGTATTAGGTAGCAGTGGGCAGCTATTGTGTATATACAGCTGCCCGGGAGCAGGGTAGTAGGGGGTCTAGTGCCTTGCTCAAGGGCACCTCGGCAGTCGCCCTAGGTGTTTCGGGGACTTGAACCGGGGCGACCTTCCGGTTCCCAAGCCCCCAGAGAAGTCCCGACATACTGAGCTATCCGGCCGGCCCTTAATGTTGGGTCCCGGTTCATATTATTAGGGACACGTGACGTGGCGTGACGTAGCTTGACGTGTAACTCACGCGTAGCGCGCGGCGAGCTGCTGGGCCAAACAGAGCGCGGCGGGGTCCCGGTCCAGCGCCAGCACAGTCACCTCACAACACGTGTTCAGGATTTCTTTGGTGTGTCCGCCGCTTCGGAAAGTCATGTCCAGGACCACCTGTGTATACGGAGGTGAATTAAAGTACTTCAATTAGAACAGAAATACCCTGTGTGTGATCCGATACATGCTAAACATGCTTTAACCGTGACAGCGTTGAAACATGTTTACAGTGCACGCCCCGCCCCTCTCGTTAGGGCTATTGACGTGAATCTGTGAGCAAGCAATTTGGCTCCTCTGACCACCTTGGCTGCCATGTTCCGAGTGTTATTTATGTGAGTGAGGCGTTCACTGGCTAATGGTGCAGATTGGATTACTCCCACTCATCCCAGCAGTCACGTTAAACGAAAATGACCTAATCTGGGAAAGCACCAACAAACCCTATATGTTTAAGACACAGTCCGTGGAACCACGAATACATGTTTTTATTAGAGCTTTAAAACCCAGTCCTTGGATGACTTCATCTTTTCTTGCAGGTGTTATTGTGTGTGTTTTCAATGCGTTTGCATGGTAAAAGACTGTGGAAAAATGATCTGGAAAAGATTCAAGATGTTACTTGGGTTCCATTTATCGATCTATAAATATCATACTTAAAGGATAATACCCGTCTGGGTGATAAAAGCATTGCAGCAGTCCCTCATGGCCTCAATAAAACATCCGTTACCAATATCACTTGGCAAAATGACTGTGTTGTGTACCAACTCTGCTGAAGAGCATTTAGCGTTGATAGAGAGTTTGTGTACAACGATAACAAGTACTAAACAAAATGTTATATTGCTAATGTTAAAATGTGTGGCAGGTGCATTCATGAAATGCTCTCAAGCACAATCGGCACAACACAAGTGATTTTAACAAAATATATTGGTAAGGGATAAGAGATAAGGGATAAGATATTGGTAAGGGATAAGGGATAAAATATTGGTAAGGGATAAGGGATAAGATATTGGTAAGGGATAAGAGATAAGGGATAAGATATTGGTAAGGGATAAGGGATAAAATATTGGTAAGGGATAAGGGATAAGATATTGGTAAGGGATAAGGGATAAGATGTTGGTAATGGATAAGGGATAATATATTGGTAAGGGATAAGGGATAAGATATTGGAAGGGATAAGGGATACAATATTGGTAAGGGATAAGGTATTGGTAAGGGATAAGGGATAAGATATTGGTAAGGGATAAGCTATTGGTAAGGGATAAGGGATAATATATTGGTAAGGGATAAGGGATAAGACATTGGTAAGGGATAAGGGATAAGGGATAAGATATTGTAAGGGATAAGGGATAAAATATTGGTAAGGGATAAGGTATTGGTAAGGGATAAGATATTGGTAAGGGATAAGCTATTGGTAAGGGATAAGGGATAAGATATTGGTAAGGGATAAGGGATAAGATATTGTTAAGGGATAAGGGATAAGCTATTGGTAAGGGATAAGGGATAAGATATTGGTAAGGGATAAGGGATAAGCTATTGGTAAGGGATAAGCTATTGGTAAGGGATAAGGGATAAGATATTGGTAAGGGATAAGGGATAAGATATTGTTAAGGGATAAGGGATAAGCTATTGGTAAGGGATAAGGGATAAGCTATTGGTAAGGGATAAGGGATAAGCTATTGGTAAGGGATAAGGGATAATATATTGGTAAGGGATAAGGGATAATATATTGGTAAGGGATAAGGGATAAGATATTGGTAAGGGATAAGGGATACGATATTGGTAAGGGATAAGGGATAAGATATTGGTAAGGGATAAGATATTGGTAAGGGATAAGGGATAATATATTGGTAAGGGATACGGGAGCTCGGACACGGTGGAGCCTAGAACCGTCACTGTTTCCCCTAGGAACACAATGTGAAGCTTTAACCGTTAAGGTCATTCTTGTTTCACAGGCGTAAAAATAATACAGCGATTTGGGATTCTACTCTTTGAGCATCAGGCATATACGATTAAAGATTCCAATTAAATTCAGAATGGGACCCAATGAAGAACCTCCCTGTCCTTCACAACAGTCTTTTACGCTATTTCAAAACTCAAATAAAGTGCAAATAAATGCACATACTTGAAGGGACAGACACATTTGTTGGACAGACAGATGTTGGACATCCTGGTGTTTGTGTCTACTGAGCATGCCAATGTCCAACGTAGTCTTACAGTTTCACAGTTTTTGTGAACATGGGCTACGATTTTAGCAGGCGATGCTCTTCAGAAGCCGCTGATGATACTTAAAAGCAAATCATGCTAGCTCCACAAACGATATGCACTATGCGAGCTGGGGCAGCACAGGTTCCAGCACCATCAGCCCTTATATAACATGAATAACACACTTCACTTGATCCAAGTTACAACCACAAATGATAAATAAGTAAATATCATACTAATAATAATACAAATACATAATAATACCTTGCATCATACGAAGTGTGTGTACTATGTATCGTACCAATACTGCATCACATGAATACAACTTATACTACTTCTATACTATGCTAATACTACTACTTATCATACTGACAGGCCTATCATACTACTTCTTCTGTTTATCAGTACTTGTCATAATACTACTACTTACTGGTACTCATCATGCTAATACTACGTCAATACTACTTCTCGTGCTAATACTACTTCTCATACTAATCCTTCATCATACTTCTAAGCCTAGGTTCAAACTGTATCATTTAGCTAAGTTCTTAACCTTTTTTTGACATTAACTAAATGGTTTGCATGGTTATACCGTTAGATTTACTAGATCCACAAACTGAAGCACCATTCAGACTTTGAAGTTTTTCTGTTCAATTATTTTCATTTGAGTTCTGCTATTCAACATTTCTATAAACAAGCTCAGACAACATGATTATTTTGACCAAAGGACTTTTGATTCCACAGGCAGTGTGCCTACTGAACTGCTAGGAGTGCTGCCACTATCATAACATTGTCACCCATATTGCATTACACTATCATACTTTTGCTGGACTTTTGGACTCGAACATACAGTTCCTGCACTGTACTGCAATGTATTCATGATGCTGCTGCACTACTGGCACAATGCTTTTTGCACAATCCACCATATGTATATATATCAGCCATCTCTTTATAATAGTGTATAGTTTAGTATAGTATTTTTGTAGGAAATTCATACTGCAGGAGGGAATAGGGAGTCAGCATTCCATTGTACTTGTTGCAAATGGCAATTAAAACATCTTGAATGTTGAATCTTAAAGAGCAAAGTTCTGAACATGACACATGGAGGCTCACAACCTTGCTGATTAGCTGGCTGTGTTATGCGTTGTATCCACTGTGAGCTCCACACCATACCACGGGTTTCAATAGGCCAGTGATGGGAGTCAGCCGAAAATACTGCAAAAGCGGGTGGAAGACTCTTTTAAAACACATTGTTAGTAGGTTTTACTTTTGTAAAACATGGCCCATGTCATGGGTTACTGTGGTAAGTCAGACACAGTACTGGGACACAGTCTGACTAACCACAGTAAAGACAGGGTGACCCAGAAAGCAAACCGTCTGAGCACAACAACCGCTAATATGCATTCATTCATTAGCAAATCAAATAGAGAAGACATTAACATGAGACACACACGTTAGAACCATTTCATTAAATAGATTAAAGCCAGTTCCACCAGCCCCCTCATACCACCCATGCCTCGGCCCAAGGCCATCCAGAGAAACAGATGCCCTATGCATGCATGCAAGCCAGCGTCGAACAACAAAAAATATAATCACAACTGGAGCGCATAGCTTAGTAGTGTTTTGGGTTGAGTTTCGGAATTAGTGTTGTCGGAGAGAGAGAGACTTGCACTTGAGTCTCTTTGAGCTGACAGTCCTCACGGGAACAAAGCACTCATAGTGTGACCCGCTTCCCGCCGCCACCATTAAATGGCCGCGGCAACACTCGTCTCCACCAAAGAGGGGAATATCGAGAGCAGCGCCCCGAAGCAACATCCTTGATGTGGAAGTCGGTATTCTAAGCAGGGGTGGCGTATAAACAACAACAACAACAACAGCAGCAGCAGAAAAACAGAACAACTGAATGCCAAACATTCACAGTACCACTATAGTTGTTTCCACTTCCGTTTGAAGATAACTTCTCTCATCAGCACCACATACACTGGAGACAAACGATATGCGATATGCTGCTCATCGTGGGCACGGTGCACACTGGCTCACACACCTGCGGTGATCATAGCATCTGTCCCAAAAATCCAAAAGGATTTTAACTGTGGGAGTGTCACGACGGTGTGTGGTGAGGTTGGACCCAGAACGCAGGCGGAGACCAGGAAAGGAAGAACAGGGGTTTATTAATGGCACCAAAACACAATAGAAGGTTATCCCCCAGGGCCGACGAGGGAGCTGGGACCGGGAGATCGAGGTGCGTCAAGCCGACAGGTAGGAGACGAGCGGATCGTTGGGGACAGGTGATGGTCAGGTTACCGGGAGGTCGAGGTGCGTCGTGCCGACAGGTAGTAGGCGAACGGCTCGTTGGGGACAGGCGATGGTCAGGTTACCGGGAGGTCGAGGTGCGTCGTGCCGACAGGTAGGAGACGAGCGGATCGTTGGGGACAGGCGATGGTCAGGTTACCGGGAGGTCGAGGTGCGTCGTACCGACAGGTAGATGACGGGCGGTACTCCGGGACCGACGAGGGGCTGGAACAGCAGACGGGCGGGCTATCTCTCCGATAGTCCGTAGCAGGGTGATCAGGACCAGGGATGAATGTCACCTGGGGACTGGTAGCGTACCGGTTACACCTAGTACGAACGAGCGACGTCTCTCACTGACGCCGCTGTATAAATAGCCCCCAGGTGACATCAATGGCAATTAGCCACGGTAATGGTTGGCAGGTGCGTGTGTGTGCGCCTCTAGCGCACGCGGCCTGGCAACGCCCCCTGTCAACCACCGTAACCGTGACAGTACCCCCCCCTCAACGGGTGCCTCCTGGCGCCCCACTCGGCCTGTCGGGATGTTCCTGATGGAAGTCGCGGATGAGGGACAGATCCAGGACACTCCGCCGTGGAATCCAACTCCGCTCCTCCGGGCCGTACCCTTCCCAATCCACCAGGTACTGGAAACCCCGGCCACGGCGACGGATGTCCAGGATCTTTCTCACCGTGTAGGCGGGATGGTCGTCGATGATCCTGGGGGGGGGAGGGGGTGTGGTGGGAGGGCACAAGGGACTGGAAGACACAGGTTTCAACAGGGAGACATGAAAGGTGGGATGAACTTTCATGGCTGGCGGCAATCTTAGCCGTACAGACACCGGGTTGATGACCTTGTCCACCGTGTAAGGTCCCACATAGCGAGGCGCCAACTTCCGGGACTGTACCTGGAGTGGTAGGTCACGGGAGGAGAGCCAAACCTGTTGTCCAGGTCGATAGATGGGTGCCTGGACCCTCCGACGGTCCGCCAAACGCCGGTTCCGATCGGCCGTACGAAGGAGTGCCGAACGTGCGGTCCTCCAAATCCGGCGGCAGCGCTGGAGGTGGGCCTGTACCGACGGCACCGCAATCTCCTCCTCCTGGACGGGAAACAGGGGCGGTTGGTAGCCCAGCGATGCCTGGAACGGCGACATCCCCGTGGCGTCGCTGATCAGGGAGTTGTGGGCGTACTCCACCCAAGGGAGGTGGGAACTCCATGAGGATGGATGGTTCGCGGCGACGCAGCGGAGAGCCGCTTCCAGGTCCTGGTTAGCTCTCTCCGTTTGTCCATTGGACTGCGGATGGTATCCGGAGGAGAGGCTGGCGGTGGCCCCCAGAGCCTGGCAGAACGCCCTCCACAACTGCGACGCGAACTGTGGCCCCCGGTCGGACACTATGTCCAGGGGTATCCCGTGCAGACGGAATACCTGCAGTACCAGGAGGTCCGCCGTCTCCTTGGCCGAGGGGAGCTTGGGCAAAGGCACAAAATGGACCGCCTTCGAAAACCGGTCGACGATGGTGAGGATGGTGGAGTTACCAGCCGACGGCGGAAGACCGGTGACGAAGTCCACGGCGATGTGCGACCAAGGCCGACGAGGGATAGGCAGCGGCTGCAGCAACCCCGCAGGAGGTCGATGTGAGGCCTTGCTGCGTGCACAGACGGTGCAGGCCGTGACAAAGGCCTGGGTGTCCCGGGAGATGGAAGGCCACCAGAAGCTCCGTCTGAGGAAGGACAGGGTCCGTGCAAAGCCGGGATGGCAGGTCAGACGGGAGGAATGAGCCCACTGCAGAACCCGAGACCTAACTGGATCGGGTACAAACAGCCGGTTAGCGGGACCATTACCTGGATCTGGATGAGTACGTTGAGCCGACCGGACGAGACCCTCAATCTCCCATGTGACTGCCCCAAGCACACACACCGGAGGCAGGATGGTCTCTGGCTCGACGAGATCCCTCTCGGCGTCCCACTGGCGAGAGAGAGAGTCCGGTTTCACATTCCGACAACCAGGCCGGTAAGTGAGCGTGAAGTTGAACCTCCCCAGGAACAACGCCCACCGCGCCTGTCGAGAGTTGAGCCGTTTGGCGGTGCGGAGGTAGGCCAAGTTCTTGTGGTCTGTCCAGACCACGAACGGTTGTTCGGCCCCCTCCAGCCAATGCCTCCACTCCTCCAAGGCCAGGACCACTGCCAAGAGCTCCCGATTCCCCACGTCGTAGTTCCTCTCCGCGGGCGACAACTGTCTAGAAAAAAAGGCACAAGGGTGAGTCTTCCGATCCCCCGTGGCACGTTGAGAAAGGACGGCCCCCACACCGGAGTCCGATGCGTCCACCTCCACCACAAACTGGCACGCCGGATCCGGATGCCTCAGAACCGGAGCCGAGGTAAACAGCCGTTTCAGCTGCGCAAACGCCGCACCTGCCTCAGGAGTCCAGGAGAACGGAGAGAGCGTGGAGGTGAGCCGAGTAAGTGGGGCCGCGACACTACTGAAATCCCGGATGAACCTGCGGTAAAAATTTGAAAATCCGAGGAACCGCTGGAGTTGTTTCCGGGACGTAGGCGTCGGCCACTCCGCCACTGCCTTGACTTTAACGGGATCCGATCGAACTTGGCCCGGTTCGATTATGAACCCCAAAAAAGCCACCGACTTCGCGTGGAACTCGCACTTCTCCGCCTTGACGAACAGCTTGTTCTCCAAAAGCCGCTGAAGTACCAACCGGACGTGCTGAACGTGCTCCCTCTGACTACCTGAAAATATCAAAATATCGTCCAGGTAGACAAAGACGAACAGGTTCAGCATGTCTCGGAGGACGTCGTTCACCAGAGCCTGGAACACTGCCGGGGCGTTGGTGAGACCGAAGGGCATGACCCGGTACTCGAAGTGCCCCAAAGCAGTGTTGAACGCCGTCTTCCACTCGTCCCCCTCACGGATCCGGACGAGATGGTAGGCATTGCGGAGGTCCAATTTGGAGAACACCGTCGCATTACGGAGAGGCTCGAAGGCTGGGTCGATGAGTGGCAAGGGGTATTTATTCTTGATGGTGATATCGTTTAGACCCCGGAAGTCAATACACGGCCTTAACGAGTTATCCTTTTTAGTCACAAAAAAAAAACCAGAACCCACAGGCGACGACGAGGGTCTGATCAGGCCCGCTGCCAGAGAGTCGTGGATGTAGGTCTCCATAGTCTGTCTCTCGGGCCGGGACAGATTGTAGAGTCGCCTCACCGGCAAAGACGCGCCGGGAAGGAGATTGATGGCGCAGTCGTATGGTCTGTGAGGGGGTAAGGAGACGGCCCGTTCCTTAGAGAACACCTCCCCGAGGTCGTGGTAAACGCGGGGGACGGAAGAGAGATCGGGAGGACTCGGGACCGGACGGGTGGGTGAGCTGCATGGGGCTAGAGCGGACCGGAGGCAGTTCGAGTGACAGAACATGCTCCAACTAATCACGGAACCCGCCTCCCAATCGATGTGTGGATTGTGGATCGCCAACCACGGTCTACCCAATACCACCGGGGTGTGGGGGGAGGAGATGATGTGTAGGCTGATGGTCTCCCGGTGATTCCCTGACAGGATCAGGGTGAGAGGAACAGACCGTTGAGTGATCCGGGCCAACGGCTTGCCATCCAGCGAGTTCACCTCCAATGGTGGCTGTATCCGCTCGGTGGGAATACCGGCCCGTTCGACCAGAGCCGCATCAATAAAACTAGCGTCTGCTCCGGAGTCCACCAACACCTCCACCGGAAGCCTCTCCTTCGCCCAAAGGAGATGCCCGTGAAAATGGGAGCCTGCAAGTGGAGCCGGAGAGCGGGTCGCATTCTGGCACCTCAGGGACCCCGCCGTCACTGAGGGGCCCGATCTTTTGGCCGACGATGACAGTCGCGAATGGAGTGTCCCAACATCCCGCAGTAGAGACAAGCTCCGGTGTCCAGCCTCCGCTTCCGTTCCTGCTGGGAAAGGACCACCCGATCCAACTGCATCGGCTCCTCCGCAAAGGAAGCGGTGGACCGAGAATATCTCCTCTCCTCAGCTGGGCGGGAGACGCTTCTGGAAGGACCCGGACCGTCCCCCCACTGCATAGCTAGGTCAGACACCTGAATGGCCATCTGGATGGCCTCATCCACAGTGCCCTTCTGGCCCCGCAACGCCACCTCCGTGCCCAACTCCCGGTTGAGTCCGCTCTGGAACGCGGACAGGAGCGATTCCTCGTTCCAACCGGACTCCACCGCCAACCGGCGGAACCGGGCGATGTACTCCCGAAGACTAAGCGTTCCTTGCTTAAGCCGCAACAGGAGTTGTCCAGCCTGGGCGCCCCGTATGGGGTGGTCGTACACCCTCATCAGCTCCATCTCGAGAGCCACGAAAGTCTCCACGAGAGGAGATCCTTGCGCACGGAGCGCATCGTACATAGCGAGGGGTCCTCCCTCCAGCAGACTCACTATGTACGCAATCCTCCCCGCTTCCCTCGTAAAGCGGGACGGCTGTGCTTCAAATATGTTTTTGCACTGAACCAGGAAGCTCCGGCAGGTGTCCGGATTCCCCGAGTATCTCGGCGGGGGCGGGATGTGCGGCTCCGCGGAACCAGCGAGAACCGGCGTTTGTGGAACCCTCGCCTCGAGGTGCGCTATGCGTACGCCCTGGGACTCCGTGATGTCCACCAGCCGGGTAATTGTCGCATGGGCTTCCGCCAGATGTTGCTCCCACTGCGCTGCGTAACCGTGGATTTCGCGCTTCACCCGATCTCCGTCGCCGGGGTCCATAATGGCTCGTTCGTTCTGTCACGACGGTGTGTGGTGAGGTTGGACCCAGAACGCAGGCGGAGACCAGGAAAGGAAGAACAGGGGTTTATTAATGGCACCAAAACACAATAGAAGGTTATCCCCCAGGGCCGACGAGGGAGCTGGGACCGGGAGATCGAGGTGCGTCAAGCCGACAGGTAGGAGACGAGCGGATCGTTGGGGACAGGTGATGGTCAGGTTACCGGGAGGTCGAGGTGCGTCGTGCCGACAGGTAGTAGGCGAACGGCTCGTTGGGGACAGGCGATGGTCAGGTTACCGGGAGGTCGAGGTGCGTCGTGCCGACAGGTAGGAGACGAGCGGATCGTTGGGGACAGGCGATGGTCAGGTTACCGGGAGGTCGAGGTGCGTCGTACCGACAGGTAGATGACGGGCGGTACTCCGGGACCGACGAGGGGCTGGAACAGCAGACGGGCGGGCTATCTCTCCGATAGTCCGTAGCAGGGTGATCAGGACCAGGGATGAATGTCACCTGGGGACTGGTAGCGTACCGGTTACACCTAGTACGAACGAGCGACGTCTCTCACTGACGCCGCTGTATAAATAGCCCCCAGGTGACATCAATGGCAATTAGCCACGGTAATGGTTGGCAGGTGCGTGTGTGTGCGCCTCTAGCGCACGCGGCCTGGCAACGCCCCCTGTCAACCACCGTAACCGTGACAGGGAGAACATCATGACCGGCATGGAGGAAGAGGACTGTGCTCAGACCATGGCCCTCTTTTCATTTCAATGTCCATTCCGCCCTTTTCCCCGTCGTGGTTTTGGACAACATTTACCAGGTGACACTTTGCTATGATTTGACTTGACTCCAGCTAACCACCGTCCACCAATCTCAATGTAAACAACACGACGCTGTTACCCAAGCAGTTATCTACAGCTCTTTAAGAAATAACTGTGGCCATTATTATTTTTGGAATGATATGAGGGATGATCGGGTACCCGAGAGGTGGAATATTACCGCAGCTAATTGTTTGGACAATAATGCAAGGTTATTTTGTCAGAAATTTGAACTCTCTGGCAGCCGACAGATGGGAGGAATTGCACGAAGAGGAAATGCCCGCTATTTCCCCCCACAAAAACATTAAGCAAGTCAATCGATAGTGACGTGGAAGGTGGGGTGTGTGCGTGCGTGTGTGAGGGAAGGAGTGATCAATGGCGTTTCCCTCCGCGGAGGGTTGTGGGAGAGTGTGATGACTCACACGCATAATGAACTTGCCTGTTGCGCTGTTCAATACAAAAACAGGAGAAGGAGGAGGAGGAGAAAAGGGAAAATACAACAGCAAACAGCAAACAGAAAAGCCATTACCTTCTCCTCTGTGGACGTAAGCCACTTGCACTTTTAATTCTGTGCAGTATTCGTTGGAACAAAACGGCGTTCTCACACCCAGTATGCAAGGACCTTTACCTTAACTATTATGCACTGGTTTTTGTTTTTTTTGTTTTTTAAATAAAGAAATTCTGAAATAGTTTCACAACGATTTAATATAGCTAACATTATCCCAACCGTGATGTAGTGCAGCTCTCTATTTTTAGAAATTATTCCGGAAATAATCCATTAACTGCTCAAAGAGCTTATCTTTGACGTTGCATCACAGAGATAATACAATCCAGCTGGACAATGAAAATACTCAAGATAAAAGGGAAAAAAAAATACTTTCATTCATAAGCATTTAGAGATATGCAGAGAAAGGGCTACATTTGATGTTTATAGTAAATAATAATGCAATATTAAAGGTTTTCCCTAGGAAATAGTAAACAGTCACTCTACACAAGACAGAAAGATTCTTTACACAAAGAGACATTAAAGTAATGTCAGTGTACCAGACAGACTGGTGGGTGTGATAAATGCTATATCCATGACCAGAGAGAACAAACAACAAACTCCTCCCAGGGTTTTTGACTACACTGTGTTTGGCATTTGCAAAGTTGATTGGCACACAGAGTGAGTCACTCACATTGATATTTCACACCAAAAGGGTCAGCGACGTTGTAACTCCTAGCTGAATCGTGACCAGGACATCCTATGAAACAGAGCAACAAACCTACTAAATATAAACCCGATAGATAGTTCCTCTCACTTAAACACATGGCAATCTCTCCAATTATGCATACACGAAAAGAAAACAGTTGATTTCACCATCTTCTGTATAGGATGTGTAATATCTGCCTTTCCCAGCAGAGGGAACAGAAGAGTTAGGAGTGGTCAGAGTGGTGCAGTACAGCAGAAAGGGAACATGCAAAGCACCAAAGTCAACCAAAGAAAACCAAACAACCCCCCATGCATTCTTAGACATTTCCACTCAGACACACCAGCCATAGTTGTCATGGCTCCACTAGGTTAGCTGCAAGCTGATCCATATAGAGACTCATCTTC
This sequence comes from Muraenolepis orangiensis, assembly GCA_027704905.1. Lineage (NCBI taxonomy): Eukaryota > Metazoa > Chordata > Actinopteri > Gadiformes > Muraenolepididae > Muraenolepis > Muraenolepis orangiensis. The sequence continues at coordinate 939,545 of CM051000.1, read as the reverse complement.
CTGTGTGACTTTGGTGGATTTGTACATTTATGCATATGGACAAGGTATGCTTCACGTGGGAACAGAAAAATAGACAGATCAGGGCCATACAACCCAGGGTCTACGTCTTAGTGGCGTTATTTTGGCTAAATTCGTTAGGAAAAGGGGGACAGGAACCTGAGCGAGGGCAGAGTACTCACCTAAATCCTACTAGTGTCTCCCCAGCCTAGGTCAGTTACAGTGAGGGATCTAAAATGTCACTGAGGGGAGTTTTTACAGATCTTGTTACACTAACAGACAGACCATTAGGGAGACAGATACACGGGTACCGGATCGCTTTTCCTTGTCGCGTCCGTTGCCATGGAAAGGGTGCAGGTGCTGGGTTTACGTTTCCCTCCATCACACAAAGTTCATTGCAAAATGCAAGCACAGACAGAGGCAGAATATACACTTTTTGCATGACAAAATGCTTTAGATAGCTAAAGCTGAAAAGCTTGAAGATATGTCAAGACTATTACATAGTGCTGGGCACATTTACCTTCAAAACGTTTAAGGAACATACTGCCCACTACTAAAACTAGAACCCTGTGTGCAACTGTGTATAGTATATGTATGGTAAAAATGCTCCAACATCAACAAAAAACACTAACACTCAATAAATAAAATGCAACAAAACATTTAAATTGTAATTATTAAACAAGGTTTTCATAAATGTGGAAGGCCTTTGAGACACAGCATATGGCAAGGAGTGGGGAAAAACTCAACAAAAGACATCAAAAGGTCCCAGCATCACTCTGTCAATGTGGTTATTATGTGTTTTTGTCATCATTGATGATTGTGGCCCTTTGTCAACCCTGCAGCACAGTGGAGACTTATCCGAAAATCCTGCCTGGGTGTAATATGCACGCTGAACAGTACATATTAAATGGAATGGTCTTAGAACTGTGCCAGAGGGCTGATTCAAGCGGCCTGTCTGTATGTGGAGATAATCTCTCCTTTGTCCACGGAATGCTACATAGTTACCACAAATACTAACATTCCTTGTCTATTCAGCAACAACAGTTTAAATAAAGGCATCTCACAAGGCATTTGTGCTAGTTTAGACATGCTTTGGTCCCCGCTTAGGTTGTGCATTTCCTTTTAGGTTTTAGGTTGAACGTTTGATTTTTTTTTAACCACTAATATCTCTGCCATAAAACCATATTCAAATGTTTATTTTAATATGGTTAATTTATTCGGCCACAAAAACATCTTAAAGGATAAGGACCGACAATTTACATTATATTACAGTCATTTAGCAGACGCTTTTATCCAAAGCGACTTATCCAAAGCAACCTAACCCTAACCCTAACAAAGGAAGGTAAGAGAACAACTCGTCACCAGAAGTCAAAAGTGCATTTAGTTTCTAACAAGTCTCCAAGAGCTGAACCAGTGCTCAGGTAAAAATACAATAAGTTCAGGTGATATATGGTGATATACCAGCAAATAGTCCGTCTATAGGATCTTTATTTGATCCAAACGTGCAGTAGACACAATGGACGGACACCTGAGGAGACGGACACATCAAGTCGAAGCTTCTCCTGTCCTTCAATCCAAAATAATACCGTGGAAGACAGAAGGTTTGGTGAGAATATGGCCATGAGTGACAGCTGGTCAAAGAAGTGATTGGGTACTAATAAAACCACATAGTAGGCCTCTCTGTGTGTGAGTCATCAGTCCCCGCTCCCAACCCACAGTCAAACCGTCTGTGTTCTGAAGCTTCAATGAGCTACCGTTTGATTTTCATGCGCCTCTAAAGGAGAAACGTAATCGGTATGGCCGAATTTAGCCTTAGAACAGTCAGATATGTATCATCGACACAACAGGATCTTTCGCACGCAGTGTGTGTGTGAGAATCAACACACACACGTGCGTAGGCCTAATGCACGTCTCTTACATCAAACGCTGCTGCTGTTATAATTATTATACGCAATCAAGAGCGTCAGCCCTCCGCTGACCATCAATTGGAAAGTCATGGCACAAGCGTCTTAAAGGCAGCGTCTCTCTCGCTGTGTGAGAGGTGGGCTGTCTATTATCTATCCATCTATTTATTAGACCTTGTCTAACCGACTGGTGGGGGGGGGGGGGGCAAAATATAGCTGTTAAATATGGTCTATCTGTATTGCTTAGAAGTGCACAGCACACATACATTTAAAGTCTTTCCATAATAAGTTATTAGATTTAGTTCGATTTTCGAAACATTTAGTTCAATAAGTTGGACATGGTAAAGGGGCATCTTTAGTTGTTGAGGGCCCAGCATCTGTTACATCTAGGAACCACCGTTCACTACCTGAAAGGAAAGTCAATACCTGTATAGCCACACTACCTCCTTTATGCAAATCTGCTTCATCATCAATTAAGTGATTTTATAAGCTAAAAATATATTGATCACAGGGATAATTGATTAAATATATCCATTCCAAAGCATTCCATTAGCTGCATCACTATTGGCCAGTACAAGTACATTTTTTCCAAGAAATGTAACTCAAATGTCTTCAGTTTGGTTTTTCGTTTTACACAGACCGAAGATATCTTATGGAGGATCCTCAAAAATAACCCCATTAAAAATATTATCATAGAAACAACAACACAATGACTCATCCGTCTCACATCGCGGAACACAACCAGGCTTTGATCCGTGTGGTTTGATGACCTTTAAAAACGTGTCAAAGGTGACATCTGAACGAGTCAATTGAAACTTGTTTACAAGAGGCCACATCTCACTCAGTTGACTTGTTTACACACTTTCTAGGCAAGCCCTAATGGGAGATTTTCAAGACCATCTCACTGGTTCTGCCATGTAGTATACAGTCGGCTAATTGATAACAAATGTTGCCTAAGCAAGAAGATTTTTAATATGGTTTAGGTTTTATGTGCACCCTAATGGGAAAAATAACAGGCGAAACACAGAAAGGAGAATGCCATTGGGGGGAAAACCCACAATCAGGCGTCTTTTGCCAATTATTATGACGGTGAAATCGTCACCGGTGTGTAGGCCCATAAACGGCTGATCCAAGGATCCCCTCGTGGGCCTTTGGAGACAATGCAAGTCTCCATCTTCGCTTGGTACACAATTCTTGTGTAGCAGGAGAGAAAAAAAAAATACAACCCAAAAGTTGCATTTAGTTGTTCCTTTGGGGATGTCGGTAATGGAAGACGAATGGAATTACACTAATCCTGTCCCGTTGGTCTTGTTTCAAGGTCTCCCATTGCAACTCTCAATCCCATTCTTTTTAATGGGACTACATAGTTGCCAACTTCGGCAGCCACTGTTGTTGGAGAAAAAAGTGGTTGAACATGGTCCAATGTGGTTGCCCACGGCAACTGTGAAGCTGTCATTGTCTAGCCTGTGGAAAGAAAACTCAACTCGGGGTGTTCGATCTCAACTGTGGACACAAAGGAGTCAAAGAAGTGATTTGGGGTTGACAAAAACCATAGAGAATAATTCCTAGCCATGGACTACGGATGACCACATAACTATAGACATGCATACGGACGGTGGGATAACATTGTTTTCACCTTGCATAAACATTTTCCTTTGTATAATATTTTTGTAATTGTATCAGGACTGATTTGTGCATTTTTACACAGATGCCAATGTGCTCATAAGCGTCTCAGCCTGTTTTAGACGTCAGTTTAACCCTGCCTGAGAAGCTCACACACATACAGGTTTCAGGTCCGCATCACATCCATAGCTTTTGCACAATCTCTGAGCTAACACTCCGGTGAGAGATTCTGTCTAGACGAGAATCTATGGCGAGCCAATCTACATTGAGCGTGGTAGTGTACACACTACCTCCAGAGGGGGATCCCTTGTACAACCATTCACGGCCTTTTAGATGGACAGAACTAGCTCTTTGCATCCCAATCTCACAACCGTTTTCAATTTGAAGGGATTTAAAGAGACGCTTGTGTAAAACAGGGCCTGAAAGATTGGGATTATTTGACAAGACAGACACACACACACATTGACATCCCATCAATTAGCTTTGCATTGGACCGGATTCAACCCAGTCCAACCAAAAAACATACGTTATGTATATATATATATATATATATATATATATATATATATATATATATATACACATACACACAAATAATTATGTATGGAGCAGGGCTAAATAGAGAAACAAATATTTTAAAACGGCGTGGGAAATTGACCTCAAAACATCTGATAAAAGACCACAAAATCATTTAGCACGTTCAACATGACAAAACCTGTCCAGAATATGCGTACTGCGGAGGGGATGGGGAGTAAGCATTCCATTGTACTTGCATATAGCAAATAAAAATCCTGAATCTTGAATGGGTTGCCGTCTGTACGTTCAGCCGAGCCACTGAGAGACCTCGGCCCACCCGACAAGCCACTCCTTGCTCTAGCTGGATATGACGCTTCCAGGAGTTTGATTCAAGATAGCAAAAAACAAATGTCTGTCTAATTGTAATCCACATCATCACAGCATAAAGGACAGACCACTTCAGTGGTAATCTATGAGAACCCGTGGCTCCGTATTAATGCATGAGTGGTTTAGTATCAGTTATACAACATGAATAAACACAGGCTTTACATCTATCTCTTCAACGTTTGGGCTGCATGGATATCAGCAGCAATGATGTGTTCCTTAAGTGAGACGCTAATACTGGAGCTGAGTGAACTCAAAACATACAACTGGACTTCTCTTGTCTTGCTCCTGCTCTGCCATAGCGTAAAGTAATGCCAACCAGTTCAATGGTTCTCTTAACACATCCATGGTGCGTGCCATGTGCTATGCTGCCTTATTGGTTATCCCAGTCCTTTGTACATGGTTAGTGTAGAACGAGCCAACCGACAACAGCTCATTAGAGGAATATAAATCCTTCTTGTCACAGGAAAGGACTTTTTATTTTTTTTATCTAAATGGGACACTTTATGCATCATTATGCAATGTTGATAATGACAGTTTACTCAAATGCTAACAATATAAAAAAGGTGCCAATTCCAGCAAACTTGCATATTGCACCCTAACTAATACAAATCAGATCTAAAATGTTTAAAATGCATACAGGACAGAGAGAGGAAAAACCAAAGATCCCTTCAGTTTATTTAAAGAAAAAACAACAGTAAATTAGGTCAAACGTGACGTAGCATCTCCATTTAAAATGACTATTCGCTTGGCTGCTGCATGCTTTGAAACACTTCTCTTAAGCATTGCACTCTTCGTCAATATAGTCTGCAAACAATGGAAGCTATTTATAGCCCGAACGAAGAACGGATGTGAAAGAAGGGGGTTAAATCATCAGCCGTGTTTACAGCATGTAAAGAAGCAGCAGAAACAATGGCTTCCTCTCCCGAAGGTGAATTTCATGGCACTAATGCAAGCAGGCCCGGCGTCATGGGCGGGCCCCATGGGGCCAGGCCCGCCCATTTTATTATTATGTTTGTTTTTATTTGTAGGGCTTTATCATACCATTCATTTTTGTATTAAACTATGTTGAAACATTAGTATAATATCATTTTTTTATTTTGCTATGAAATTCTGAATGAATCTCGCGATACTGGTTTTTCACGGGGTTGAGTCGTGTGTGTTTTTTTTAAAGTGAGACGCGTCACAGCAACCTGTCAGTTTATATGTATCGGCAACAATGGATATTAGGAAGTGGTTCACCAACACTAAGAGCTCACACAAGGATTGTGGCAACTCAGCACCAGATGCTGGCAACTTGACGTGTCCCCCAGCGCCATCTCTCCTACCTTCTCCTCCACCAGGACACCAGGAGCATCTTGGGACCCGGGCAGCAGCAGTTCATCCTTTAGCAGCCCAGGCCCAGCTCCCATTCTAAACGCTCGTCATCTTGGAGATTTTTCTTTTCTAGTCCCAGAGGACCTTGGCGTGGATACACCAAAACAGGTAGTCCTGGATAGTTTTCCATCTCGGCTGTTCTCCGGGAAAAAACGTAGTTTTGCCAGCTCATGGTACCAAAACCGACCCTGGCTTGAATACTCCGTGAAAGGAGATGCTGCGTACTGTTTCCCATGCAGAAAGTTTAAGGCTCATCATCATGACGCATCGTTCACCGTAAAAGGCTTCAAAGACTGGAAGCATGCCTTACAAAAGGGCACGGGTCTTAGCAAACACAGCTCTTCCAAGGAACATTTAGTGTGTGAGAAATTGTGGAGAGAAAAACAAATGCGCATCGAGACTGGTCAGGAAATCACAACTCTTGTCAACAAGGATCAGCTGGCTCCTAACAGATATTATCTGGGCTCCATTATTGACATTGTGACTTTTCTCTCTACCAGCAATCTTCCTTTCCGAGGTGACCACGACTCTTTAGAGTGTATGTCCAAGTCTGGCAGTGGGTTATTTTTGTCATTGTTTGAGTATACCCTCCAAAAGGACCCAGAACTTGCGAAAATTGCCCCCACCATTCCCAAAAAGGCTACCTACATAAGCCATGATATACAAAACGACATAATTGACCTGATGAGCTTTCTAAGGAGCATCTTGGTGAGGAAATAGGCGACTCCTTTAACACTCTGTCACCATGGATGAACCCCAGACCAACAGGCTGTGAAAACATTTACATTGTAGTGCGTTTTGTTGATGAGAACTAAGTCATAAAGAAAGGCTCTTGACAATCGCCACAGCAGTTGCAGGTGATGCAGAAACCCTCACACAGACACTCATTGCTGAAATACGCAAAGCTGGCCTGAGCACAGACACAATTGTCAGCCAGGTATACGATGGGGCAAGTCTTATGTCGGGGAGACACGGTGGGGTTCAAAGACTCCTTCAAGATGAACTGGGCAGAGAAATCCCATATGTGCACCGCTTCAACCACCAGCTGCACTTGGTCGTTGTTCACGCCATGTCCGGTGAGAGAGCCATTGAGGATTTATTCAACATCTGTAAAGTCCTCTACAAGTTCACACGAAAGCCCACCGTTGCTGCACATTACCAAGGAAACACGCTGAAGCGTTTACTCGCGCTGGACAGGGCACCTGGCCACTGTTCAGATTATTCTGAAATCTTTTCAGGATATAGTGGAACTACTACGACACGTTGAAAACAGGCTTGCTGAGCAGAATTTTAAAGCTTTAAATTCCACACCCAGATAATATGCAAGATATTGTCCCTGCTTGAGCCAGCTAAGAGGATGATGCAGTCAGAGGAAATGGACCTTCAAACGGCAGTACAGCTTGTCAACACTGCCAAAGAGTGTGTTGAGGCCCTGCGCACCGAAAAGGTGTTCACGGAGATGTGGAGCGAGTGCGCACAGGAGAGAGAGGATGATATCCATCCCGGTCCCACCAAGAGAAGGCCAACTCTAAACACAACTTTGGAGGATTATGTTGTTGAAGAGACAGTGGGAGTGGGAACACAAGAAAACCACCAGATGACAGAGCAACGGCGGCTGTTTTACAGCTGCATTGATGCAGTTACGGGAGAAATTGCGCGCCGCTTTGGAGAGCGAAACAGCGCATTAATGGAGGCTATTGCTTCACTCAACCCGGAAAGCAGCTTCTTCCTGGAGCCCGAAAAAGTGGAACCTTTGCTTAAACTGACTGGAACCACGCTCGTTGATGCCGAGTTCATTGTAGCCAAAAAGCTGATTCTGAAACACGTGGACAGCAGCTTCACACCACCAGAGGATGGGAAATGGACATTGAAAAACATACTTGGTCATCTCCACACGACGCTTGAGGCAATGCCAAGTGTTCTCACCGCATTTAAGATTTCACTTACCTTTGGAGCTTCCACAGCTTTATGTGAGAACTCTTTTTCCACACTGAAAAACGTTTTCAGTGAGCACCGAAGAAGCATGTCTCACACTCTGAAAGCTAATTTAATCCAACTTGGTTTCGAGAAGGACCTAACCAAAAAATGCAAGAATGAGTGTAAAGACTGAGGAGGTTGCTGAGGAGGTTCCATTCCTCTGGGAGACGTGGGCTCCAGCTTCATTAGACCCACCCTGAGTACAGCAAACAATCCTCACCATGGAGGCTAAGACCTTGTTCTCAACTGCTTTAATGTCAACTAAATATTGGCTATTTTTCAGTGTGTTTTTTCACTGTATGTTGGCCAATATATTTGTTATTTGTTCATTGATTTAATTCCACTTCTTTAGGCCAAGAGACACACCTCTGCTTTAAAGTAGCACGTGCAAACTGATGCTTCACATGTCATTTCCTCGCTCATCCTCTGAAATTAAAACACATTTGCATATTGTATTTGTATATTTTCTGGCAGTATTCTGTTTTTTGCTGCATAACTAAAGCCGTCTGATATTCTATTACATCTTTAAATGTTAACAGCCTTGACTCAACACATGGTTTGTTCTTAGGTAGTACATTATGCAACATTCTCACTGCTTTGTTCTGTAATGTAATTAAAGGTTTTAAATGACTCATATGTGAGTCAGCTGCTGCTTCTGCTTGTTTGATGCGTAGCGTCGTGTCACGGGCGTACACGGTGTGGATCCAAAAGCACGAATACAGACAGTGATAAAGTAAAAGAGTCTTTACTGACAAAAGCAAGGTCCAACACAAAGTCACTCGATGATTGTACAGCTTAAAGGCAAAATAATGAAACACCAAAAGCCTGACTCGGACTCCGGAAACAAGGGTGGTTGATAGCCATAGACACAGTGAAAAGGAGACAGACCGGTAGCAGAGGTAGGCAAGGAATTGTGTGCATACTCAACCCATGTCAAGTGCTCACTCCAGGCCGCGGGGTTCTGTGAGACTAGGCACCGCAGGCACGTCTCCAGCTCCTGATTCATCCGCTCTGTCTGCCCGTTGGACTGGGGATGGTATCCTGAAGTGAGGCTGACGGACGCTCCCAGGATGGTGCAGAATTCCTTCCAGAACCTGGAGCTGAACTGTGGACCCCGGTCCGACACAATGTCTCTGGGTATTCCATGAATTCGAACAACATGGTCTAGCAGTACTTGAGCCGTCTCTTTAGCAGAAGGCAATTTCTGCAGCGCAATAAAATGTACCATCTTTGAAAATCGGTCCACCACCGTGAGAGCGGTGGTGTTACCTTTAGATGGGGGCAGACCCGTGACAAAGTCCATGGATATGTCGGACCAGGGTCTGCTGGGGATGGGCAGGGGCTGCAGAAGACCCATCTGTGGCTTGGACAAAGTCTTATTCCTGGCACATACTGTACATGCCACCACGTACTCAGTTATATCTTTCACTAACGACGGCCACCAAAACCTCTGCCGAACAGTGAATACGGTTCGTTTGACCCCCGGATGACAGGTGAGTAGTGAGGTGTGAGCCCAGTGAATGACTTGTGACCGCATGGATATAGGTACGAACAGCCTATCCGATGGGCAGCCACTAGGCTTTGGGCTCTCCCCACTGGCACGCTTCACCTGGGCTTCTATAGGCCAAGTCACTGCTCCAACCACACCGTTAAGTGGAAGGATTGGCTCTGGATCCTTGGCCATGGGTTCTGGGTCGTGGAGGCGTGAGAGAACGTCAGGCTTGCCGTTATTTGAGCCAGGTCTGAAAGACAAGGTAAAGTTAAAGCGGTTGAAAAAAAGTGCCCACCGGGCCTGTCGTGAATTCAACCTTTTGGCTTTGCGGATGTAATTTTTGTGATCTGTCCAGACCAAGAACGGCGGCTGCGCCCCCTCGAGCCAGTGCCTCCACTCCTCCAGAGCCACCTTGACTGCCAAAAGTTCCCTGTTACCGACATCGTAATTCCTTTCTGCAGGAGACAATCTTCGAGAAAGAAAGGCACATGGATGCATCTTGTTATCCTTGACCGCTCGTTGCGAGAGGATGGCCCCTACTCCATCATTTGAGGCGTCCACCTCCACAACAAACTGCCTGGATGGATCAGGAACAGTTAGTATAGGAGCTGTGGTAAACCTCACCTTTAGCTTCTCAAAAGCCTCCTCGGCCTTGGGATTCCACACAAAGGGACCGCCCGGCGAGGTCAGTGCATGTAACGGTGCAGCAATGGAGCTAAAATTCCTCACAAAACATCTGTAAAAAATTAGCAAAACCGAGAAATTGCTGTACCTTCTTTCTGCTATTGGGAGTAGCCCAATCTGCAACTGCACTGACCTTCGCCGGGTCCATCAGGATTTGTCCTGGAGAGATGATGAACCCCAGGAACGAGACTGTGGAAGCATGAAAGTCACACTTTTCTGCCTTTACAAAAAGTTGATTCTCCAGTAGGTGTTGCAATACCTGATGTACAGGTTGGATGTGTGTCTGCTCATCTGGAGAAAAAATAAGGATGTCATCAAGATAAACAAACACAGAAATGTTCAAAAACTCTCCGAGTACATCGTTTATCAGCGACTGAAAAACGGCCGGAGCATTAGTGAGACCGAAGGGCATCACAAGGTACTCGTAATGCCCTGTCGGAGTGTTAAATCCAGTCTTCCACTCATCCCCCTCCCTTATTCTTACCAAATGGTAAGCATTACGCAAGTCTAGTTTCGTGAAAACTTTAGCCTCTTGTAACAGGTCAAAAGCAGAGTCCATGAGAGGGAGGGGGTACCGGTTCTTGATTGTGATCTGGTTGAGTGGACTGTAATCTATGCAGGGGCGAAGAGATCCATCCTTCTTCCCCACAAAAAAAAAAACCCCGCTCCGGCGGGGGAGGATGAAGGTCGAATGAGTCCTGCCTCGAGTGAAGAGGTGATGTACTTCCTCATGGCCTCCTTTTCCGGAACAGAGAGGGAATACAGCCGACCTTTTGGAATCGTGGATCCTGAAACCAAGTCTATGGCACAATCATATTGACCATGAGGTGGTAACGAGGTTGCCCTAGACTTACTGAATACCTCCTTGAGGTCATGATAGCAAGTCGGGACCTTCGATAAGTCTGGGAAGTCAGAAAGAGAATCATGAGGTGACTTCGGATAGTTAATATCGGTAACTATTTCAGGAGATAGTTTCCTCACTATGACCTCTTTCTTGTTACACTTGCAGCTTGCATTCCTCTCCCCACCCCTTAACCTCCCCTGATCGCCAGTTGATAACTGGATTATGTTTCACCAGCCAGGGAAACCCCAGAATTAAAGGGTGTTGCACAGACTCCATGACATGAAAAATGATCTCCTCCACATGATTGTCATTGATACACATCTTAACCGCTTCTGTGCAATGAGTGACCGTAAAAAGTAGGCGCCCATCTAGTGCATTTGCCTTTACAGGAGAGGATAACAGGGTCAGGTTCAATTTAAGCGCTAGTTCCTTATCTAAAAAACTTTCATCAGCCCCAGAGTCTACTACCGCCCCCTGTTCTACAACCTGATTGCCCACACATAGTTTCACCTTAGTCAGAGTGCGTAATGGGAAGTTAAAAAAGTCACACTGGCTCACCTGGGACCTCCCTTTTACCGGTGAGCCCGGTCTTTTACTGGACAAGTCATCTGTTGATGCCCCTGTTGCCCGCAGAAAAAACAACTCCCGTCCAGCAGGCGCCGATGACGTTCCTCTGAAGACACTTTGGTCCTTCCAACCTGCATGGGTTCCTCCGGATCAACAGAGGACGAGCTCCTACTAGTGATGGGAATTCCGGCTCTTTTGAGTGAGCCGGCTCATTTGGCTCGGCTCACCAAGAAGAGCCGGCTCTTTCGGCTCCCAAACGGCTCTTCTATTTTACCACATATACCTTTTATTTACATGAAAGTGGTGGTTCTTGATGTCCAGCAATCAGTGGTAAGGCCAACTGCAGTAGCTTCCTTAACCCTGGCCTGCAGTGAAGCACGTTCTCTATCATAATCTCGGAATGATTTTTTGAGAGTGTTTTCCTGCTTGGAGGAACATACATTGGATTGAGAGCCTGTGTGAAGCTTCGGAATCCCTTGTCCTCCACAATGGAAAATGGTTGGAAATCACTTGCAATCATTTTGGCCAATTCTTCATCCACTATGTTCTGTCTAGCTGGGGTCATTCATTGCCTTTGCCATTGCCATTCATTGTATATAAATTGTCTTATGGAGGTCTGTGTAGCTGTTGGTGTTTGGGTACCTGACGCATGGGGGGTTGATCCTGTAGCTGCAGCAACAACAGGTGGAGTAGACACACAGAAGCAGAAGCAGGCAGTCTGACCTGCCTTTTTTCTTCCAACTGAACTGTTGGATGCACAGTTCTCAAGTGCCTGTGGAGGTGGTTTGTGGAGCTGTTCTATATGAGAGCTTCATGTTGACAATGCTGCATTCTGCCTTTGTGTTTGCACAATTGTTAAAATGCAGCTTCTTTTCCTACTGTCACTCATCTTATTTGCGCGACGCAAACTGACACTTCCCCGTGTGACGTGTCACCCCTCCCTCTGTTCAGCCATCAGCACTGAGCACACGCCGCCCCTCCTCCTTATCTATCCTCACGTGATGCACAGCATGACATGCAGTCATGCTGTGACATTCAGTCACTGCAGTACGCGGAGCACCCGTACAAAAATCAATAACGGCTCGTTCGCGGGTGCGAGCCGGCTCCCGTCGTTCACTAAAAAGAGCCGGCTCTTTGAGCCGGCTCGTTCGCGACCGACACATCACTAGCTCCTACCGGCACCTCCGGATGAACCTGCAACCTGCTTTCTCTCTCTCTCTCTCTCCCTGTCTATCATTCGCAGGTCTATTTTGATAGCTAATGCTATCATTGACTCTAGGTCTGTGGGAAGGTCTAGAGGCATCAGCTGGTCCTTGATGGCTTCTGACAATCCATTCCTGAACGTGTCCCGAAGAGACGCGTCATTCCAGTCACAGTCTATTGCCATCGTGCGAAATTCAATTGCATAATCTGCTACCCTACGCTGACGTTGTTTGATTCTCCATAGCGTCTGAGCTGCTTCCCTAGCTGGCGTGACCTGATCAAAAACTCTTAAAAGCTTGAACAAACAATAAAGTAGATTGGCATGTTAAAGAGTTTCTTTCCCATTCAGCAGTAGCCCATGCGGCCGCTCGGCCAGACAGGTGGGAGATAATGAATGCTATCCTGGCATAGTCTGTGCTATAAACATAAGGCATCAATTTGAAATGTTAATCACACTGAATGAGAAACGGTCTACAGTCACCAGAGTCTCCAGAAAACTTCTCCGGAGAGGCCAGACGAGGTGTAACATGAGCTCCCTGAGCTGGGTCCGCTGGTGAAGCCGCTGGCTGTGACGCTGCAGGCGGTCTGTGTCCAGCCTCCCTCTCGGCGACCATACGTTGATATGACTCTGCTATGGGTCCGATATGGGTGTCGAGTGTAGCCTGGAGAGCCTGCTGTTGGTCCGTGAGACTATTCAAGCTCTGCTGCAAGACTGCAAACTGCTCCTCGTGATGGTACAGGCGCGCACCCTGTGCGCGTAAGGCTGCGGTCACTGTGTCTGGATCGGCTGGGTCCATGTTCTGGCCAGATTGTACTGTCACGGGCGTACACGGTGTGGATCCAAAAGCACGAATACAGACAGTGATAAAGTAAAAGAGTCTTTACTGACAAAAGCAAGGTCCAACACAAAAAGTCACTCGATGATTCAGATTCAGAAAACTTTATTAATCCCGAGGGAAATTAAGGTGCAACAGTTGACACAGGGGGAATAAATGCACACAAGAATACTAAAACCTAAGCTAAAAAACAAAACAACAACTAACTAAAATAAAACTATTATAAACAAATAGTTAAAATAATTCTAAATGAAGTCTAAATGTATTGATAAGTGAAGATAATTTACAGTATTACAACATTGGCAGTAATAATATATTAATAAATAACTCAACTGAAAATAACTGAAAAGTGACATGTGAAAAGTGAAAAGTGAATTCGGATTTGAAATAGAATTTACAGTGCAAAGTACAATGAGATGATTACAGTACAGCTTAAAGGCAAAATAATGAAACACCAAAAACCTGACCATGGCGTGGAACCTGAATGCTGAAGAACTCAGCATAACACAACGAGACAATCTGGCAACGAGACAGTGACTGCCTGGACCTATTTATGCCAGGAGACATCACCAGGTGCAAACAATAATTACAACCAGGTGCAAACAATAATGACATAACCAATCACAGGGGGCGGGAGGAAGACTGACTATAGAAATAAAACCCTGGAACTAAACTAAACATCATACATGAATAAACAGAAACTTTTCAGCATAGTTGGCGACGCACAACACGTCGCTGTCCATCCATGGTGCTGAAGTTGCGTTGTTTTTGTGCCTCTATCCTGAGCACGCAATGAAACATTTAGAGCATTGTAAATGTTATAGAGCGCGCCATTTAACATTTTGGAGCACAGAAAAATATATTTTTCTGTGCTCTGTGACCTGATGTTTCTGTTGGTTATTACCATCTTAATAGATTTCAGAGGAGAGACTTTTGGCAAATCATGTCTAGCAAGTGCATCCCATTAATTGCAATGAAACATGAAATGAAGCGCTGGCCAGTGTGGGGAATCCCTCCAGCCTGGTGCACTACGGTCAGGGTTCCAATGGAAAGCACAGGGCCTGCATATCTTGTTCATGATCAAAGGCTCTCGCCAGAGACTGGTCATTATATTTAATGTCTGTAGTCTAGCTCTATATACATGTATGCTCTTGGGATTGGCCCTTATAGCAACACTGTGTGTGTGTGTGTGTGTGTGTGTGTGTGTGTGTGTGTGTGTGTGTGTGTGTGTGTGTGTGTGTGTGTGTGTGTGTGTGTGTGTGTGTGTGTGTGCCCCCCCAGTCCGGCCGTTTGCAGGTGTTGGAGAAGGACCTGCATTGCCACAAACTGGAGTTGCAGATTAAAGACCTGACGCAGCACATCGAGCATATGATTCAGCTGGCCGCACTGCAGGATCTGGAGAACATCCATGTGCACAAGTTGGTTTGACACATGTACACGCACGCACGCACCTGCGCACACACACGCTCCATTGCCTCCATCGTTTCCCGGAAAAAAGGGGGGGTCTCAAGGTGTTGTTTTTGTTCCAGGATGGTGAACCTCTCGCTCCCCGCTCACAGTGATCCCAGAGCCACGCTGCACCAGCAGCTGGCTCTCCTGCTCACGATCTGGGCCGACCAGAAGGAGAGCTGCGTGGTGGAGAGCGACGGGAGCGGGTCCGCAGACGAGGCGTCCGCAGACGAGGTTTGTTGATGGCGTCCTAGAAGTGTTCTTCTCAAGCTAACCGGCGAACGTTAAAAGAGATCAAGTATTCCGTTCATGGATACTTCTCAAGCTAACCGGTGAACGTTAAAAGAGATCAAGTATTCAGTTCAGCTCTTTTTGTTTACGATATTTCAAATGGATACTGAATTGTGTTTGGCTTTTTGGCTCCTCCCCCCCACCCACCCCTGCCACTAACACTCTGTTGCTGGTGTGTGTTTGTTGTGGAAGGTGGGCTGTGGCTCCCCTGGTGTCGTGACTCTTTGTTTTCTTCCCATCTGTTCAGTCAGTAATTAGAACCGTGCTCATTTTATTCCTTCAGCTCCCTCGTAGTTCACTGAAGAGGATAAATCAATACCCTTTACTCATCCTTCCATCCATGTTATGTTTTGTTTTTTCCGGCCCAAAACCGTGACGCATTCAGGCGGTCAAATGTTCCCGTGTGTTGCTTTGTGGTTCTGACACGTCACCTGTTGTTTTTATGCGGTTAATTTTTGTCTGTGTTTTTTGACGTTCTCCCATCTCCCGTACTAACAGAACAACCGCTGCAGTGAGTCATCACTTCCTCCAGTTGTGGTCAATAAACTATCCCCAATTTACAGTGTGTACGATAAGTTGGGTGTTAAGATAGATGATAGATATCTCACACAAACCTCACCACTGATTATGTTGTACACCTTTATCACAGAGGTGTAGTAATGTGGGTGATCCCATGACGTTAATTACTGGCAACGGCACGCCTACAGACCATAATTAAGGTAATGAGGTGTTGGGTGTTTGCCCCCCTGCTGTTACTCCCACCTGATAAAGGGCCCGTTTTAGTTTGTAGTCTCGTACGATATATATATAGATATATATATAGATATATATATATCTATATATATATATATATATAGATATATATATATCTATATATATATATATCTATATAGAGATATATCTATAGATATATCTATAGATATATAGATATATCTATATAGATATATCTATATAGATATATATATAGATATATATAGATATATATATAGATATATATATATATATACTGTGTACATACATCTACTGATGCCTAGTCTGGACACATCTTCAGTGATGTTCCTGGAATCATAGGACGTTTCGGGTCTCGCAACATCATACGCCCTCCTCCAGGTGACCCAGCCGGGGCTGATCAGACCCCAGCTTGTGTCCAGATGGCTAGCTAGCTACCATGACTCCATGGCTCCCCTCTTTTGAGCCACAACCATCTTGAGGCCCTCTCTGCCGCATCGGTGGTACTGCGGATGGCTCTCCTCTTTCTCACTCCCTCGATGCCTAAACTGCTGAAGGCTCTGACCAAGGAACGGGCTGCGAATCCTCTGCATCCAACTTCCACCGGGAAACACCTTGCTCTCCAACCAGCCTGCTGACAGTCGCTGACCAGTCCTGCGTACTTGGAGAGCTTCCTTTCAAAGGCTTCTTCCAAGCGATCTTCCCACGGGACTGTCAGCTCCAGCAGCACAGCTTGCTTGGTGGACTCAGACACAAGAACAATGTCTGGTCGCAGGGTGGTGACTGCAATATGGCTGGGGAACTTCAGCTGATGTTCAAGGTCCACCAACAACTGCCAGTCTCTTGCAGACGTCAGGATGCCTGCAGATGTTTTTCTGGCAGAAGTTGGCTTGTCCCCAGCTCTGACAAAGGCGATGGTGTCCTTGGAGTGTCGGAACTGCTTTGACCACGCCAGTCCTGCGCTGATGGCTTCAGCAATGGTCTTCAGGACTTGGTCATGCCTCCACCTGTACCGTCCATCTCCAAGTGCCCTTGTACAGCAACTGAGGATGTGTTCCAGGGTTCCTCGCTTGGAACACAATGGGCATGCTGGTGTCTCTGCTATGCCCCATGTGTGCAGATTTGACGGGCTTGGAAGCACATCATACACTGCCTGGATTAGGAATTTGATGCGGTGAGGCTCGGCTTTCCAAAGCTCAGCCCAGGTCACTTTCCTCTCAACCGCATTCTCCCATCTCGTCCAAGCTCCCTGTTGCTTCATTCCCACTGCCTTGCAGGTTCTTGTCTCCTCCACTGCTGCTCTCACCTCCTCCTGAACAAGACGGCGCCCTTCCTTCCCCCTGGTGTTCATTTGGGGAGTTGGAAAGGATCCTAGCCCAGCTCGACCTCGTGTGACCACTCCCACCAGGCTCTTGTGACGCAGCCTTGCCTCTGCCTCTTGAACTGCTTCCTCTGCCCTCCATTTCCTGCCAGTCCTCACTTGGATCCCTGCTTTAGCCACCTTCGGATCACTTGAGTCCCTGTATTGAACCACTTCTCTGGCTCTAGTTACCTTGAATTCCTCCTCCAAGGATTTGAAAGGCAGTTGCAGCTTGTTGGTGTTCCCGTAGAGTGCAATGCTGCTCAGGCTCCTTGGTAACCCAAGCCATCTCCGGAGGTGGTTGCTGACCCTCCTCTCTAGGGTCTCAACTGTTGAGATAGGGACCGCATAGACATATAGATATATATATAGATATCTATATAGATATATATAGATATATATTTAATATAGCATATACAGTGTATATATTGAATATACACTATATATATAAAATAGTATAGATATATATTAAATATAGCATATACAGTGTATATATTGAATATACACTATATATATAAAATAGTATATATATATATTAGTGTATAAATTATAATGTTTGTTGCAAGATCCTTATGCAAGAGATAACCCAGTAAATGAGTTGGTAAATATCTCAATAGTGTTTTAGATCTGAGTTGTAGCTTGGCACCTAGCCTAGCCCCCTTGAGACGGCCCTGGTACTGCTCAGTGATTACCGCTCTGGCCTTGGCTGGCCACTAATTGATTTCCAAATATGCCCACGGCCTTGTTCAAGAAACTCCAGCCAATCAGAGCAACGCGTCTGCTCTCTTCCCTCTTGCCGAAACTGGTTAAGCAGAAACCTATTATTATAATGTGAGCAAGAACTTCCGTGCAGGTTTCTGTTTATCTTTGAACACGGTCCGTTTTTTTAAATTTATTTCAGATAAATTCAATAAAAAACACTTTTAATTGCTCCCTCGATTGTTCCACTTTCCTCGGGAGCCGCCATTGTTTTTCAGTGTCTTTTCACACGTGGCCCGTCCTCCTCTGTGTTAACCCTTCCTAGTACTAGGAGCAGTGGGGCAGCTTCTGTGTATACACAGCACCCGGGGAGCAGTGTTTTGGGGACTTAAACCGGCAACCTTACGGTTTTTCCAAGCCAAGTCCCAACCAGACTGAGTTACTGCCCTGATGCATTTGATGTGAAAGCCCTATGCACACCTAACGTTAATTAGTTGTTAAGGTAAAGCGGGTGAGGAAAGCGACAATGTAAAAATAAGGCTGAATTGTTACTATAGTCTAAATCAGCTTGATTGTGTGACGTGGTTACCTAACACGTGCTGGTAAGGTTTGATGCGAGGATGATCATTCATTGTCTTGCCCATGTACTTGATGATAATAATAATACAATATGGTGATGTGCAAACTGCTGCTACTTGCAAAAACAACAAAGTATCAGATATCAGCGAGCTCATGATAATTAGTGAACCATAATAATGTTATCCAGGTTAGGTTTCAACGCTTGAAATAAGGCAAAGAGCTGTATGTTTTTGGGGTTTGTTTTGTGACACAAATATAGATACTCAGGTTAATTAGATTAGACTCAGATTAGATGCAAATATAG
This sequence comes from Muraenolepis orangiensis, assembly GCA_027704905.1. Lineage (NCBI taxonomy): Eukaryota > Metazoa > Chordata > Actinopteri > Gadiformes > Muraenolepididae > Muraenolepis > Muraenolepis orangiensis. Next base: position 920,730 of record CM051000.1, on the reverse strand, counting down.
ATACTGTAGGTTAATACATGTTGATATGTCAGGGATGAGAGTGAGAGCAGCAGCGGCAACAAGTCAATGGAAAAGAAAACCCCAGAAACTCCTCACCAAATACCACAACAATCATGGCCTTGATCACGCCTTCCAAGCTGCGCTTCAGGCCTTGGTGTGACCTTGGTGTGACCTTGGTGGACCTGGTGAGACCTTGGTGAGACCTTGGTGAGACCTTGGTGAGACCTCGACATCGGCCACCAAGGAGATTCCAGGTAACAGACGGAGATGGACTACTACTTGAATGACGACCAAGCAAAATGGCAGAATAGTGTTATTTATTAGAAATTGTGTTGATTTGTACATAGTCTCACATGGCTACAGAAGATGTTCTAATTTTATTTTGAAACTGGTCAAATAGTTTTATCCAATGACCCCTCTTTTGAATAAGGGGTATGTTGTTTTGAAGAAGTTATGTGCATTCGAGCAGTTGGTATTCCAAAATATTGCCTGCGGTTGGCAGGTATGTGTTTTATTTTTGTGTGATGGTTGTGATGAGTCATTAATTGGAACATATTAATTGAGCTTTTGTGCTCCGGTGCAGAAAGGCACAGGAAGAGAGGACCACCTCCACACGGCTCTCCACCTAAAGGTAAGAAGCCCGGCCACCATATTCCCTTTTCTTTTTCGTCCAAACGAAAAGAAATATATCTCAGACGAAACTTTATACGTTCAAGGCCAGAATGAAATGGAACTTGTGATATAATTGACAGTTGGGCAGCTGCACATCCATCCTGTTCTTGGTGTGTAAGTGAAGTAATGACATGGAAGGTATCAGGGGGGCTCTTGAAATACAGCCCTCCAAATACACTGGAATGACATTTCCTGCAGACCGGCTGGTGTATAGATCATAGATGCACGTTGTGGGGAAAAAAAACATTTAAAAGGAGAAAACAATTGACTCAAAATGAAACATTTGGGCCTAATTGTGTTGTTATTTTGGTGACGTAGATGTATGGAAATGGCTTGTCAACTTCATAGGACGTCTTATTTAAAGGTTTTACTTGCCTAGACAAGTAAAGAAAATGCGATTGTGCGCCTGGCTGATGGATCCATGTGTGTGACCAATGAAGAGGATTCAATCCTCCAGATTTAGGTTTAGGTTCTACTCTTTCCTCGTTTGCCCTAATAAGAACCAAGATGTTGGTTTGTGCACTCATTGACCCTGTCCCTTTTTTAATAGCATGACCTGATGTTTCTGTTGGTTATTACCATCTTAATAGATTTCAGAGGAGAGACTTTTGGCAAATCATGTCTAGCAAGTGCATCCCATTAATTGCAATGAAACATGAAATGAAGCGCTGGCCAGTGTGGGGAATCCCTCCAGCCTGGTGCACTACGGTCAGGGTTCCAATGGAAAGCACAGGGCCTGCATATCTTGTTCATGATCAAAGGCTCTCGCCAGAGACTGGTCATTATATTTAATGTCTGTCGTCTAGCTCTATACACATGTATGCTCTTGGGATTGGCCCTTATAGCAACACTGTGTGTGTGTGTGTGTGTGTGTGTGTGTGTGTGTGTGTGTGTGTGTGTGTGTGGTGTGTGTGTGTGTGTGTGTGTGTGTGTGTGTGTGTGTGTGTGTGTGTGTGTGTGTGTGTGTGTGTGTGTGTGTGTGTGTGTGTGTGTGTGTGTGTGTGTGTGTGTGTGTGTGTGTGTGCATGAGGACTGTGGAGCTTCTAGAAAGCACCGGGAGACTGCGGGCACTGAGAGGTACGGTGGTGGACGCTTTACTGGTACTATAGTCATCCCCTCACACGCTATGAAGGCCAGTATTGGTAGAGGGACACAACACAACTCCCCACACTGCGGGACTAAACTCGTAGGTGGGGTTTCTGCTTGGCCAGGAATCAACACAGAATAGTATAGTTTTTTATTTTATATTTTAAATAATGTGCATGAACTTTTATACTTTCATACTTCATACTACCTGCATGGACCTCTGGCTGAGATACAATGTGGGGGTTTTAAGTGCACGCTGGATTGACAAGTCGTACGTATACAGCACCTCCAAGCAAGGCACACATGTGTCCTCTCTCCATGCCTCACTTAGTTTTTAAGGGGTTGTTGCAGGTAAGCTATCATTTAAGACCTATCATTTTTAGTGTGACTATCGTTAGCGATGCCAGTCATCCGTGAGTGAAATGGTCCCTCCCTGGTCATTTCTGACACATCTCACTGAAACATATATCCTGTATATACATGTATACACAGACACATGACAGACCCTCCCCCCCCCATGTCGTAACCATTTCATACAATTCATATTCATAAATATCATCTCAGAGTTGACTGCTTTCTTCCATTTCACTTTGAGCTGTGTTTCACTATTAGACAGATTATATTAGCCGTCAGTCAATTCAATAATCATATAAAGTTTATGATTATTATTATTATTATTATTATTATTATCATTTCAATAATATAACCTTCCCAGATGTGTGGCTATCTGTGTTACCATGGTAATGTAGTACTTGTTCTCATAGGTGAAGATGATCCCTCATCACTGACATGGCTCTCTTGAGCTCAATTAAAGCTACACGCTTGAAGCGTTTATCGCAGGGACAATATTTTGGTCGGGGGTGAGATTTCAACCTCATCAACAAGACTTGAAACCTGCGACAGAAGTCCAGGATCACACAAAATATGGTATGCCACAAATGAGGGATGTGACCCAATAAATACATAGAGAGCCATGACATCAGAATCTAAACCTGGAGGATTGAATCCTCTAATGGTACACACACAGTGAAAGTGGCAGAGTTTCTCTGCATTTAACCCATCCTAGTATTAGGAGCAGTGAGGCAGCTATTGTATATACAGCTGCCCGGAGAGCAGTGCAGGGGTCTGGTGCCTTGCTTATCAGGGACTTGAGCGATGTTCAAGTCCCAAAAACATGTCATGGTCATGACTTGACATGACATACAAATAAAGCTTACAACGTTATCAATAACATTTGATGACAATAGGAGCATTTTAATTACAAATCAATGTTTTCTTTGGGAGGGGGGGGGGGGGGTTCAAGTCAAGGCTCAAATGACAACACTAATAGTACAGTTTGGTCCCTATGGCGACGTAATCAAGCATCGTGACAACGAGCACAACAACTCGACGTTGATTGTCGTAAAACACACTTTTAGACACGGTGTTAAATGTTACTCACTCGTTTAGTTTCCAAGGTAACAAGTAGGATATATGTATAGTGTGTGTCGTGAAGGAGGCAGAGGAGAGAAGAAGAAAGAAAGAGGGAAGAAAAAAAATTAAATAGTGCGCTTAATGGAGCAATAACAATTAGTCAAAGTCAAACTAGTAAACGTCCTCACGCCTCGCGCTCGTTTTAAAGTTAAAAGTGAGAAGGTGTCTCATAGCCATCAGCCGGGCATTCATCAGCCACTCCGACACGAGTCACGGTGTTTAAGATGAGTCATTAACCACATACTAAAATACACTACCTGGAAAAGAGAAGTTCTCTCAATTGATGTCAGGTTTTGTTTCACCTATTTAATTGTATTAACAAGATATTCACTTTCCAGAGCCAAGGGAGATATGTAAACAAATCCATATTAAAGTGTGTGTGTGTAGGTGGTCATCCCAGAGACCAACTTTGCATAATATTGACTTAGTCTATAAGGAGTAGAATAATAATCATATTAACACAGTGGTTATTACAGAAAATAGTCTAAATCAATGTTAACGTATGAACAGAAGACTACATAGTTGTGGATGTGTAATATAAATAGGCCTGTTATCAATTGTTATTAATATGGATTTAGGCTTCATTGCTATCATGTCATTTCATGGCTGCAGACTTTATAAATCTGATTCCTTCCATCAGTCTAACTTTGCCAGTACAAAACCCACCTGAGCTGAGACCAAAAAAAACACAAAACGGATACAAATCTTTATATGTGATTGAATTCCAGTTTAATATGAATATAATTTCTCCATATCAAAGTATACAGACTGAACAAAAGAAGAAAGAACCAAAGCCGTGTGAACAAAACAAAACCGCCCCCAATGTTCAGCATCTCGGTGTGGCGCGGAGTTTCCCCGAGCGTCCCTGTGGGTTCTCCTCCAGCTCCTCCTTCTGCGGCGTGGTCACCCCCCTCTGCAGAGGACGCCAGTGGGCATTGTCCTCCTCCTCCTCCTCCTCCTCCCCCCCCGCCCCTCCTCCTCCTCTGCGGAGTCTCCGGCCCGGGTGGCGCAGGTCGAGGGTGGCCATGTCCCCCCCGGCGAGGAACCTCTTGACCAGCCGGTCCTCCAGGGAGTGGAAGGTGAGGGCGCACAGACGGCCCCCGGGCCTCAGCAGGGTGCGGGCGGCCCGCAGGCCGGCGTGCAGCTCGTTCAGGTCTTGGTGGCCACGTGGGATGGCTGCTCCAGCTTGTCTCTGCGTGCGTACAGAGCGGTGCTGGGGAACGTTCCTGCAGGGGGAGGGAGAGGGGGAGAGAGAGAGAGGGAGAGGAAGATAGGGAGAGAGAAGAGAGGAAGATAGGGAGAGAGAAGGAGAGAGAGAGAGAGAGCGAGTGAGGGAGAGAGAAGGAGAGAGGAAGATAGGGAGAGAGAAGGAGAGAGGAAGAGAGGAAAGAGCAAGCAAGAGAGGAAGATAGGGAGAGAGAAGGAGAGAGAAAGAGGAAGAGGAAGAGAGAGTGAGTGAGCGAGAGCGAGAGAGGAACAGAGGGAGGGAGAGGAACAAGGGGAACATGTGACAATGGTTTTGCCGTTTCCTGCGTGGTTTAATTACAATTAGGACTGGATCAGGATCAGGAATGTGGTAATCACTGTATTAGAACATTCTCTGCAAGGGCCGGTTCACCACCCGGGTGAAAAAAAAAAATCAACTTCCAATCACAGAAAATACATACCCACTTATGGAATGACTTAAAGCCTCACTAGTGAGGAATAGGTGGGCCATAAAGACCAACTTTGGCTATCGCTATGGCTACAGCGCGAAAAACTGTGTATCCGGGTTTTTTATTATGCAGACTGAGGCTCCTTCGAGCTTGTGGTTCCAAACTGATTGGCATAGATATTTTATACTTATTTATTCTGCTGGCTGAACGCAACTCGAGCCATACTATAGGAACCACTCCTACAGCCCGCCGTAGACACAAATGACCCCGTCGCTTGGTGTGGGACGTGTTTAAATCCCACGCCAATTACTATGCAACTTCCTTGATATTACCATCAACTGTTTATGCAACTGCCTTGTTCAATATTCCTGGCGCCTTACTTAGGCAGGGTGTAAACAATCTACGAGGCGCAACGAGGTAGCAAGACGAACCGTGACATAAAACACTACATATGTAGGCTTTATACGGTATATATTATATATAGGGGGTGGGGGGTACCTGTAGCAGTGTGATACTTCATATACAATACAATATACAGACCAGTGGTGTAGTCTACGTGATACGCTGGTATACGCCGTATACCCACTAGAAAATGCCAGTGATTTCCGTATACCCTCTTAAAAATGAGCGATTATACGTAACAAAATACATTTTGTGACTGCGCTTTCACGCTTTCGCCCCTTCTGTGTTAATACTTTTGGACGTCTGGGGCTTCCGTCGCCTGTGGCCTGTTGCTAAGCAACAGCAACACACTTTGTTCGGCTCTGACAAACCCCACGTTTCTCTAACGTTATCAGAATTTGATCCGTCCACCATTCAAGTTCGCGGAGCGCTAAACAGGAATCAAACATGAAACGAAAACAGACGACAATATTTCAATGTTTTCCGAAGTTGTCCCCTTCTACCACTACAGAAGAGCCAGGTCAGTCCTAAAGGTGACAGAGAACGAGCCCGGCGCTACCGCAAAGTTACCCGGTAAGGGAAATTACCATGGTTATCATTAACGTAACTGTAGCAGGGGATAGTTGGTTAGAACTAGCTAACTTGATCAACGTTAGTGTGGTGGATCAATGGAAGAGAAAGGGAGCGAGATACTGCGTGTGTGTGATGTGTGTGTGTGTGTGTGTGTGTGTGTGTGTGTGTGTGTGTGTGTGTGTGTGTGTGTGTGTGTGTGTGTGTGTGTGTGTGTGTGTGTGTGTGTGTGTGTGTGTGTGTGTGTGTGTGTGTGTGTGTGTGTGTGTGTGTGTGTGTGTGTGTGTGTGTGTGTGCAGTCATAAACAGAACACAATGTTTATATTATCTCCTTGTTTGGGATGATGACACAGATGAGAGCTCCTGGCCAGCCTTGTGGACTGAACGTCAGGCTAGGGAAGAACAGGATCGTTGGTTGGAGTGGAGGGACAGACAGTTAGGTCAATGTCAGCACACATGCAAAGGAAAGCTGATCTAAACAACAGAAATTCATAAAGTCAATGACTATGCAAATGAGAGTTAATTCATGGTCATGTTAAAAGTGCATTTAAAACATTTGCACCATTCAATTACTATATGTTAGTTATCAGTAATAAGTAATCCCTAATTTAGTAATAATTAGCTATTGAAAAAGTGGAACATTTTTCTCCTTTTATCTGCTTTTCATGCATTTGTTAGCCATGATGTAAATATTGTAAGCAGTTTGTTAAATACTTTTGAGTAAATCTTGGCTCTTTTCTGCAGATGTTATTGGTAAAAACTTGTATTATGCTAATTAGTCATGGTTTTGTTTATTTCCAGGTTGTGCTCTTTGCAGCGCTACTAAATCAACCGGTGTCCTCACAGAACAACGAGTGTCTATGTCTGAGGAGTGGGTGCACTTTAAGATCCAGTCCTCAGATTAAAGCAGATCAACATCTCTGGCCTCTTTGAGAAACAAGATTAGACGACATGAGACGTCCAGAGCACACAAAATAGCCCAGGAGCTCACGGAGAAGGGTGGACAGGATTTAGTTGGAAATTTGGTGAGAGCTGTGTCAGAGACTGTGTTTGCAGAGACAGATTCTGTATTCAGAACAGCATACTATCTTGCGAAGATGAACCAACCTTTTACTGACCATGATAGTCTCATTGAGCTTCAGGAAAAAAATGGTGCCAACATGGGCACTAGTCTGCACTCAAGGTACAGTTCCACACAAATTGTAGAACACATAGCAAAAGAGATGCAGAAAAAAATAGTTCACAGTATTGTGACGTCTTCAAGCAAGTTGTCTGTTCTCATGGACGAGGCTACTATCTATCAGCCACACATCGGCAATGATTGTCAACTTAAAGCCTCAGTGGACGGAGCTACTCCTGAATGTTTGTTCCTGGAGCTGGTTGAGCTGGAGAGCCAAAGGGCAAAGGATATAGAAGAAGCTCTGCTGAACTGTTTGGACACTGCAGGCTTCACTGAAGAGTGGCTTCAAAAGAACTGGGTCTCATTTGTTTCTGATGCAGTGTCATGTTAGGCAAGAACTCTGGTGTGGCAACCAGGCTGACAGCAAGGTACCCTAACCTCTTCACATGGCACTGCATGATCCACCGTTTGGAACTGGCTGTATCTGATGCTGTGGATGAGGTTCAGGCAGTCAACCACTTCAAAGTGTTCCTAGAGAAGATCCACAATCTCTACAGTCAGTCCAATAAAAATTCACGAGAGCTTCTGGAAGCAGCACAAGAAGTGGGCTCGCAAGTCCTGAAAATTGGCAGAGTTTTAAGTACGCGATGGGTGGCCAGTAGTTTCCGTTCTGTAAAGGCTGTGTGGACATCATATGAAGCACTCAATAGACCCCCCCCCCCCCCCCACACACACACACACACACACACACACACACACACACACACACACACACACACACACACACACACACACACACACACACACACACACACACACACACACACACACACACACACACACACACACCATAGGTAAATAGGATGTGAGCTAGCTCTTCCAGAGACAAAACAACAGGAAAGCACCTGGCCCAGACAGAATTACCCCCTCCTGTCTTGCCTTGGCCTGTGCTCCATCCATCCTATACTTTATTTGTGTTCCCTCTCGGTCACTCTTCACCTATCATGTGTAGTCCCTCGGGCCGACATAAGATGAGGACTGTCTAGGGTAGGCCTATTACCACCGCTGCAGCTATGGTGTATGTAACGTTATCAGAGTACTTTTTATGTTAATTAGAAAAGGAGCTGGCCATCAGTAACAAACTAAATAAACTAAAAAGTGAGGGGCTGTCTGCAATTAATAACCATTTCATTCAGAACACTAACTTGAATTAGAAAAGGAGCTGGTTATCAGTAACAAACACATGAGAAACTAAAAACTGAGGGGCTGCAAGTCGCAACCTCCCCCATCAGCTCCGTGGATGTAGAATAAAAAACCGGTCCGTTTGCATGGATTTACCGTAAAGGTGAGAATACGCGCGCATTCAAAATTGAGGAGCGGCTGATTTGCCCAAGAATTTGCGAGTGGCGGCTCACTTGTGACCATCCTAATGCACTTTAAACACTAACTGCAGAATATCAGTGCTCTGTGGAAATAGTCTAATTAATAAATAATAATAATAATAATAATTAATAATTATTGAATTGCCACAACAAATCAGATTAATAGATTGTGTAAATAATTAGTTTCAGCTCTTATGTGCTCAGATTGAATCAGTATAAAGGTCGATAATAATTAATCTGCAGATTAATTATTATATATATTATATATATTATGACACACCGAATGAATTCACGTTGTATATAAAAGCGCGATTCTAGCCCCCTGTAGCTGTGAAGACGTGACATCATTTCTCATAAATTTGGGCAAAATATTAATTTTAAACCATAAGTTGGTGTTGAACACATTTGCTCACTTCATACCCCTGAAACTCGATTGACTGATTTGAATTAAAAACGATTTAATTCAGAAGACCAACGACCAGACCACTTGCAATGCCTTCACGGACCACTAGGGGCATCAGGAAGTCCAACGACGGGGAAGACGACAAGACCAACGACGTGGAAGACGACAAGAGTAACGACCGGGAAGACGACGTGCCTAACAACACGACCAACAGCGGCCCACTTGCAATGCCTTCACGGACCACTAGGGGCATCAGGACGACCAACGACGGGGAGGACGACAAGACCAACGACCGGGAAGACGACAAGACCAACGACCGGGAAGACGACGTGCCTAACAACACGACCAACAGCGGCCCCACTTGCAATGCATTCACGGACCACTATGGGGCATCAGGACGACCAACGACGGGGAGGGACGACATTAACGTGGACATGGGTTCCACCTGTAGTTTTTGCACAAATCGAACCCCATACCGGGCGCAGATGACACTCCTCCCGGGAGCTGTCATCTCAATCCATCATGACAGCTAGCGCGCGAGCTGAGCTGAGCTGAGCTGTGCGCGCGAGTCTTCCTGTCGGCTTTCGAGGAACTCCGCTTCTCGGACTTCACTGCGCCGGAGTCGATAGCCGTAAAACCTACAGGAAGCACGAATGGCGAAAAGAAAGGCAGAAAACAGGAGCTTTCTGGACAAGTGGGAGGCAGAATATCTGTTGACATATGTAAAAGACAAACCTGTTTGTCTTGTTTGTGGAGTCAACGTGGCTGTAAGTAATATGGGGTTCGATTTGTGCAAAAATATGGGGTTCGATTTGTGCAAAAACTATGTCCTAATTTGTCGTCTTCCCTGTTGTTGGTCGTGTTGTTAGGCTTGTCGTCTTCCCGGTCGTTGGTTTTGTCGTCCCTCCCCGTCGTTGGTCGTCCTGATGCCCCTAGTGGTCCGTGAATGCATTGCAAGTGGGGCCGCTGTTGGTCGTGTTGTTAGGCACGTCGTCTTCCCGGTCGTTGGTCTTGTCGTCCTCCCCGTCGTTGGTCGTCCTGATGCCCCATAGTGGTCCGTGAATGCATTGCAAGTGGGGCCGCTGTTGGTCGTGTTGTTAGGCACGTCGTCTTCCCGGTCGTTGGTCTTGTCGTCCTCCCCGTCGATGGTCGTCCTGATGCCCCATAGTGGTCCGTGAATGCATTGCAAGTGGGCCGCTGTTGGTCGTGTTGTTAGGCACGTCGTCTTCCCGGTCGTTACTCTTGTCGTCTTCCCGGTCGTTGGTCTTGTCGTCCTCCCCGTCGATGGTCGTCCTGATGCCCCTAGTGGTCCGTGAATGCATTGCAAGTGGGCCGCTGTTGGTCGTGTTGTTAAGCACGTCGTCTTCCCGGTCGTTGGTCTTGTCGTTACTCTTGTCGTCTTCCCCGTCGTTGGTCTTGTCGTCTTCCCCGTCGTTGGACTTCCTGATGCCCCTAGTGGTCCGTGACGGCATTGCAAGTGGTCTGGTCGTTGGTCTTCTGAATTAAATCGTTTTTAATTCAAATCAGTCAATCGAGTTTCAGGGGTATGAAGTGAGCAAATGTGTTCAACACCAACTTATGGTTTAAAATTAATATTTTGCCCAAATTTATGAGAAATGATGTCACATCTTCACAGCGTGAATTCATTCGGTGCGTCATAATATATAATAATTAATCTGCAGATTAATTATTATTGACCTTTATACTGAGATAATCCCCCTATTGATTCAATCTGAGCACATAAGGGCTGAAACGAATTATTCCCACAATCTATTAATCTGATTTGTTGTGGCAATTCAATAATTATTCATTATTATTATTATTATTTATTAATTAGACTATTTCCACAGAGCACTGATATTCTGCAGTTAGTGTTTAAAGTGCATTAGGATGGTCACAAGTGAGCCGCCACTCGCAAATTCTTGGGCAAATCAGCCGCTCCTCAATTTTGAATGCGCGCGTATTCTCACCTTTACGGTAAATCCATGCAAACGGACCGGTTTCTTATTCTTCATCCACGGAGCTGATCGCTTCAGCCTTTTTATCTTCATTTGATGTGGAATAAAACACAATTTTCCCAGTCTTAATGAAACTTGTACTTCTTCCTAGACTACATGTACACGTAATATGAAGTACTTTTACTGTGGACTTTTTGAGCAATCCTATGTCAAAGTCCCTCACAGGAATTGTCACAACAAATCAGATTAATAGATTGTGGGAATAATTAATTAGTTTAATTAGTCCGACTGGCCCACACAGCAACCCATTACCGGATCGCTACAGTATTCATCCGCCGTTTGGTCACGTGGGTCCAGGTCACGTTCACCGCCATCTCACTGCCAGAACGTATTCATCCGCCGCTTAGTTTAGAATGCCATCTGATGTTAACTAATTTAATGGTGAATTGCAACCATGGAGCAGTATCACGACCTACTGTAGTGTTATCAAAATCGATCAATAAAGTACATTCGACTCTCTCTCTCTCTCACTAATCACGCACCGAATGAATTCACGTTGTATATAAAAGCGCCATTCTAGCCCCCTCTAGCTGTGAATACGTGACATAATTTGTCATGAATTTGGGCAAAATATTACTTTTTTTGTTTAATTAATTTAAACCATAAGTTGGTGTCTGAAACGGTCTAAATTGAAATGTATGACTGTGCATAACAAGAGGGTCAATATCTTGAACACACTTGCTCACTTCATACCCCTTGAGACTCCATTGACTGATTCTTCTCCACTTTGACTCAAACAGGGACTCAGACACTACACCCACAAGTAGCCTTGGACTGGAGGGAGATGACAATTAAAATGGGTCATAGGACAACGATGAAGATGTTGTTGGAAAGGTTTTGATCTGGAGAGTAACATATGTGAGTGTGAAAGGTGTGGGGGATTCCTGCTGCTCAGGGTTGCCCTTTGAACCTGGAACCTGGGTTACCTTTGAAGGCTCACAGGGAAGCCAAACAACATGCTACAGACATGGGATCAACAGTTTGGAAAGCTCTTGACCTGAGAGAAGAAGGTACCATGACTTACTGATCAAATCATTATTTACAGCCCCCATCACACCTCTGGCAACCCCACTGCTGCTGCTGCCCCCCCCCCCCCCCACACACACACACACACACACACACACACACACACACACACACACACACACACACACACACACACACACACACACACACACACCATAGGTAAATAGGATGTGAGCTAGCTCTTCCAGAGACAAAACAACAGGAAAGCACCTGGCCCAGACAGAATTACCCCCTCCTGTCTTAAGGCCTGTGCTCCATCCATCCTATACTTGATTTGTGATCCCTCTCTGTCACTCTTCACCTATCATGTGTAGTCCCTCGGGCCGACATAAGATGAGGACTGTCTAGGGTAGGCCTATTACCACCGCTGCAGCTATGGTGTATGTAAAGTTATCAGAGTACTTAATTAGTGTTAATTAGAAAAGGAGCTGGCCATCAGTAACAAACTAAATAAACTAAAAAGTGAGGGGCTGTCTGCAATTAATAACCATTTCATTCAGAACACTAATTTGAATTAGAAAAGGGGCTGGTTATCAGTAACAAACACATGAGAAACTAAAAACTGAGGGGCTGCAAGTCGCAACCTCCCCCATCAGCTCCGTGGATGTAGAATAAAAAACCGGTCCGTTTGCATGGATTTACCGTAAAGGTGAGAATACGCGCGCATTCAAAATTGAGGAGCGGCTGATTTGCCCAAGAATTTGCGAGTGGCGGCTCACTTGTGACCATCCTAATGCACTTTAAACACTAACTGCAGAATATCAGTGCTCTGTGGAAATAGTCTAATTAATAAATAATAATAATAATAATTAATAATTATTGAATTGCCACAACAAATCAGATTAATAGATTGTGTAAATAATTAGTTTCAGCTCTTATGTGCTCAGATTGTATCAGTATAAAGGTCGATAATAATTAATCTGCAGATTAATTATTATATATATTATATATATTATGACACACCGAATGAATTCACGTTGTATATAAAAGCGCGATTCTAGCCCCCTGTAGCTGTGAAGACGTGACATAATTTCTCATAAATTTGGGCAAAATATTAATTTTAAACCATAAGTTGGTGTTGAACACATTTGCTCACTTCATACCCCTGAAACTCGATTGACTGATTTGAATTAAAAACGATTTAATTCAGAAGACCAACGACCAGACCACTTGCAATGCCTTCACGGACCACTAGAGGCATCAGGAAGTCCAACGACGGGGAAGACGACAAGACCAACGACGTGGAAGACGACAAGGGTAACGACCGGGAAGACGACGTGCCTAACAACACGACCAACAGCGGCCCACTTGCAATGCCTTTACGGACCACTAGGGGCATCAGGACGACCATCGACGGGGAGGACGACAAGACCAACGACCGGGAAGACGACAAGAGTAACGACCGGGAAGACGACGTGCCTAACAACACGACCAACAGCGGCCACTTGCAATGCATTCACGGACCACTATGGGGCATCAGGACGACCAACGACGGGGAGGACGACAAGAGTAACGACCGGGAAGACGACGTGCCTAACAACACGACCAACAGCGGCCCCACTTGCAATGCATTCACGGACCACTATGGGGCATCAGGACGACCAACGACGGGGAGGACGACATTAACGTGGACATGGGTTCCGACCAACGACGGGGAGGGACGACATTAACGTGGACATGGGTTCCACCTGTAGTTTTTGCACAAATCGAACCCCATAGCAAAAACGATGTCCTAATTTGTCGTCTTCCCTGTTGTTGGTCGTGTTGTTAGGCATGTCGTCTTCCCGGTCGTTGGTTTTGTCGTCCTCCCCGTCGTTGGTCGTCCTGATGCCCCTAGTGGTCCGTGAAGGCATTGCAAGTGGGCCGCTGTTGGTCGTGTTGTTAGGCACGTCGTCTTCCCGGTCGTTGGTCTTGTCGTTACTCTTGTCGTCTTCCCCGTCGTTGGACTTCCTGATGCCCCTAGTGGTCCGTGAAGGCATTGCAAGTGGTCTGGTCGTTGGTCTTCTGAATGAAATCGTTTTTAATTCAAATCAGTCAATCGAGTTTCAGGGGTATGAAGTGAGCAAATGTGTTCAACACCAACTTATGGTTTAAAATTAATATTTTGCCCAAATTTATGAGAAATGATGTCACATCTTCACAGCTACAGGGGGCTAGAATCGCGCTTTTATATACAACGTGAATTCATTCGGTGCGTCATAATATATATAATATATAATAATTAATCTGCAGATTAATTATTATTGACCTTTATACTGAGATAATCCCCCTATTGATTCAATCTGAGCACATAAGGGCTGAAACGAATTATTCCCACAATCTATTAATCTGATTTGTTGTAGCAATTCAATAATTATTCATTATTATTATTATTATTATTTATTAATTAGACTATTTCCACAGAGCACTGATATTAGTTAGTTAGTGTTTAAAGTGCATTAGGATGGTCACAAGTGAGCCGCCACTCGCAAATTCTTGGGCAAATCAGCCGCTCGATTTTGAATGCGCGCGTATTCTCACCTTTACGGTAAATCCATGCAAACGGACCGGTTTCTTATTCTTCATCCACGGAGCTGATCGCTTCAGCCTTTTTATCTTCATTTGATGTGGAATAAAACACAATTTTCCCAGTCTTAATGAAACTTGTACTTCTTCCTAGACTACATGTACACGTAATATGAAGTACTTTTACTGTGGACTTTTTGAGCAATCCTATGTCAAAGTCCCTCACAGGAATTGTCACAACAAATCAGATTAATAGATTGTGGGAATAATTAATTAGTTTAATTAGTCCGACTGGCCCACACAGCAACCCATTACCGGATCGCTACAGTATTCATCCGCCGTTTGGTCACGTGGGTCCAGGTCACGTTCACCGCCATCTCACTGCCAGAACGTATTCATCCGCCGCTTAGTTTAGTCTGCCATCTGATGTTAACTAATTTAATGGTGAATTGCAACCATGGAGCAGTATCACGACCTACTGTAGTGTTATCAAAATCGATCAATAAAGTACATTCGACTCTCTCTCTCTCTCACTAATCACGCACCGAATGAATTCACGTTGTATATAAAAGCGCCATTCTAGCCCCCTCTAGCTGTGAATACGTGACATAATTTGTCATGAATTTGGGCAAAATATTACTTTTTTTGTTTAATTAATTTAAACCATAAGTTGGTGTCTGAAACGGTCTAAATTGAAATGTATGACTGTGCATAACAAGAGGGTCAATATCTTGAACACACTTGCTCACTTCATACCCCTTGAGACTCCATTGACTGATTCTTCTCCACTTTGACTCAAACAGGGACTCAGACACTACACCCACAAGTAGCCTTGGACTGGAGGGAGATGACAATTAAAATGGGTCATAGGACAACGATGAAGATGTTGTTGGAAAGGTTTTGATCTGGAGAGTAACATATGTCAGTGTGAAAGGTGTGGGGGATTCCTGCTGCTCAGGGTTGCCCTTTGAACCTGGAACCTGGGTTACCTTTGAAGGCTCACAGGGAAGCCAAACAACTTGCTACAGACATGGGATCAACAGTTTGGAAAGCTCTTGACCTGAGAGAAGAAGGTACCATGACTTACTGATCAAATCATTATTTACAGCCCCCATCACACCTCTGGCAACCCCACTGCTGCTGCTGCCCCCCCCCCCACACACACACACACACACACACACACACACACACACACACACACACACACACACACACACACACACACACACACACACACACACACACACACACACACACCATAGGTAAATAGGATGTGAGCTAGCTCTTCCAGAGACAAAACAACAGGAAAGCACCTGGCCCAGACAGAATTACCCCCTCCTGTCTTGCCTTGGCCTGTGCTCCATCCATCCTATACTTTATTTGTGTTCCCTCTCGGTCACTCTTCACCTATCATGTGTAGTCCCTCGGGCCGACATAAGATGAGGACTGTCTAGGGTAGGCCTATTACCACCGCTGCAGCTATGGTGTATGTAACGTTATCAGAGTACTTTTTATGTTAATTAGAAAAGGAGCTGGCCATCAGTAACAAACTAAATAAACTAAAAAGTGAGGGGCTGTCTGCAATTAATAACCATTTCATTCAGAACACTAACTTGAATTAGAAAAGGAGCTGGTTATCAGTAACAAACACATGAGAAACTAAAAACTGAGGGGCTGCAAGTCGCAACCTCCCCCATCAGCTCCGTGGATGTAGAATAAAAAACCGGTCCGTTTGCATGGATTTACCGTAAAGGTGAGAATACGCGCGCATTCAAAATTGAGGAGCGGCTGATTTGCCCAAGAATTTGCGAGTGGCGGCTCACTTGTGACCATCCTAATGCACTTTAAACACTAACTGCAGAATATCAGTGCTCTGTGGAAATAGTCTAATTAATAAATAATAATAATAATAATAATTAATAATTATTGAATTGCCACAACAAATCAGATTAATAGATTGTGTAAATAATTAGTTTCAGCTCTTATGTGCTCAGATTGAATCAGTATAAAGGTCGATAATAATTAATCTGCAGATTAATTATTATATATATTATATATATTATGACACACCGAATGAATTCACGTTGTATATAAAAGCGCGATTCTAGCCACCTGTAGCTGTGAAGACGTGACATAATTTCTCATAAATTTGGGCAAAATATTAATTTTAAACCATAAGTTGGTGTTGAACACATTTGCTCACTTCATACCCCTGAAACTCGATTGACTGATTTGAATTAAAAACGATTTAATTCAGAAGACCAACGACCAGACCACTTGCAATGCCTTCACGGACCACTAGGGGCATCAGGAAGTCCAACGACGGGGAAGACGACAAGACCAACGACGTGGAAGACGACAAGAGTAACGACCGGGAAGACGACGTGCCTAACAACACGACCAACAGCGGCCCACTTGCAATGCCTTCACGGACCACTAGGGGCATCAGGACGACCAACGACGGGGAGGACGACAAGACCAACGACCGGGAAGACGACAAGAGTAACGACCGGGAAGACGACATGCCTAACAACACGACCAACAGCGGCCCCACTTGCAATGCATTCACGGACCACTATGGGGCATCAGGACGACCAACGACGGGGAGGGACGACAAAACCAACGACCGGGAAGACGACGTGCCTAACAACACGACCAACAGCGGCCCCACTTGCAATGCATTCACGGACCACTATGGGGCATCAGGACGACCAACGACGGGGAGGGACGACAAAACCAACGACCGGGAAGACGACGTGCCTAACAACACGACCAACAGCGGCCCCACTTGCAATGCATTCACGGACCACTATGGGGCATCAGGACGACCAACGACGGGGAGGACGACAAGACCAACGACCGGGAAGACGACGTGCCTAACAACACGACCAACAGCGGCCCACTTGCAATGCATTCACGGACCACTATGGGGCATCAGGACGACCAACGACGGGGAGGGACGACAAAACCAACGACCGGGAAGACGACATGCCTAACAACACGACCAACAACAGGGAAGACGACAAATTAGGACATAGTTTTTGCACAAATCGAACCCCATAGGCATACGAGGTCACAAACTTTCATCATGCACTTTTTCACGAACTCTCCCTCATTAAAGGGCCGGGCTGATTTTGCGATCTCTGCTGCCACTATATAACTAGCCTTTACAGCTGCCTCACTTTGTGATGTGGCTTTTTTGAACATATTCTGTTGTGAAACCAAACTTATTTTCATCTCCTCTACTTTCTGGCTCCTTTGAGTCATGTCCAGGTCCTTGTATTGGTCATGGTGTTTCGTTTCATAGTGTCGTCTAATGTTGTACTCCTTACTTACAGCCACGTTGACTCCGCAAACAAGACAAACAGGTTTGTCTTTTACATATGTCAACAGATATTCTGCCTCCCACTTGTCCAGAAAGCTCCTGTTTTCTGCCTTTCTTTTCGCCATTTTTGGGAAGGGATAGCGCGCTGACAGGTCTATGTTGCTTTGACTACTGTCACAGAGGAGAGGGCGTTTCTGGGTCCTGTCCTGATTGGCGTGCGAAAACAACAGCAGAGCATTATGGGATTCGTAGTATTAGCGGTGAATGCGCTGTATAATACCGGCGGGCCAGCTCTAGTAGTAATTTGGTATTGTCTCAATTGTCTCACGGGCCAACTATAATTACCAGAGTTTGACACCCATGAGGAACCTAGAACATAGAGGAACCTAATTGGTGTCCCGTTATACCCAAAGCTGGTTGACAGCTGGGGGGGGGGGGGGGGGGAATGATTGCTAATGATTGCTTCGTTCATAACTCAATAGTCCGAATTCTCGGTAAGATCCTGACCAAAAATATCACTCAGGGACTATTACTCATAATACTTCTACCACAGTGCATGTGGTGTGGCACCTGATTCGTCACTGCATCAGAATTAGAAGTCCCAGCAGTGTGCTGGTGTAGGCCAACGCTGTGCAGCCCATGGCATTTCACTGAGAGAAAACACACACGTCGCGTTCTGAACTTGGGGATATTTTATATAAGTTGTAAACCTATATAGATATAGATATATATCTATATCTATATATACGTTATAACCAGTGGTGTAGTCTACTTTTTTGTAGTGGGTATACTGTAATAATTGTACTCATCCATCCTAGAGCGACGCATCGCGGAGCGACACCTGTCTCGAAGCAACACCTCATGAACCATCACACTCACTAATGCATAGACTAGTCTTGAGACTGGTTATGTGTTATCAACATGTCAATGTATTCTAAGCATTTTTATGTGACTTTTAACTGCCAGTGACATTAACAATAAAAAAATTAAAGAATGAACAATGATGGAAAAAGCCCACTTATCTTCTAGGGTTGAACAATTAATCGAAATTTTTATCAATATGGCCTACTGCAATTTTTAAGTAAGACACAATACATATGGTCATGCTACAGATGTCCTGACCCACACATCATCATCATCTACACTTAAAAAAACATCTTTGTTTCGCATAGATCTGCACAAATATCACACAATAATCATTTTAAACATATTTTTCAATGCATTAGATATTTATTCAAACTTCTTCAGCCCTATTATCTTCCATAAATCATTGTCAAACGATGTAATGTATCAGCTTAAATGAACAAGCAAACATCCTTGAAGTGCTACAAAACAAATTAGCTTCAAACAAGAAACAAATTAACAAATAAGCTTCACCTCAATAAATGAGGGTTGAAAAAGCACTCAACATGTCCATACTGGGTTCACTGTGTTAGTCCACAAGCCCTGAAAAAAGGATGGAACACTTCTAGACATAGTCTGGTAGTCTACAGAGCTTTCCAGATATGTTTGTACTCAGGCATCTGAGGTGTGCATTGCCTCCTTGCTTGCGTGGCAGAGCGATGGCTTCTCAGCCATGTTGTGACGTACTTCCTTGGCTCAAAAAGTGTTACAGGGGGCCCATTGATGCTGATCATCATCAAATTACTTACATTTGACAACAACAGTGTCGATCTCTTGTCTCTTGTGCATATATTGTTCATGAGACTGAAGCCCCTTTCACACTCAGCAGTGCTGCAAGGGATGGTCTTCATGCATTGTATGAGTGGCTTTAAGCTTTCAGGCTCACTGTCTGGGTGCTCAAGGAAATCTCTCATACCATTAACTGCTTGCTCTTCACCAAGATTGAACCGCCTGCAGAGTCGTTTCACTTGTGCCTCACCATGCCGTATGCCAGGGGTTGATGGCCAGTTGCCTGTATCCAGAACACTGAGATCATGAAGCATTTCACCATCAAATGAGAGGCGCCAAGTTGTTGATCAGACTTTGTAGGAATTGTTTTGCATTGATTGGTGTGAGCTTTGCATTTGACTCCAAGGGAACAGATCCTAAATGTCCCAAAGCTTGTGCAGTCAGTGCCTCCTCAAATTTCTCTCCTTGGGTATCTTTGAATGATGCCAGCACTCTGATGGTGCGCTTTAGAAGATGGTCTGCTCTCAAGAGTGTGACAGAATGGGCCTGGAGTTGCTGAGACAGGTTTGCAAATTCAGACAGTGCATCAAACATGAGTCCGAGGTCACACAGGAATTCCTTGCTTTGCATTCGACGTGCCAGGCCTCTATAAGTTTGTCTCTCTTTGCTGCTTCTTGTTTGGTCGCCTGCAGCATTTTCAAAGTGTCTATTGAGTGCTTCATATGATGTCCACACAGCCTTTACAGAACGGAAACTACTGGCCACCCATCGCGTACTTAAAACTCTGCCAATTTTCAGGACTTGCGAGCCCACTTCTTGTGCTGCTTCCAGAAGCTCTCGTGAATTTTTATTGGACTGACTGTAGAGATTGTGGATCTTCTCTAGGAACACTTTGAAGTGGTTGACTGCCTGAACCTCATCCACAGCATCAGATACAGCCAGTTCCAAACGGTGGATCATGCAGTGCCATGTGAAGAGGTTAGGGTACCTTGCTGTCAGCCTGGTTGCCACACCAGAGTTCTTGCCTAACATGACACTGCATCAGAAACAAATGAGACCCAGTTCTTTTGAAGCCACTCTTCAGTGAAGCCTGCAGTGTCCAAACAGTTCAGCAGAGCTTCTTCTATATCCTTTGCCCTTTGGCTCTCCAGCTCCAGGAACAAACATTCAGGAGTAGCTCCGTCCACTGAGGCTTTAAGTTGACAATCATTGCCGATGTGTGGCTGATAGATAGTAGCCTCGTCCATGAGAACAGACAACTTGCTTGAAGACGTCACAATACTGTGAACTATTTTTTTCTGCATCTCTTTTGCTATGTGTTCTACAATTTGTGTGGAACTGTACCTTGAGTGCAGACTAGTGCCCATGTTGGCACCATTTTTTTCCTGAAGCTCAATGAGACTATCATGGTCAGTAAAAGGTTGGTTCATCTTCGCAAGATAGTATGCTGTTCTGAATACAGAATCTGTCTCTGCAAACACAGTCTCTGACACAGCTCTCACCAAATTTCCAACTAAATCCTGTCCACCCTTCTCCGTGAGCTCCTGGGCTATTTTGTGTGCTCTGGACGTCTCATGTCGTCTAATCTTGTTTCTCAAAGAGGCCAGAGATGTTGACCTGCTTTAATCTGAGGACTGGATCTTAAAGTGCACCCACTCCTCAGACATAGACACTCGTTGTTCTGTGAGGACACCGGTTGATTTAGTAGCGCTGCAAAGAGCACAACCTGGAAATAAACAAAACCATGACTAATTAGCATAATACAAGTTTTTACCAATAACATCTGCAGAAAAGAGCCAAGATTTACTCAAAAGTATTTAACAAACTGCTTACAATATTTACATCATGGCTAACAAATGCATGAAAAGCAGATAAAAGGAGAAAAATGTTCCACTTTTTCAATAGCTAATTATTACTAAATTAGGGATTACTTATTACTGATAACTAACATATAGTAATTGAATGGTGCAAATGTTTTAAATGCACTTTTAACATGACCATGAATTAACTCTCATTTGCATAGTCATTGACTTTATGAATTTCTGTTGTTTAGATCAGCTTTCCTTTGCATGTGTGCTGACATTGACCTAACTGTCTGTCCCTCCACTCCAACCAACGATCCTGTTCTTCCCTAGCCTGACGTTCAGTCCACAAGGCTGGCCAGGAGCTCTCATCTGTGTCATCATCCCAAACAAGGAGATAATATAAACATTGTGTTCTGTTTATGACTGCACACACACACACACACACACACACACACACACACACACACACACACACACACACACACACACACACACACACACACACACACACACACACACACACACACACACACACACACACACACACACACACAAAGCTACACACACACACACACACACACACACACACACACACACACACACATCACACACACGCAGTATCTCGCTCCCTTTCTCTTCCATTGATCCACCACACTAACGTTGATCAAGTTAGCTAGTTCTAACCAACTATCCCCTGCTACAGTTACGTTAATGATAACCATGGTAATTTCCCTTACCGGGTAACTTTGCGGTAGCGCCGGGCTCGTTCTCTGTCACCTTTAGGACTGACCTGGCTCTTCTTCTGTAGTGGTAGAAGGGGACAACTTCGGAAAACATTGAAATATTGTCGTCTGTTTTCGTTTCATGTTT
The DNA here is from genome assembly GCA_027704905.1 of Muraenolepis orangiensis. NCBI lineage: Eukaryota > Metazoa > Chordata > Actinopteri > Gadiformes > Muraenolepididae > Muraenolepis > Muraenolepis orangiensis. Next base: position 898,786 of record CM051000.1, on the reverse strand, counting down.
GATTCCTGTTTAGCGCTCCGCGAACTTGAATGGTGGACGGATCAAATTCTGATAACGTTAGAGAAACGTGGGGTTTGTCAGAGCCGAACAAAGTGTGTTGCTGTTGCTTAGCAACAGGCCACAGGCGACGGAAGCCCCAGACGTCCAAAAGTATTAACACAGAAGGGGCGAAAGCGTGAAAGCGCAGTCACAAAATGTATTTTGTTACGTATAATCGCTCATTTTTAAGAGGGTATACGGAAATCACTGGCATTTTCTAGTGGGTATACGGCGTATACCAGCGTATCACGTAGACTACACCACTGGTCTGTATATTGTATTGTATATGAAGTATCACACTGCTACAGGTACCCCCCACCCCCTATATATAATATATACCGTATAAAGCCTACATATGTAGTGTTTTATGTCACGGTTCGTCTTGCTACCTCGTTGCGCCTCGTAGATTGTTTACACCCTGCCTAAGTAAGGCGCCAGGAATATTGAACAAGGCAGTTGCATAAACAGTTGATGGTAATATCAAGGAAGTTGCATAGTAATTGGCGTGGGATTTAAACACGTCCCACACAAAGCGACGGGGTCATTTGTGTCTACGGCGGGCTGTAGGAGTGGTTCCTATAGTATGGCTCGAGTTGCGTTCAGCCAGCAGAATAAATAAGTATAAAATATCTATGCCAATCAGTTTGGAACCACAAGCTCGAAGGAGCCTCAGTCTGCATAATAAAAAACCCGGATTGTTGACAGAGTCACATGTGCAGCAAGAAACCAGTCATGACGACGAGGTCTTATTTAGCCTTAACTGGCGTGGTTTATTTCCATATATGCATTGCACCACTTGACCCGCTCTCCGTGAGAGCTAGAGAGAGAGAGATAGAAGGGGGGGGAACAATCCCTTATATCTGACACCTGACGTCAGCTACAATAGCTGCGCCTCCTTACGCCTATAGCGCCCTCTTACTGCGGAACAGTTATAGTGCAGTTACATACAGACATATTAACACTTACACTTAACACTCCCACTTATGAATGACGTGTATACTGTACAACTTTTCCAAGAAAAAATAACAATTCAAAACATCAAAAGAACATGGCGGTCAATATTACATAACAGGCAATATTTTACACACCTGGCAGACTGTTCGAAGTCCATGCCTAGAAAATGTTTTAACCTGCCCAGGTCCTTCATCTTGAATCTGGTGGAGAGCATACCTTTCACCTGCTCTAGGTTTCTAGTGTTGTCTGCTGCGATGATCAAATCATCCACCCAAATCACAATTATCACTTTCCCTGCCTCTTTTGACTCCTTTGTGTAAACACAGGGGTCTACTGGGTTCTGTATGAAGTGGTCTTCGATTAGACATGTATGAAGCATCTCGTTCCAATTTCGCCCAGACTGTTTCAGGCCGTAAATGGATTTTTGTAGCTTACATACTAGCTTCCCTCCTTTCTTCTCGTAACCTTCAGGTTGTTCCATATATATGTCCAGATTAGCTGTAGGGGAGAATGTCTCACCGTAGTCTATTCCTTCCCTCTGACTGTAGCCTTTAGCTACAAACCTGGCCTTGTACCTGTCGTGCCCTTCAATACCCTCCTTGATTGAGTACACCCACTTGCCTCCCACTGCTTGTCTACCCTCGGGTAACTTTGTTAGAGTAAAAGTATGATTGTCCTCCAGGGACCTCATCTCCTCATCCATCGCTCTCTCCCCTTTTCCTGACTCAGGGGATATCATGGCCTCTTTAAAGGTCTGAGGTACACCACTCACTACTCTGTAGCAGTAATCTATACTGGTAAGTGTACTGTCATCCTCGTCACTTTCTCTCTGGGCATAGTCTTTCAGATACTTTGGGGGTTTATGTTCCCGGGGGGGATATCTCCCACTGCATGAGGCACGTGGCGTCACCCTAGGGTGCTTCTCGCCATCATCCTCCGGTGGCTGTTGACCGTCTGTCTCCATGTCTGTGCTCAGTACACTAGGCTGTGGCGTCTCTCTTTTCTCACACCCTATTCTGGAGTCCAGCTCTGGCTCCTGTGTCTGTGTCTCGTTCTCACATGTTGTCTTTGTGACAAACTTTACTAATCTGTGCTTTTGCACTTTCCCCTTACCGGGATAATAGACTAGAAAAGCGGGGCTGCCCTTGTCATGCCCTACAAAAAGTCCTTTCTCACACCTGGACTCGAGTTTTCCTCTGTCCTGTTGGTAAGCATAACATACTGACCCAAACTTGTGCATCCTGGCTAGATCACACCTTTTTCCTGTCAGTGCTGTATATGGGGTGGTGCCCGTGTGCTTGTTAAAACACCGATTTCTAGTGTAAGCTGCTTCTTGGACCGCATAATGCCATAGACTCTTAGGTAAGTTACCGTCTATTAGCTTACACCTAGCCATTTCGAAGAGAGTGCGCCCTTCCCTCTCAGCTATCCCGTTTTGGTGCGGGGAGTAAGGACAGGACGTCTCTTGTCTGATCTTGTTCCTTCTCAGCAGTGACTGAAACTCTCTATTTGTGAACTCTGTTCCGTTGTCGGACCTCAGGCACTTTACGCTGCCATACGGAGCCACATCTGCAAGGAATTTCTCTGTGGCCTGAAGTGCGTCACTCTTTGCTTTGAGAAAGTAGACAAACACTGCCCCTGTACACACATCTGTGAAAGACTGCATATATTTAAAGCCGCCTATGGACTCATTATTCACTGGGCCGGCTAGATCTGTGTTAACTAGCTCAAGTGGTGTCTTTACTTTTTCTGTGGGACCTCTGTTCCTTGTTTGAGTGAACTTTCCCTTTATACACACATCACATTCTTTGTTAGGTCTATGCTTTTCACCGTTAATGTGCATGCCTACTGTTACCGCCTGCAGCTTCAGTATGTCCTCGTAATTACAATGACCCATGATCTCATGCCATGTCTGAATATCATGACTGACATTACACACATCATTTTCATTACATTCTGTTTGTAGATAATACATTCTCTTGTACACCTCAATGTTAAATCTCGTACCGTCAGGCTTCACAAGAACATCGTTACCTTCATTGAAGAACACCTTGGCACCATTTGCAGTAGCAGATTTTACAGAGAATAGTTCTTGGGGGAACGAGGGTATGTAGAGGGCGTTCTTCAACGTCACTGTACACCGGCGCCCCTCACTGTCTATGAGGCATACCTGTGCGTCTCCTCTCCCGTGCGCCAACCCGAAAGTGCGCTTCCCGTCTGCCAGCTCCATGCTGTGTCTCTCCGGCTCGAAGGTGCTGTCAAAGTTCTTGAATCGGCTCCTGTCGTTGATAATGTGGGACGACGCACCTGTGTCCACGATCAGTCCCTTCCTTTGGGCCTGCTGCTGCTGTGCTGACCGGCTGGCGTATGCTGTCTGCGCCCCGAAGGTGAAGTCCTCTTTCCCCGCTCCTCTCCGGGCGTCGTCTCGACTCGCCTCACGTCCACCGCTGCCGCCATCTTGTCCACAGCCGCCATCTTGCACATGCGCGTACCGAGCGCTCTGTTCGCGCTTCTTTCTACACACTCTGTCTGCGTGTCCCGAAGTTTTGCAGAAACTACACCAAACAGTTTTTGTGCAGTTATCCTTTCGGTGACCCTTTTCTCCACAACGCCAACACGCCATCTCCGTCGGGGGTCCGGTCTTTTTCTTTGGCGCTGCCCGGGCCTTCATTACCCTTTCTCCCGCCTCCTCGGCGACCGGGTCTGAGTCTTCTGAGGCCTCGAAGTTCCGCAACTTGGCCTTGAACTCCCCCAGCGACATGTCCGCTGAACCGTGCGTCACCAACAGTGTGAACGGTTTATACATCTCCGGTAGTCCCCTCATAACCATCGCCATCATTAGTCCATCACTCGGTGCTTCTCCTGCACTTTTGAGCGCAGTGATGATCTGCTCCGCCCTGATGACGTATTCAGTCACGGTCTCTGTGCTAGCTTTCTTCAGCGCGGTCAATGTTATATACAGGGATACAATCCGGGGCCTACCTTTGCCGATGTAGTGTTCTCTTAACACTTTTAGACTCTCTCGGCCTTTGTCCTTTGTGTCCCGGAATATCAGCCCCAAGCTTGTGTTGTCTAGGAGTGGTGCTAGCTCGCAGTATGCGTCGGCGTTCAGCTTAGTATCCAGGGCTTGCGCGGCCTCCGTTATGTCTCCCGTGAGGCCCGTCAAAATTGTCTTTTTCAGCCCCAATCCGTGCATACAGCACAACATCCGCTCTTCCCAGAGCTCGTATTCTTCTGCCCTTCCGTCAAACGTGGGCCACTTGCTTCTGCCTCTGGTCGCCATCTTTTGGTTGTAGCTTAGCTTTAGTGTCACGCGGTTCTCCCGCCGCTAAACTGGCCTACACTTTTCAGCTAACTACCTATCGTTCTTTTGCTCTTACGTGATCTGGGCCCATAACCTGTTGACAGAGTCACATGTGCAGCAAGAAACCAGTCATGACGACGAGGTCTTATTTAGCCTTAACTGGCGTGGTTTATTTCCATATATGCATTGCACCACTTGACCCGCTCTCCGTGAGAGCTAGAGAGAGAGAGATAGAAGGGGGGGGAACAATCCCTTATATCTGACACCTGACGTCAGCTACAATAGCTGCGCCTCCTTACGCCTATAGCGCCCTCTTACTGCGGAACAGTTATAGTGCAGTTACATACAGACATATTAACACTTACACTTAA
>CM051000.1:889726-893118 GCA_027704905.1 Muraenolepis orangiensis | reverse complement strand
TCATAACATTCTCATCCATATTACGCTACATCAGACTATCATAACATTCTCATCCATATTACGCTACATCACACTATCATAACATTCTCATCCATATTACGCTACATCACACTATCATAACATTCTCATCCATATTACGTTACATTACACTATCATAACATTCTCATCCATATTACGCTACATCAGACTATCATAACATTCTCATCCATATTACGCTACATCAGACTATCATAACATTCTCATCCATATTACGTTACATTACACTATCATAACATTCTCATCCATATTACGCTACATCAGACTATCATAACATTCTCATCCATATTACGCTACATCAGACTATCATAACATTCTCATCCATATTACGTTACATTACACTATCATAACATTCTCATCCATATTACGTTACATCAGACTATCATAACATTCTCATCCATATTACGTTACATTACACTATCATAACATTCTCATCCATATTACGCTACATCAGACTATCATAACATTCTCATCCATATTACGCTACATCAGACTATCATAACATTCTCATCCATATTACGTTACATTACACTATCATAACATTCTCATCCATATTACGCTACATCAGACTATCATAACATTCTCATCCATATTACGCTACATCAGACTATCATAACATTCTCATCCATATTACGTTACATTACACTATCATAACATTCTCATCCATATTACGTTACATCAGACTATCATAACATTCTCATCCATATTACGTTACATTACACTATCATAACATTCTCATCCATATTACGCTACATCAGACTATCATAACATTCTCATCCATATTACGCTACATCAGACTATCATAACATTCTCATCCATATTACGTTACATTACACTATCATAACATTCTCATCCATATTACGCTACATCAGACTATCATAACATTCTCATCCATATTACGCTACATCAGACTATCATAACATTCTCATCCATATTACGTTACATTACACTATCATAACATTCTCATCCATATTACGTTACATCAGACTATCATAACATTCTCATCCATATTACGTTACATTACACTATCATAACATTCTCATCCATATTACGTTACATTACACTATCATAACATTCTCATCCATATTACGTTACATCACACTATCATAACATTCTCATCCATATTACGTTACATCACACTATCATAACATTCTCATCCATATTACGTTACATCACACTATCATAACATTCTCATCCATATTACGTTACATCACACTATCATAACATTCTCATCCATATTACGTTACATCACACTATCATAACATTCTCATCCATATTACGTTACATTACACTATCATAACATTCTCATCCATATTACGTTACATTACACTATCATAACATTCTCATCCATATTACGCTACATCAGACTATCATAACATTCTCATCCATATTACGTTACATTACACTATCATAACATTCTCATCCATATTACGTTACATCACACTATCATAACATTCTCATCCATATTACGCTACATCAGACTATCATAACATTCTCATCCATATTACGTTACATTACACTATCATAACATTCTCATCCATATTACGTTACATCACACTATCATAACATTCTCATCCATATTACGTTACATTACACTATCATAACATTCTCATCCATATTACGTTACATCACACTATCATAACATTCTCATCCATATTACGTTACATCACACTATCCTACTTTTGCTGGACTTTTTGGACTCATTACGGCTACTGCTCTGTACTGCATTGTTTTCATGATGCTGCTGCACTACTGGCACTTTTAAATGCTTTGTAAATGCTTTTTGCACAACTCAACACATGAACATATCATCCCTCAGTCACTTTATGGTTTTTTTATTGTTCTTTTTATTGTGTACATTATTCTTATTGTATGTAGAATAGAACACTCATACTGCGGGAGGGAATGGGGAGTAAGCATTCCATTTCCATTGTAAAAATCTAGAAACTTGAATCTTAGAATCTTAGTTCTGGCTCCCCTTGTGGGTGTATGTGGGGGTGTGTGTGTGTGTGTGTGTGTATGTGGGTGTGTGTGTGTGTGTGTGTGTATGTGGGGGTGTGTGTGTGTGTGTATGTGGGTGTGTGTGTGTGTGTATGTGGGGGTGTGTGTGTGTGTGTGTATGTGGGTGTGTGTGTGTGTGTGTATGTGGGGGTGTGTGTGTGTGTATGTGTGTGTGTGTGTGTGTGTGTATGTGGGGGTGTGTGTGTGTGTGTGTGTATGTGGGGGTGTGTGTGTGTGTATGTGGGGGTGTGTGTGTGTGTATGTGTGTGTGTGTGTGTGTGTGTGTGTGTGTGTTCTGTGTGTCTGTGCTGGTTACTGCAGCAGTGGATTCTCCCGGCTCTTTCTCTCCTGCCAGGACTTCTTCCTCAGTTCCAACTCGGCATGGGTGAAGGAGGCTGGCCCCCAGTTAGTCATGACCAGGGTTCCCTTGGAGCCTATCAGGAACACACAGACACACACAAGCATACGAGGACAATACAACCATCAGTATCATCTATCAATATTTATACAAGGGATGTTGTGCCCGGCCACAATTTATGTGACTCAGACGTCTCTGTCAACGGATCCCAAAGGGAAGGTCTTCTAGGGGGCGGCAGTAGCTCAGTCTGTAAGGATTTCTCTTAGTCCTAACAGAAGGTCGCCGGTTCAAGTCCCCGAAACACCTCCCGGGCACTGCCGAGGTTCCCTTGAGCAAGGCACCACACCCCTACACCGCTTCCCGGGCAGCTGGATATAAACAATAGCCGCCCACTGCTCCTAATTCTAGGATGGGTTAAATGCAGAGAAACGAATTGCACTGTGTGTGTGTGTGTGTGTGTGTGTGTGTGTGTGTGTGTGTGTGTGTGTGTGTGTGTGTGTGTGTGTGTGTGTGTGTGTGTGTGTGTGTGTGTGTGTGTGTGTGTGTGTGTGTGTGTGTGTGTGTGTGTGTGTGTGTGTGTGTGTGTGTGTGTGTGTGTGTGTGTGTGCATGTTTGTGACTAATCAAGAGGATTCCATCCCCCAGATTAAGATTTCTATTGAGGGCTAAGGCCACATATCGGGTAACGCTTCATTCATCATAAATAACAGTTGACGGTCACCTGGTTGAATGAGCCGCACCAAACCCTCGTGGTGGGCGACCCTGGTTTTCCATTTCTTCGTCTTGTTTGTTGCCAGCACCAGCTTTTTAGTCACCACCTAAAAAAATAATAATAAATAATAAATAAAGCAACAGGAAATTGGCCCGAAATAGGAGAGGTGTTGTATAAGCAGCCCACGCATCCCAGAGGGGGAGGATAACAGCAGCAGTCATTCACGGGACGCTCTGGGATGATGTGCCCGCAGTTCCTCTGAACCCAACGTGGTGTCAACACGCAC